>OX638260.1:7411777-8011777 GCA_951806755.1 Brenthis hecate
CATTGCCTATAAAGCTTGTTTGATTGGACTGAGTACTTTAGACTTAACTTATTAGTTGAGTAGTACACGTCCGTTACGTTTAAACTGCATATTACAAGAAGGGAAAAATTATATACGTAATACCAGTATAGCAAGCTTTTACTTCGTAAAAAGGTTTTTCTAATTAACATACTCTGAAAAGGCGAAGGTAAAATTCAAAATTAAAAGGCTTTTGTGATGTCACTTTGAAGCATTTTGGAGATCTTTTTAAGACTTAACAGCCGACTGGTCGGTAAGTGGACACATTTTTCGGTTAAACTTTTTCAATAAAACCCTTAGAACAAGAAAACTGCCCTCGTCAGACCCCAATCAATTGAGACAATGCATGAAAATAAGGGTTGACGAGGGAAGCAAATTATGATATGTTATTTTATAGCTTCTATTTACGTATATACAACATAATAGGATTTTTATTCATAGATCTTATTAAATATTATGGGTAATATATTTAGATATTTTTTTTAATATTATTATTATTATTTTTTTTTTATATTCATTTTATAAAAACTGTATTATATTGATACTACGTTTGACATGTGGAGTATTTATAAGTCCAAGGGGTGTGGACAAGATGTCATTCTACATTCATTCAAAAGAAATTTGAATTTTTTTTGAAACTATTAAACTATTCTATTTATTAAAAGACAATTGAATTGAAACTTATTACTTGTTAATAAAAAAAATATCATTGCAAGGAATTGTAGAACGTCAGCTCAGCTATAAACTAGCTAGCAGCTAGCTTAATTTAGCAATTTAACTTTATTATTTATATTTTTGTCAAACAAATCTTATTTTTATTTCAAATAGTAATTGATAAACTTTCCAATTTGTAAAGGAATAAAATATTTGTTCAGTAAAATCTTGTGCTTTAGCATATAATGAAGACTTAGGGTTTATGCACACTACGTATTATAAACGCGCAGACCACGCACGTGTCATAAACATACATCGTCTGCGCATATTCTGCGTACATACATAAACATAAAATAATGCAAATTACAAATGCGTCACAAGCGCGCTCCGTGACAGTCGTGACGTCGCTCCAGTGACAGCGTTAAAAAGTCATCGTATGCATAGGCCCTTAATGTTATTATTTCTTTATTAAACTATGTAAATTTACACATTATTTTTACTGATTGAATTCCGAATTTTCTTTGACATTGAATAAATCAGCACCATTAGATCAAAGAACTTTAACTTGTTGGTATTTAGTTTTTTAACCCCCGACGCAAAAAAGGGGTCTTATAAGTTTGACGTCGAAGTCTGTCTGTCTGTGTGTGTGTCTGTCTGTGGCTCTCAAATGGATGGACCGATTTCGATGCAATTTTTTTTTTCATTTGAAAGCCAGTTTCCTTGCGGTAGTTCTTAGCTATGTTTGGTTAATATCGGTCCAGAAGGGTAAGAGTATCAGCTCTTTTCCAAAATGATGTAAGGCATTTTGGCGTATGATTACTTGATTAAGTGCTTAACGCGTGCCAGTGTAATCGTTAAATGACAATCGATTTACGTAGGGGTATTTTTTAAGTTTTTAATTTATAATTATTACATTTTAGTGCCCGGAAGTTGGTTTTTTTTTTTTTATAATACAAGTTTCTTCAATAATATCAGATTATCCTAAACAAACGAATATTAAAGTATCGTTATGAATGGTATATAAGTTTTTCCTATACTAAGCTTGGCTTATTAAGTTAGCCTATCTACTTAATAAAGTTTCACATTGAGCATTCTCATTCATAGACAGACAATGCACTAAGCCGTTGGCTCCAGATCTAGAAGCGAAACTTTTTTACCCAATTGCGCTAGAAGGAGGGTTATGTTTTTCGAGTGTATGTATGTGTGTATATTTTTTTGCACGCTCTGTACCCTAAAGCGGCTTGATGGATTTTAGCGAGAGAGTGGTGTCGTTAGATTCTAACACTGGGTATATCAAAATTATGAAAATTAAAATGGCCGATTTTTGAAGCCATGTTATATTATGTCTTCAAAATTTTTTTCTCTTTAATTCTATTTTACTAGAGTTCTTTATAAAACAACCAGTTATCCTTAATGGCCTTTGCATTTAAGTATATATTCTCATAAGGAAGATCATTTCTGACTCAATTTATTTACTAGCAAATTATAGCTTAGATTATCCCTTTCTCTTGGTCTAAACCGTATTGAAATTGGTACAGTAGTTGTTGACATTAGCTCGAACAAAAACAAACTCAACATGGCGGGGAACGTTAATTTATAATATGTAGTAAAAGTAAAGTCTAAGAAAGCATTTTTGTAAGCTCATCTCCTAAGAGGGTTAAATAGGAGATGAAAGTTTATATACTCGTAATTAGAAACTTCGTCATTTTTGAAGTTAGAAACGAGCACATGGCTGGTACAAAATTGTTGGAAATTACTCAAAATTGGCTTAAATTTCCAGAGTTTTAAAGTACAAACATTGGCGAAATCACGTCCCTTAGAACTTTTTTAATAACTTTCGGTATGGGATTTCATAGTAAGCACTAGCGGCTCACCCTCGCTCCGCTCGGGTTCGTCCCTACTTACGTTTTAAGGTTTAGTATAGATTTCTCAGAGATAACATATTTTCTCACAGTAAAAAGTCGTATCTTTTATGTTGACCCTGATAACCAGCTATCATCATACCAAATTTCATCAAAATCCCTCCAGTGGCTTTTCCGTGATGCGGTAACAGACAGACAGACAGACACACAGACAGACAGACTGACATTCTAAAAACTATAGATTCGGCCTCTGTATCGATAATAATGTCTATATCAATAAGATTTTCCAAAAAAAATTTAATGTACAGATTCGGCTTAGTTACAATTTTATTATATACATATAGATTATATTTCATTTCTTTAATTTTTTATTTTACGATAAATGACGTACGTGTAACATAATCTCTCAACGAACGCGGACACGCCGGCGTTACATTTAACCATAGATTTCTAAGAAATTTAATTTATTTCTTAGAAATTTACCTGGAGGTGATAATATGTGATTGGATCTTACTCGTACATACTGCTAAAGAGTAATATAGACAAAGTGTCATAGAACTAAACATGAAGCAAAACAATAATGATTTAATATCCTTCCTACTAATATTATAAATGCGAAAGTTTGTGAGGATATCTGGATGTATAAGGATGTTTGTTACTTTTTCACGCAAAAACTACTGAATGGATTTTAATGAAACTTTACAATAATATAACTCTCATACATCAGAATAACACATAGGCTACATTTTATTCCGAAAAATTTACGGTTCCCGTGAGATAGATTTGTTTTTGTTTGCTATATATTTTTAAAATATTTGTAACATATAATTTTTTAAAAACGGAATACAAAATATAGAAAATTCACTGCTGTGATAAGTAAATAAATGTTAATAAATAAAAATATGTAATGGATTTTATTTTATAGGAAAAATATATATAAATAAAACGCATTGTTAATAAAATGTTTATTTCATATATTTGCAATTTATCACAAAACTTGCAGTCCTAATTGACTAGAATAATTAAAGTATACATTTTGAATGATAGACGTTTTCTTTACATGGACTATCTACGAGTATATACATTTCTTCATCTACACATACTATGTTTTAATAATTTTATACAAGGATTGTACATACCTAAATTATTTAAAAAAAACTATGTAATTACATTATTCTTAAAGTAACTTATTATAATTGTAACTAGCATTGCCCGCGGCGCCGCCCGCGTTCTATGACCAAAAACCAAATTCTTAGGTTTTACGTATTAGTATACTCTTACAATGCAGTTTTTGTATTTTTTCTCAGAAATGAGATATTTTATATAAAAAGTATCCTACATGTTGACCCGGATAACCAACTTTGGCCTCTATATCGATAATAATGTCTATTTCAATAAGATTTTCCAAAAAATATTAATGTACAGATTCGACTTAGTTAGAATTTTATTATATGTATAGATAGTATCTTTGATTTTTTTTTTATAATTTTTAGTGCTGTTAATTCTAAATTTGTAACGTTTGTTTTAATTTTAAAAACGAAATGATTAATTGTAATTAATATCTATTAATAAATTAGAGATTTTGAGTAACTATTAAAGTACTATTTATTAAGAAAAATTTACTTGCACTATTTATAAAACTAAATATATTTCATTTTCTGATAAAAAAATGTTTTGATAAAGAAATAATTGTATTGTGATATTTATTAAGGAAATAAAGAGGCTTTATTATTTTAATTATTATTATAACTATTTATTGGTTTGTTATTTCTTTACTTACATCTAAGTTTATGTATTTCTGTACGTGCATAGTCTGTAGGATGAAGAAGTACATATTTATTACAGGACCACAAGACTTAACCGATTTTAACAAAAGGCTTTGTATAAAGGATTAGTATAAAATGAAGTAAATAAGAACACTTAGAACTAAGAAATAATAATAATATAGGAAAATTAGTTTTATGTAAATTATTATTTTATAAAATATTTGTTCCAAACAATAAATATTTGATACTATATACCTATTTTAACCAGAAAGGGCGTTATGACACGAAAACGTCATATTGTGTACTATTCGTGTACCGATATTCTAATATGATATTATTTACAAAATAGTTGTGCCTGTAACATTTTCTTTTGCAGTACAACTTTAGTGAGCAAGGTTGCTAATTAAAAAAATCCGTTATCCATCAACAAAAGCTTTTTCATTCGATTTCAAGTTTGCGAAATGTTTTTAGCTTTCGGCCGGAGACATTAAAGATAAAAGCTTACAACATTGTAAGTAACTTTGGTTAAATAAATAAATTTAATCTACACTAATATTCCAAGCTTTAGAACAAAAGAAGCTCTTGTCTGTAAGTATCTTAGAAACAATCAAGTCAATACGCTCGGTTATTGTGTAACGAGAACAAATCCGCAAAATAATTTGTAACAATTATAAGATTAACTTTCTAGTGGTCCAGTGGCTTGCATATACTGCTCGAAAGTTCCTGGGTTCGAGTTCCAGATTAGATCAAGTAGTTATCAGAATATCTTAAGAAATTTTCAGTAATAGCCCGGAGTTGGGGGCGTCCCAATGCGATTGACCACTGTATAGAAAATTGTTGTAGATATTATAATTATTCGTTTTATGAAAATTACATCAAAATTTTGAAAGAAAAACTTTTTAACAACATACATATTTAAGTTTACTTTAAATACATACATATTATAAATATAAACAACCATAACTAGAGTACAAACATTCGTGCTGATCACACAAATGAATGCCCCCAGCGGGACTCAAATCCGCGACCGGTGGCGCAGCCAGTAGGGTGATTATAAACTGAGCCAAACGTGTTGTGAATGCTAATATAAATAAAGAAAATAAATTTGGCAACGTTCGCGAGCAAAGTAATATGGAAATTTATTCAATTATAAAAATGTAATTTATTCATATAGAATAATGAAATAATGTTTATACAGTAAAATTGTAAAGATTAAAAAAAAATGGATTTACCTAAGGAGTCAGAAAAGTACTAGAAGTAGAATTCCTTAATAACAATATCATGATTTTTTTTAAATTATGATGAATATTTTTATACAAATTTTTAACAAATTATAGTCCAAATTTTAACATTCCCATTTTCACCCCCTTAAGGGATGATTTCCGTAATGAAAAATATTCTATGTCCTTTTAACTATCTTCTTACCATTTCATCTTCAACATCAAATCTTTACAAATACAAATCTTTCCTCTTTATAATATTTGTGTATGTATATTTATTTTTTCCAAAGAGATCCGATATAATTCGATCTCAATTCTACGATAACATATAGCGATAGTCATAATTAATGAGTGGAAACCAAACAGTTATTAATTTAATCTTAGGCATAAGCTATTGTACTATAAAGTCTAATTACATACCATAACAAGTAATTAATATTTGGCGGTGATTTTAAAACGAATGTTTCTGAAATTAAATCCATACTAATATTATAAATGTGAAAGTGTGTTTGTTTGTTTGTCTTTCTTTCACGTCGAAACGCAGTGACAGATTGACATGATTTTTTGTGTGGAGATAGTTGGAGGGCTGGAGAGTGACATAGGCTACTTTTTACCGCGGGAGATTATCTCTTTCCCACTGGAAAGCACGTTATAATATAAACCAAAAAATATTTATGATCAGAATTACTTGAAATTTGGTATTAATGCTCTTCAATACAATTAAATAAATACGTGTTTCAGCAATACTAGCGACTTACCCTCGCTTCTCTCGGATGTGTCCTTGAGTGCCTAACTCTTTATTTAATGTAAGCCTAATTTACTCCTTATTAAATAAGCTATCTGCCAGTGAATGTCTCGTCAAAATTAGTCCAGCCGTTTTTGAGATTAGCCGGAACAAACAGACTGACAAAGAAAAATTCACAAAGTGTTTTTCTTATAAGTACCGTATATAATTTCATATGCATTTTGTAAAGAGCTGTTATTTTGACATTACAAACAGATACTTCTATTTTATTTATTAACCCCGGACACAAAATGGGGTGTTATGGGTTTAACGTGCGTATTTTTGTATATGTGTGTCTGTTTGTGGCATTGCAGCGTCCAAACGTCTGAACCGATTTTAATGTAGTTTTTTTTTAATTTAAATGTAATTTAATCGAATGTGCTTAGCTATAAACTGAGAAAATCCGTTGAGCCGTTTGCAGGCTCAGCTCTTTTCTATACGGTAAAGACATATGAACAACTTCTACAGATCTATTCTATTTGAAACTTAGCATCATGTTACTTCAATGACATTGCAATGGTATGGTAATCTTGGACTGATGCTGCAGTGTCACCTGGAATCTGCAAGATCCTCAACTCCTCACTAAAATATCGAGGTATCGTGTTTAGGCTCATTGACATGGTATCAATGACCTACATAAAATGTTGGGCGTTGTTTTTTTTAAATTCTTATCTGTATAGATATAAATGTCAAATATTCGCATGAATTTAAGATAGTATATTTTATTATTAAGCATATAAAATATAACATTATAAAGTTATATGCATTTGTATAAAACAAACTACCCCTACTATTTTCTCTGTTAAAACTTGGTCCAAACATTTTATATCTTTAGAACTGTACAACTTTTAATGTTACTGCCACCGCATCCGTTGTACTCTGTGTAGTTGAAATATGGCTGTAAAAATAACATAAAAACTTCCACTCTTGAACTCGCACGTAAAGTACTCTCGCATCTAATTGGCGACCTAATATTGTCACTATTGTATACATAAAATTTTTAAATAATAAAATAGTAACATGCTGTTTCAAAACTATGGAGCAAAATCATTGTTTGTCATGCAGTGTTTGGAGTAAGTACATATGTACATATTTCTACATCGAAGACTGCATCTACGATTTTCACTCGATTGCCTCACTGATTCATTGGCTAGCAGTAACTGGAAGTATTGCCAGGAGGTTCGGGGTTCGATTCCCAAGTCGGACCAAGCATAATTACTGGATTCTTTTGTCAAATTAGCCCGGAGTTGGGAAGTTGGTTATTTTAACCCCCGTGCCTCAGAAAAGCACTTAAGGCTGTCGCCCTTATCTTTGATCTCTCAACGGTGGTTGTGTCAATTTGACGTCTCAATGGATTTGGAGAATGAAATAGAGAGTGCACTTGTGTATACAAAATGGCCGCCGTGGCCGAAATCGGTCAAGAAGACTTAATCCACTCCATAAATACCGTATACGTTAGCTATATATGTATTTCGTCCAGTCATGGCCATTATAGATCTGTTTGGGTATATACATAGTATTGTAGTGAGTGACATTATAACTATATAATATTATAACATAATATAATAACAATAAACCTTTATTTCAGGCAAAAACCCATAATTATTAATTATATGCCAAGTCTCTTTTATTTATATTACGAGAATATATTTGTAACTCTGTTAGCTCTGAGTGATTTATCATCGCCTAGGCAAAACATCTGAACGTAGTAGGCTGAAAATTTGATATTGTGTGTGATATTATTCATATACCTACTCTACATTTATGATGGCATAAGTATCTTTAGAAATTAAAAAAGTAACAATATTTAGAATTTCGTATGCGAAACAACTTTTTTTCTGATTTCAAATTAACAAAAAAAATAATATGATATAAATTAACAAACAAATGTTTGAATTTAGTGCGATTTTTTAGTATATTCTAAACACCTCCAGGTAAATTTCTAAGAAATTAAATTATTTTATGGATTAAGAATATTTAAAATAGTATGAACAGTGAAAATAAAATAATCAATTCACAATTACCCAATTATTCATGATTTACAGACGCAGTCTGTTTTTTCTGCCTTTTATTTTCTTCTTATGCAACGTTTTCAAAAACGTAAAGGATTGTTTTATCATATAGCATTATCAAAGTTCAGACTCCTAAACATAGTACCTATCTATATATTATTATGTATTATTTACAACCCCTAACTGACTAATACATACAATTATTAAAACAATTTTCTTCATCGATCACATCTAACTAATTTAATAAGTCTTAAATAATATATCATCATTATTTAATAATAATAATTATTTAATAATAATTACATATTTGCAATTATTATATAATATACATTTAAAATTTACGTACACTATTCACTAATATACATATGAAATGTACATACACTAACGCTTGCCTCGCTTACATTTTTTAATGGTAAGCCTCCAAAAAGCCATTCTAAAATCTGGAGAATAAAATGCATATATGAAAGGATTTATGGCGGAATTGAACCAACCTAGCCATGTTAAAATATACATTAATACAGAGTTAACGTAATTACTAGGAATGAAAGGCGTAAGTAAATAATAAAGGAAAAATGGCAACCAACAAGCGATAAAGCCACCAACAACCAAACTTAATGTTTGTGCTGTTTTTGTTTCTCTTCTCAACGAAGATACTCTATTCTCCATGTGTTCTTTAACAGAATAAGTTCTATGACGACTTGTGCCTTTATATTTAAAATTACCTTTGAATGGTACTTCGTTGTAAAATTTAGATTCTTTTTCATTAGACCTATATCTAGATTGACGACGTTTTTCGGTTCTGAAGCAGCATGGACATTTTTGGTCGCTCTGTATAGATACTTCACTGTGTTGTGTTGAGGTTTTTGAGGGTTGTTTCGACGCATTCTGTCGGAGAGACAATTTGTCTGAACCTGAGTCAGATTCGGTACGGATGCATGATAGGTTGCTTTTCTGTAACAATATGTAAAATATAGTCGAAGATCGTCGATGTAAAATTGTATTGAGAATTCTTAATTATTTGGGTCTTAGCACAGCTATAAGTAAGTGGTTGAGAGTTCGAATCCCGTACTATGTAGACATTGATAGAAATAATATATTATCTATGTTAGTCACCCAGAAAGGAATATTCTAGCTTTAGATATAAAATTTATTTTTAAATTTAAAAACAGCTAATTTATAATAATTGATTATATTAACCTCATTATCTCTAGATTTTTCATTGTATATCTGTAGTCTGTATTATATTTAAACCGACTTATCCAAATATGATTATTATTTAATTGTTAAGAAATAAATAAGTTTTATTTAAGTTTCATAAGTTTTAACTTCGACGATGAAATAAATTAAATATTATTATAACATAATATAATAACAATAAATCTTTATTTCAGGCAAAAATTAATTATTAATTATATGCCAAGTCTCTTTCTTTTATTTATATTACGAGAATATATTTGTAACTCTGTTAGCTCTGAGTGATTTATCATCGCCTAGGCAAAAGCGAGAAAAGCTATTTGAAGCTTACGCTTTACTTAAAGGGAATTTAAAATATCTAAACTGCATCGTTATATAAACGTTTATCCAACGTATGCATGTATGTTCCCAATGGATTTTGCAGCTCGTACGTGCGATATTAGTATTGGAAAATGTTGCGTTAAGCATACTTACTTAAATAAAAACGAAATACGTCCAATAATTCATATAAATGATTAACATGTTATGAGATTCTGTCAATTTTACCAAATATATATATATATATATATATATATATATATATATATATATATATATATATATATATATATATATTAATCTCAAGTTATAAAAAATAATTTTATTTGTATGTACCTAAAGTGATATTCTTGGATATGTTCTTATTTTAATGAAAATACAGAGCTGACAGATATTATTTTTTTAATTTAAATGAATATGTTTAAGAACCTTTAACTCTTGGCAAAACAAAAAAAATAGAAAAAATTTTCGCCTGAATTTTACAAGTATTCATTTTTTTCGAAACTTTTCCATTTATTCCCTAAAAAGCCTTAAAAAATAGCAATCCCGACCAGCCTTTCTCAAGTCATATGCGCATTAACGAGTAGCATTCAATTTTTATTATTTGTATAGATAATTAAGCTCTAGGTGGTCTCAAAGGGACAAAAAGTACAGTTGGTTAAGGTTACAGAAGTTTCATTTCACCTAAAAATTCCTATATTTTTTTATGAAAGTGTCCACCATCTGTTAAGGGTAGAATAATTACTTTTAAAGTAATTTTTCTCGTGTGGTATTTTTGCTTAAAAACGCTTTTAAAATATTATTTTCTCGCTCTTCTTCTTATTATGTCTATCATTTTTTTTTCCATTCTTCCACAAGTTTTGCTTCCACAAGTATAAGGAAAAGATTATTTTTTTGCAGTGATTTAGCACTATAACTTGGTACTATCATACTATACTAAAAATATTTAAACAGAAAATTTAACTACCTTGCTACATTTTGTGGTAGTACTGGCCAACTGATGATGTCTTCGAGCGACCACACAAGATATCCTTGCGTAAACATACACCATAACGATCATGGGCAAGAAGAAGGAACCCATAGCGGAAAAAACCACATAACCAGGGTTTTGATTGTAACGGCAAACTCCTCCTTGGTTGTGGTCGGGTTCGTACCTATGTATAAAGAAAGACAATAGGTTATCGTAATAATACACTATTCTTATTATATAAATTGAAAGCTTATGAAGGTTTGGATGTTTGTAATTCAATGATAGGTAAATTTTAGATGGAATAAAATAAAACCTGGCAAGTGCTGGCTTAATATAAAAGATATTTTTAACACCTGTAACATGACCATGTTTCTGTAGTTATAAATTAGGGAATATAGATTAATTTAGGAACGAAAGATTTAGGTTGGTGTTGCTTAAATCGTCAAAAAAGTGAACTAGTGACATTAATATCACAACTATATACTATAACAGAAAAGAAAAACATGCTGCATCAATTTGGTTAGTGGACGCAAAAGATGATTGATCATCGTACATTTGAAATTCCCTTCCGTTTTCTTTAGCCAGTTAAAAGGAAGTCTATAATCAAGTAGTTCACCAAGGCTATTTTTATGTTACATTTTCGGCAGGACCGCTTACGCATTCAACTACGACGCCCCGACGACATGTCTGCCGAAGCAGACCACAACAACCATGGGGTTGCTTCAAGGTCCACTCTGCTATCAGAGAATACCAGAAGCAACCCGCACGGCATACCGCCCCCCCGAAGAGGGCCACCTCCCTGCCCGTTTCTTGGCTTCGCGCCCGGCTGAATTGCCGGGCACTACTGAGCCCTCCCACCACGAATGAAGGTGGTGAACGCATGTATATATTACCTACTAAAACTAAAATTAAATTAATTATGAAAAAGTTCAATTTGCAATTATGAGTGTTAAAATATGTGGAATGTAATAAATAATACACGCAAATTCTATTTGTGTTATATTTTAAGCCCATTAATATCAGAGGCGATTTATTGATATTCGTTGTCACCTGCGGCTTGCGTATTGTAGAAATTATCTTAGTTACTCTCATGCGAGTTCTACGTACACTAAAAATAGCTTTGGAATCGATTAAGCTATAGTTACTTCTCTTTCCTTAATTAAAAATTCTTTAATTGATTAGGTAAGTAGTAGGTTGTCACAGACACACAGACCAATTTTTAGTGATTGTGTAGACTTTGGTATAAATATGATTCATACTTTAATTACACTAAAAAGCATCTGTGATTTCTATTGTCTAAGGGATATTTTAAACTATTTTTGTTATAATACTCATAATAAATTATTAATTGTATAATAAGTATTACGATGTTTCCATTTTAATCTTTTCAATACTATAGTCTAAATGAAAAATATAATCACAAATTCTTACCAGCCAAACATTGGGGGACATGTGATTGCACTAGCAGATATCCAAACAAAGAAAATCATCGTCAGCGCTAACTTTTTTGATCTTCTTCTTCTAGAATAAGTCAGTGGTCTGGTGACGGCGAGATATCGATCAATGCTGATAGCACAGAGTGAGAGGATAGAAGCTGTACATAGAAGAATATCCAAGCTGATCCAGATATCGCAGAGGATCCAACCCAACTCCCATCTACCTTTAGAAAAGAAGAATAATTAATTAATATTAATAAATATGAAACTATGATATGGTAAGTGTTAATAGGTAAATAAAGGTTTTAGGTTCATTTATATACCTTTAAACGCGCAATTCTTGTATATTTATTTATTTATACCGGCATTCTCAGAAACGGATCTAATGATTTCGCTGAAATTTGGTATGCGGCGATTCACAGGGGCGAAAAATGGATCTAGATTAGTCTTATGCCTGGGAAAACGCATGTTTCCGAGTTTCCGTGCGGTTTTCTTTCGCATTATTCCACACAAAATATGGTCGCTAATTTCACACGCTTGGGTATAAGCATCGTGGTCAAGGGGCCAAGGCGCGAGATTGACAATCACAGATGTCCGAGTTCGAATCCCGGTCGGATACAAAGATTTTACTTTTGTTTTTTTTATATTTATTGAAGTTTTTAGTTGTTTTTTTTTTTGTTTTTAAGGCAATTAAAAAGAAACTTTTACTTTTGGCCAAAAACTCCGAGCGAAGCGTGGTCGCCCAGGAACTTTAAACTAATGCAACGAAACAGGAGTTCTTCAGGGAACACATAATGAATCCTGCGATAATTTCTATCAATTCTCCTCTATTCCTTTCACATTGATATCGAACTAGTGACTAAACTTCGCTTTGCTCATAATTAGTGTTGCCCAAATTCAGTCTTGGTCTTGCAGTCTTGGTCTTGTTCTTGCGTTTTTGCAAGACCAAGACCAAGAACAAGACCGCGTATTTTTAGCAAGACCAAGACCAAGACTGACCGTGCAAGACTTGATCAAGAACAAGACATAGCCTGCAAGACTCTTGCGTCTTGCAGCTAGGACTTAGCGCTATTTCACTGAGTAGTTAGGTGTAACAGTTCGGTGTATAGGTAGGTACGCTTAGGAATTCTATGAGACGCAAAAAACTGTATCAAAGAATATGAAAAACTGGACCTATGCGCATTACGACTAATACCATAAACATAGCGAATAAAAAAATTATTAAAATCAAACTGAGTGCATGCATAGTTATGTTTTAACCATCGGCACTTTGATAATGCGGCATCAAAGGTTTTGTACTTACTTCTCAAAGAAATTTGCCGCTTTTCGGAAGTACATGGTGATGATACACGCGCCGGCGGCTTCTTTTGAAATCTAAAACAATCGTTGCCGCCACGCCGAAATCATAACATTTGACACTATTTGATTGCCGCCATAGGGCGTAGGTATACTCATGCAAAATAAGGGCCTGTCCGCACTGCGATATTTCACCGCGCGATTTTTATTCTCGCGTATTATATTCCGTGATCGAAATTGTACTTATTACGCACTGCGAATAAAATTTCGTACGATTTTTGTCAGTTTGATGCAGTTCCCGACTGAGACAAACGTCTAAAATGATAAATCTACTATATCTACTGAGACATTTTAGTAATCTAAAATGATGTTTTTCTACATTAAATATCAAGAGCTGCGAAAATACAGTAAAAAGTTTTTCGGATATTACAGAATGACTACAAAATCATTCGATAAACCAATAGCGTCGGTGCACGACTGAGCAAAACGCGCGAAATTTTATTTCGCAGTGCGGCCATAGCCATACATATTATATACTGTACAAAACTTTCGCGCGGAAATAATCCGCGCCGCATCGCGTTCAATTTGCATCAAATCACAGATTTTTTTTCCGCGCGAATTTTTAACCGCCAGTGCGGATACTCCTATAAGATTCATTGTGTTACAGAATTGCGGGAATAAAAACGTGCGGTGAAATATCGCAGTGCGGACAGGCCGTAATTTCGAATTTTTTTACACGCTTTATATTATTGTTTGATTTGCGGCGGCATCCTTATCATAGAGCCGGCACGTGGCGAGGCGGCGCGGTAGAAAGCAAGGAAACGTACTATAAATAAAGGAATTATTTTAATTCCAGTCATTTCCAATTGAGCTGTGCTTCGAGTCTAACTTAATAATTGTTTTTACTAATTCTCGTTGTTTTCTAAAAACGTATCACGTGTACAATTTAATATGAGTGACGAAGATTCAAATTATTCTAGTCCGAGTAACGAGAGTTTGAGTCACAGATCTAAAAGACCCAAAAGCAAATTTGAGGAATTTTTCGAAATAATTCATGCATCCCAAACTGCCTTCTGTAAATTGTGCCAACATAAAAAGATTGAAATAAAAATGAAAAACAGAAACACTTCAGGCTTAAGGAAACATCTAATATCTTTCCATAAAAAGGAATCAGAAATATTTCTTCCTGTTAAACCAAAATTCAGTGGAGATATCACAAGCTTTTTAGTAACCGCTGGAAGAAGTGGACAGGTAAGAATATTTATTTAACAGTTAAAAGAATTTTAACTCCGCGTAGCTATTCATGCGATACTTTCAAAACGCCATTAACTTACGTAAGTACACTGATAGAAGGATTTTTTTGGGAGTAATAAATCAATTTATTACAAACTTTTTAAGGTATCTTTTTGGATGGAAGAAATATTTTTTTACTGTTACCAACACTTTTTAGGATTAATTAAATCGCTTTTTTATTAAAACAAAAAATTTTTTACTGTTAAAAAGCTTTAATGTATTGAAAAAATTATTTATTTCCACCAAATAAGATTTGTTTACGGTTAACAAATATTTTATTTGTGGTCATTGTTGATAGATGGCGG
This sequence comes from Brenthis hecate, assembly GCA_951806755.1. Lineage (NCBI taxonomy): Eukaryota > Metazoa > Arthropoda > Insecta > Lepidoptera > Nymphalidae > Brenthis > Brenthis hecate. The sequence goes on from OX638260.1 coordinate 7,426,906, forward strand.
CACTCATGCGTAGCTTTGTATGTATATATAATAGCCATCGTAAGCCTTCCACGTTTCCAATGACTCTGAGAATAATCATGTATTTGGTTTTATTACTGCAATTATATCTGATGGCAAAACTATTCATATTTCTTCCAAAAAATGTGTAACTATTGGACTCAATCCCCATATAAAAAGCTATCAATTAATATTACCGAAAACAAACGATCCAGAAAACTTTATCTTATCAATTTTCGATGAATATTTTAAACCGTTAAAAATTCATGTATCGTCAGATGGCTCTTATGTAATATCTCAAAGAAATTTGATTTATTGACTCGTATACGAATACCAACGTATCGATTATAATAGTGATTATTTTAATTTTAAATGTATACCGTTATCATAAAAAAATGAATTATATACTATTAATCAATTCATTATTTATTATATTTTAACTTTATTCGTTTCACAAAATTTCTAATTCTCTGTAATTTTAATAATTAGAACAATGAACGTAATGTTCAAGGGATTTTTTGAATATTAATAAATTATTTTTTATATGTCAATAAATCATTTATTACATACTAATAAATATTTTGTTAGCAGTAAAAAATATCCGCTAACAAATGATTTATTAACTGCTAATAAATATTTATTAGGAGTCTTCTCTCTAACAAATCATTTCTTAACTGGTAACAAATCTTATTAGGTACAAAAAAATCCTTCTATCAGTGTATTTTTGAGTTAGTGGTGTTTTCATCTAGGGGTGCGACATATTAGGTATGTAATTATCGTCTTAAATATTTTTTATAAACACCCATATTTTCATTTAATCGGCCAGTAACAACTAAGTACTTTATTTTGGTAAATTACAGTACAGTGCAACCTTAATATAACAAATATCAATTTAACGATTTTCTCGATTTAACAACAACAAACCTCCTCCTCTTATACGCTCAAACCTAGTATGTTTTAAATAATAATACAAGATTTATTGTTTTGTTTAAGTCGGAAAACAGCAGTGACAACATCACGACAGCTACAGTTGATTGGGTGGTGAAAAAATATCTTCCCTTCTCATTTTTCGATGACGAAGCTACACAAGTATATTTTCGACGTATTTGCCCTAATATGGTGTTTCCTAAAAGGTCTACACTTAGAAGGAAAGTCAAAGAGCGATTTGAAGAGCTCCAATTGAATCTCAAGGAACGACTTCAACAATTATCATCTAAAATGTCTTTTACCATTGATGGGTGGACGTCAATTGCTGGTAGGAGTTACTACGGGGTTACTATTCATTATATAGACAACGAATGGAAGTATCAATCTGTAGTTCTTGATTTTATACCATCACGCGGTCGACATACTGGGGAAGATATTGCAACGATTTTCCATGAATGTTTATTGGAATATGGCATAATTGATAAAATACAAGGTATCACGGTCGACAACGCAACTGCAAATACCAAATTTATGTATGAACTGGGCAAACAGCTGCCGCCACACTTTGATTCAGACAATCAACATTTCCGGTGCTTTGCTCACATTTTAAACCTTGGTGTACAAGATTTATTAAAGACCTTAGCATTACACTGTGAGTCTGACACTAACGCGCAAGATCAGCAGTACGAAGACTATGCAGACGAAACTGAGGATGAGGAAGATGAAGAATCTGCACCAAATATTGCTGACTCGCGTACATCTGTAACAAAGTTACGCAGTATTTCCAGTAAAATAAAAAGAAGTGAGATAGTCAAGAAGAAGTTTCAGTCTGCTTGTGAAGCAGCTGGCGTGCCATCAAATCTAAATGCCATTCTTGACTGTCCAACGAGATGGAATTCCACACATGATATGATTGGATTTGGTTTAAAAGTGAGAGCGGGCATTGACATATTGTGCAGTTCTGTCACCGAATTAAATGATTTTCAAATCACAGCTAATGAATGGCAGGTACTCGAAAAATTACATAAATTTCTAATAAACTTTAAACTTTTAAGTACAAAACTTGGTGGAGACAAATATGTTACATTACCGCTAGTCATTGTATCATTCAATCTCTTGCTAGATAAAATTGAATCCATGGTAAAACAGTTAGATGAGAAACCTAATCGATCTGAAGTGGATGAAAGGCTCATTCTAGCTTTCCAAGCAGCTCGAGACAAAATGCTTAAACATTACAAGAAGAGCAACTGGATTTATTGTACTTCTTTAATTTTAGACCCAAGGCATAAGGCTCAGACTTTTGACCTGACAATGTGGGGGAAGCAACTTAAAACAGAAAGTCTGCGCAAGTTCAAGGAACTTTATGAAGAATATAAAAGTCTACACTCACTGAACAAATCTCTGGAATTACCAGAAAAAAAAAATGAAGTATGTGATGAAGATGAAGACGTAATAGACTTTGATAAACTCTATAAATGTCCCTCGACGTCATCTGGATCTTGTCTTCAAGGCTTAGTGATAGACGAGTTGAAGGAGTACCTGAGAAAACCAAGAACTGCCAGCTCGGAAGACATTTTAGATTGGTGGAGGACGCATGAGACAGAGTATCCGATTTTATCGAAAATGGCCCGTGATTTTCTCTCAATACCTGCAACTTCAGTACCTGCTGAGAGGTTATTTTCTAAAGCATCATTAGTAATTAGAAAACATAGAAATAGGTTAAGTGATGAGTCAGCCAGATGGTTACTTTGTATTAATTCTTGGTCAAAAAAATTGATATAAAGTATCATAACCTAATGATAAAGCTGTTGATTTGTGTTGTATTTTATTTTTTATTCAAATAAATGATAAATCGTAAAACTCTTTTATTAAATTTCTTATAAGTTGAGGGTTCAATCTCTTTTTAGACAGATAAGTATTGTTCTTTAAAATACAGTCAAGTTATTGTAATTAATTTGTTTTTTTACATGTTTTAGCAAATGTAAGCTTATAAATCATAAATGTTTATTAAGAAACAGTTACTTCCATGGAAAACGACATATAGGTCAGTTGATTTTTCGAATTTCTTATCAAATCTTCAGTTATTTATTAATCTGCTTGATCTTTACTATGGCTATATTCATTCAAGCTCACAATGTTCCAATTCTAATACGTTTTTCTAGGATTTAAAGTAAACTTTAATAAATAGTAATAGACTAATAGGTAATTGCAAGACTTGCAAGACTCTTGCTGCAAGACCAAGACCAAGACTGGGAGCGCAAGACCAAGACCAAAACCAGGTGTATTGGCGCAAGACCAAGACCAAGACTGGCTAAGTCTCGTCTTGTTCTTGCGTTTGGGCAACACTACTCATAATATGTCAAGTATAATTATTAATTAATAGTAATTGTTTTTCCCAATTTCCTAATATCATATGAACGCCACTTAATGTACAGGGCATGGGCATGTAAGCACCATCAACTTCGCAACTCAGGTGTGTTGAATAATGAGAATTGCTTGACAGGTTTTATAACTACTTTGATTTGACTCGGGACTCTAATCCAGGATCTTAGGATCAACGACCATACGTGCCAGGTTATTGACTAATAAAGTAGTTATATCCAAGTACATATTTAATAGGGATAAAACTTGCCCTTTACAGCATGTAATTTGATTCTATAACTTAGGAAATGAAATGATACTCTATTCAATTACACTTATTCAAGGATTTTTAAGGTCATCCATCAACATCCTGGCTTTTAGGAGATAATGAAAAATGAAAATAATTCGGGACATGTACGCCTAATATCTAGGGTCGCTAGCATTTTCTAAAATGGTTTTATTTACTTAGATCGAGTGTTCTAAGTAATTGTAAAAGCCTATTGAAATATAGTAAAATAATAAATAGCTACACCACAACACGTTCACTACAATCTTAATTAAGAAAAGCATTAAGCTCCTTCAAAGGAGGAAACCTCAAGGTTGAAGTCATATTATGTAACACAATTTGCAATCCATCTAAGACTAAGAATAAAATGAGCTAGAAATATATCTATACATCCTATATCTACACTAATCCCATTATTATCCCATATAATATAAATCATATTAATATTATAAATGCGAAAGTTTTGTTGGATGGATGTTTATTACTCAATCACGCCAGAATGCCAAAACGGATCTGAATGAAATATGGCACAGAGATAGGTTATAGTCTGAAATAGCACATAGGTTTGATTTTATCCCGAAAAAGAGTATGGCTCCTGTGGGATAGATTTTTTTGTTTTTCACTATAATGCTGAAGAGTATGCTTTCTTATATGTTTGAATGCGCCGATCTCTGGAACAACTATCTGGATCACTAATGATGATAATAGATGGATTTTAAAAGTCGAGGTACGGACTTTTGTACATTCCTACTTGGTAAGCAATGACACTATGATGTTTTATTCTAAAGGGCGAAAACGCCATGAAATTAGGATTTTTTTTAAAACAAAACTGTTCGGTACCTTTTTTCTCTACTTTTTTTTAATGGCTATGGTCGAATTGTAACCACTGGACGGAGCTACAGTAATTTATATAATATCATTAAAGAATAACACATACAAAGATAATAAAGAAGATGAACCTCTCATATGTACTATTTGCATTATACATATTTATCGAAATCTTATGAATTCGTCAATATACAAACTAAATTTCTCTAATATATAACAAATATTTTTACTATTTATTTATATAAAATTTACCAAACGTTGATAATGATCATTTGTCAAAAGATGAGTGCATGCATATGAAATTATAATATAATAGGAAAAAATACGATTTTATTGTATCAAGTCGCAAATATCACAGAGCAAAGCAAAGGTCACTCACTAGTGCAACATAAAATACGTAAACGTAGTTTAATTTAGTAGAAACAAAGTAAGGAAAATGGGTAGTTTGGAAAATCTATCAGGACACTCTGTAATAGCTATTCGAAGCACTAGTTGAAAATCTCATAGCGCCAAATTGTATTTCTGAGTATGGAACTACAGATACAATGCAATAACGTTGCACTCTTGTTTAGCACTCTATCTCAGTTTGCAAACACCATCTACGAAATAGCTTCTCTATATTGACAAGCAATCGTACTGGTACATTTAAGCTAATATTTAAAGTTGGCTAGTTTTTTTGTTTGTCAGAGATTAGCACGTTCAAACGCTAAACTCTTGAAACTGCCAGTCCGATTTAAGAAATCCTTTTGCATTTTATAGTCTACCAACTTAATGGGGACTCCATTTGCCTTTTTATTTATAAAATTATATACAGGCAGCATCACCTTTTGGTAGTTTTTATCTCACATAAGCCTATTTGTTATAATTTGGGTACTAAATTTCATTCGAGTCAGTCTAGCCGTTTTAGTCAGAAAAAGTGAAAAACTATTTTATTTAACACTAGCGACTCACTCTCGCTTCGCTCGGGTTCGTCCCTAGCTTGCTTCCCAATACAGACTTTCATCTCCATTTTCACTGTATTAAGGAGTGATGTCCGGGATAAAAAGTATCCTATGTCCTTCCCAGGGTCTCAAACTATCTTCTTACCAAATTTCATCTATATCGATTCAGTAAATCCAGAGATTACCCCCTACAACGTCACAAACTCACAATCTCACAAACTCACAAACTTTACCTCTTTATAATATTTGTATTTTTTATAATTATTGGGTTTTATTTTTGTTACCGAATTTAAAAACCTGGAAATAGACGAGAGGCCTATGCTCAGCAGCGAGATAATTTAGAATAAGAGTGACAGTAACAGGTTTTGATAATACATATCATAAATCTTACTATGAGAAAGTTATTCTTAGTAATATAATTAGAAAACAATAACAAACCTATCCCACGGGAACCCTACATTTTGCCGGGATAGAAAGTATCCTATGTGTTATACCAAACTATAATCTATACCAAACTATAATCTGTGCTAAATCTCATCCAGATCCGCTCAGCTGTTCTGGCGTGAGAGTAACAAACATCCATACTCACAAACCTTTACATATAATATTAATATAGATTTAAACACGCTCTTTATAGTGTGTTTTTTTGTTCTACATAGATATAAATGAAGACATTGTAATCACCAAAAATCATATCGGTTAGAGGAATGGTTATTTGAAAAAGTAATGATCCTAATGAGTTTGTTATCTATACTAATATTATAAAGAGGTAAAGTTTATGAGTTTGTGACGTTGTAGGGGGTAATCTCTGGATCCACTAAACCGATTTAGATGCAATTTGGTAAAAAGATAGTTGGAGACCCTGGGATGGACATAGGATACTTTTATTTCGTAAATCATACCTTAAAGCGGTGAAAATGGGGATGAAAGTTTGTATGGGGAATTAGGCTAGGGACGCACCCGAGCGAAGCGAGGGTGAGTCGTTAGTATATTATCTAGAAATAAGAATATCAATCGTCTGATATGAAAATATCTATACTTAAAATTTAAATTGAAGCGTCTGTTCAATCACTAATACCTACCATTATTCGAAAGATAATGACACCCAAGCAACTATTGAAAATCCCAAGAAAGATAAAGATTTCAAACATTAAAGATGAAAGAACGGTGTAATGGATTTAACTAATACTTTTACTGACGGAGATGAATTAGTGTCACTTTAGTATATAAAGTTGGCATCGATAAAAAAGTGCTAGATCACATAATCAGCGACAAAAAATGTCCTCACTGAATGAGCGCTCTTTTAAACATTTGCCGCGCTTTTAAATTTTTCTTTCTATAAATAATTTTAAGCATTGCATTCAAGGTTCAATTAACATAACATTCAACTATAATAATTACCTTATACACAATTGGTGACAGTTTTAAGAGAATACTTTCTTAGATTTACGCGAATATTTGACATTTTAAATAAACCAAAAATCAAAATAAATCCGCGAAATAATCCGAAAAAATAGTTTTATTTTAAAAGTTTTAAAAGAATTTTTCCATGGGATTGTGTGTGTAGTACTTTTTTATCGATGAACGTAGGCTATGTTTTAATATCCTAACACGCAAGCAAAGTAAGACTCAAAACTTAGTCAAAGATGTAATAGACACTATATTTTTTTATTAGAACAAAAAAAAATTCGCCCGATGGTAATTACTCGAAATCGCTTTTATTTAGACCATTAATCATTTATCAGAAAGATCTTCAATAAAAGCTACATGGACGCTTAATCTGTTTTTTTTTTATTTAAACTGTAAAAAAAATATATTTTTTCTAATTTCATAAGAAACTAAGCATCTAAGAATAATGATAACGTTATGTTATTTTTTATCTCAGATCCAAACCCAAAGTGAAGCGGGTTTGAGTCCCGGATCGCGCACCTCCGATATTTTCATGTGCAATTCATTTTCTATAAGATTTCCGCTTGTCTTACGGTGAAACAAAACATTGTGAAGAAACCTACATGTTTGAAAGAATCTAGAAAAATTTTAAAAGACTCATGTGAAGTTCACCAACACACACACGTAGCAAGCGCGGTGGCCCCTCGTATTACTAAAATATTTGTAAGTGCTAAATACACACATCCACAGATATATATATATATATATAATATATATATATATATATATATATGTATATATATATATATATATATATATGTGTGTGTGTGTGTGTGTGTGTGTGTGTGTTTCAAATGCAAATAATAATTTAGTTACTTTTCTTAAATATAAAGTGGCGATAAATGTTAACATGGAGATTATATGATACCCATATCAACACACGTCAAAATGCAAAGCAAGCAATTTCTGATATAACAAAATTTTCATACAAATCCGCTACCCTAAGGGTCTCTATGTTTTCCTAACAATACTTTAGGCATGCTAAGCTATTTTATATATCTATACTATCATTACATTAATCTACAACACTATTATAAAGAGGAAAGATAAATATTTTGTATGTTTGTAAAGAATAAACTCAAAAACTAATAGACCGATTTGGATGAAATTTGGTAAGAAGATAGTTTGATACCTTAGAAAGGACACAGGATATTTTTTATTTCGGAAATCATCCCTTAAGATAGTGAAAATGGGGATGAAAGTTTGTATGAGGAATCAACCTAGGGAACCCAGGGAAGAACCTAAGCGAAGTTAGGGTGAGTCGCTAGTTTTATTATATGACAGCAATAAATCGCAAGATATTGTAGGTATATATATATATATATATATATATATATATACGTACTAAAATATTTTAATTTTCTAAAGATAGAAACCAACCTGGCTCACACCGGTTTGAACTCAGATCATGTAAGATTTTAATGATCGAACAGATCAAAATTTTAAACTTTTACATTTAACTTTTATCTTAATCCAACATCGAGGTCGCAACCTTTTTTTTTTATTTGTACTAAAAAAAAAATTACGCTGTTATCCCTAAGGTAATTTTTTCTTTTAATCATTATAAATGGATCAAAAACTCACTTATTTATGAATTATAAAAAAAAAAGTTTATTTAATTTTTCTATCACCCCAATAAAATAATAATAATAATTTTAATTTATAATTATATATTTAACTTTAATTATTATTATTATAAAACTCTATAGGGTCTTCTCGTCTTTTAAATAAATTTTAGCTTTTTAACTAAAAAATTAATTTTTAATAATAATTTAGAGACAGCTTATATTTCATCAAATCTTTCATACAAGTCTTCAATTAAAAGACTAATGATTATGCTACCTTTGTACAGTCAATATACTGCAGCCCTTTAATTATTAATCAGTGGGCAGATTAGACTTTAAATTATTATCTAAAAGACATGTTTTTGATAAACAAGTGAATATAAATTTATTTCCCCCTTTCTCTTACCATGATTTAATTTACCTATCATATAAACTGCGTTCTCCAAAGGCTAGAGGCAAAATTCTTTTCCAGCGCGACTTTAGGCATATGGATCTGGAACGCTTAAGAGAGGATGTGAAGAATTGCAACTGGTCATCTGTATTCTCATCAGATAATATTGACAGTATGGTTGAGTCATTAACTTCTGAACTGATTAGACTTTACGACATCCACGCCCCGGTAAGACCAGTTCGCATGAAGCATGCTCCAGCTCCTTGGTTAACACCTCTAATCAAGAGAACTATGGCTAAGCGCGATAGGGCAAAATCTAAAAACAAAAAATATCCAACTGAAGAAAATCTTTCTGCATACAAAAAGCTTCGTAATATCTGCAACAGGATGTGTAGGGATGCCAAACGTCGGTATGTTCATACCACAATTCAGGGTCTCTCCCAGTCGCAAGTTTGGAGATTCCTCGAGTCACTTGGTGTGGGCAAGAACCCGAATTCGGGCGAAGTCTCGGTTGACCTCAATAAACTAAATTGCTATTTTACTACCCCACCTTTAACATTAAATCAACAAATCAAATCTGCTACCCTTAATCACTTATCTAGTATTGTTCCACCAGACTCGTTCTCTTTTTTTTTCAAACCAGTCTCAGAAGATGTCATTAAGAAATGTATTCGTTCCATCACTACTAAAGCCATCGGTAGTGACAACCTCAGTCTCGACATGATTCTTCCTGTGTTGGACTGCATTGCTCCAGTTTTCACCCACATCATAAATTACTCACTGACCTGCAATATTTTTCCAACACAATGGAAGAATGCACTAGTCGTACCCTTACCCAAAATCCCAAATCCATCCAGCCTCAATGATTATCGTCCTATATCTATCCTTCCCATTCTATCCAAGGTCCTTGAATCTATTGTCCATAATCAACTTTACTCCTACCTTACCTCCTATAATCTACTATGTCGTTACCAATCTGGTTTTCGTCCCTTCCACAGCACTGTTGGTGCGCTGCTGAACATCACGGAGGACATTCGGTACGCTATGGATAAAACCAAGCTTACTGTGATGGTTCTTCTTGACTTTAGTAGCGCATTCAACTCTGTGGACCTCGACATCCTTCTTGGCACTCTTCGCGCAGTTAACATTTCCCCTGCGGCTACAGACTGGTTTAACTCATATCTCTTCGGGCGTCGCCAGTGTGTGAGAGCTAATGACACTTCATCAGTGTGGTTGGATCTATTTATGTATTTATCTTATATAATATGTATGTAATTAAAATATGTATATGTTTTTTATATTTTCATATATGTATATTAATGTATTCATATATTTAACTTTTATTTATGTGTCATACTTATATACTTTACTATAACAAAAATTCTGCACTTTCTCTTTCTGTCCCGCTATTTAACACTATTTCCCACATTTGTTTCCACCAGTCCACCTTTGTCCACGTCACTTTCTATGTATTTTTTTTTATAATTTATTTGTGCAATAAAGAATATATATATATATATATATATATATATATATATATATATATATATATATATATATATATATGTGTCTTATGGAACATATTTAAATAAATTCAAAGTGTAAGTTATTTCACACTTTGAATGCTGATTTTAATGCAATTTGACAAGGATATAGATTGTATCATGGTGATAGGATTTTTTTATCCGCACCCTGCTTAGCATACGTGCGGAGTCGCTAGCGCTAGCTAAACTAGTAATTAACTAAGCAAGACTTTTTAAATATTCTAACTCATTTTCAACAATAAGATAATATTAACAGTTTGTCTTTGTCTAAACTTCAAACAGAATTCAACCCCCATTTTAATAAGCCTCATTTTAATATACTTATATAAAAATAATGTTCTTTTTTGAGGTGTTTAGCTTAAATTTAAGACAACGTTCTTCAAAATAGGGTTTATTTTCAAATATTAAGCCCTCGAGTCTTCGAGACCTACATGGGCTTATCTTAATTACACTTTATTGTTCGTAGAACATTACAAATTCAAAATGATATCCACCATCATGTTAAATAACGTAGAATTTAATCTATACATATAATAAAACAGTAGAGGTCGAATGTCTGTACATAGAAAAAAAATGCTAAAAACCATGCAATGCAAAAATAGACAAATGTCAGTTTTTTTTTCAATTTTTTTGTTTTTCAGGCTGTTTGTCTGTTTTTACGGGCTAATCTACGAAATTGTTGGACCGATTTAAATGAAATTTTGCATGCTGATACCTACATCCGCGGTCAACATTTTAGATACTTTTCATCCCGGAAAATTAAAGAGTTCCCGTGGGATTGTTAAAAAACTATATTAACTTAAGCAGCTTAGTACACAACAACTTATGCACCTAATTTAGTAAAATTTGGCATGCTGATACCTTACATTGCCGGTCAAACAACAGGTCACTTTTTATCCCGGAAAAATAAACGGTTCCCGTGATGTGATAATGAACTTCCTATATATACATATATATGTATATATGCATATATAGGAAGTTACGTACGTAGTATACGTTATAATTCTGGATTCGGTACATATACCAAATCAATCAACCAAAATAAATCCAGAATTATAACGTAGCAAAATCTTTGAATTATCTATGCACAAACACGTAATCCAAAAAAATACATAGAAATTGACGCGTACAAAGGGATTTATTTCTATAAGAGATCTCTCTCTGTCAATTTAAGTATGTGGGAAATAATATTAAATAGCGGAAAAGTAAGAAAAAGTGTAGAAAAACCACAGAAAAGTATATTTTAATGTATAAAAGCATAAATAAAACAAAAACAAATACAATATATAATTATATTGTATTATACTACATCAAAATCTATATTAATATAAAGCTGAAGAGTTTTTTGTTTGTTTGTACACGTATCTGGTAGTACCAATTAGATTATTATATTTTTGGATTTTGTACATTAATTTATTGAGAAAGGCCATATAACGTCTTGCTAAAGAGCTGTTTTTAGAAGAACAATTACACTTAAATAAACTTTTAAACAAATTTAGTACAAATTAAAGTATTATAAAAAGTAGTATAAATCTTATTTTAATATAAGAATATCTTCGTAAAGGTTTCAAAAGAAAAAGAGCCCTTATAAAAGCAATTCACCCCGCAAAACACTGTAAAGAGAACTGCCAATATTCTTTGATTCACACTCTACGATAAATACGAATAAATTGTAGTACGATATTAGATTTATTACTGAAAGACACTTTGCGATTAAATTTTATTCTAATAACGATTATATTATTTAATAATGGTAAATTAATATAACGTGGTTTATGTACAGGTACTATGTTTGCCCAGTGGTAGAGTTCAACTAAATTTGTAAGATTTCACCGTTTTATTTAATTCTAATTGGCAATGTTTATTCGAGAGATTTCATCCTTACTATAGAGCCAATCGATTAATTCGATAAAATAATGACGGTGCCCTTTTTTGCATTTTTATTTGGTTCGATTCCCGGTTCAGGTAAGGTGTTTTTTTTTAAATTAATGCAGTTATTATTTTTATGTTAGTTAGAGAAATGTTTCCTTTGAGTTAAACATGATAACTTCTATATTTAAGGTACTTCTCCTCCATGTCCCATCCATTTGTTCCATCCTGTATATGAAATAAATCACCTATCCATATGAAAAAATATGATTCCAAAATGTTTTTATAGATAATTATGTCGTCAATAGATACTAAACAAAGTAAAACAAAGCTATAAAATTCAAACAGGGATTTCGAATCGGGCACGAATTTAAAGCTTTACGGTTAGCTTTTTAAATCAGTTTATATAAAAGAAATAAAAAAAAATGTATAGTTATGCCTCTAATTATTTTTTTAAGTAGGTATAGTGTTAGTGTATTTTGCTGTTCAGAAAGATTTTCAAAACAAAATATTTGTAAAGTTTTGCCCACGTAATTTTCAGTACAAATAAGTTTGCCTATTGTTTTTGACCGACTGATCGACCGACCGACCGAAAAAGAAAGATTTATTATATCTGTTTTTTTTTTTCATATTTTTACTATGCAATATTTTTTCTTCTTGTAAACCAATTTTAATTATTCCTTTTTTAATAAATAGGCTGCATCATTTCAATTCATTTTTATGATGAAAGCAGATAAATGAAAATTTTGTGGTTTGACATTTTCTTAATAATAATTTACTAATTTTCATTACAAATTACATTACAATTTCTAAATAATAAACTAATACATATAATGTATAGCTTATTTGACACATTATAGATTTTAAATATAAATATTATTTACTTACCACTTATATGGACTGCGATAGCCGGTGGCATAACAAATATACCAACTAAAAGATCAGCAACCGCCAAACTAGTAACAAAACAATTCGTAACTGTTCTTAGTCTCTTTGTAGTCACTACGGCTGATATTATCAATGTATTGCCTATAACAGTTACCACTATTAAAAGAAACAATATTATAATAACACTCGCTTCAAAAATATCATATTCATCAGCCGTATCACTAAATTCTGTTAAATTTGTTATCCTATCGTTAGAATTGTTGCAAATATTTGCAACATTTTCGTTTACACCGTTTATTGTATGGTACACATTCTCTGAGAAGTTCACATTTTCTTTTGTACTGTCTATTAACATTTCGTCTGCTCCTGGTGTGGAATTCCATTTTAGTATATTTTCTATCAGCTCGATGTCAGCGATTGAAATCATTTACGCTCGTTGATTCCGATTTTCTGACCCCATTCTCTGTAACAAATAACAAAATATTGATTTCTTACATAAGAAGAACGTTTCTTTATATTGCAGGCTTCGAAATCAAGAGGTCTGATTTAATTTGAGAGGATGGATAGTCTGATTGTGTTAGCTTTGATTTTAGCTCAATATTTTTAACAATACAGACAATATCGTAATTTGATAAATAAAAATTGGTTGTGTCTCTTTTGTCATATAAACGGTGTTCGTAGTTATGTATTTTAACCTCTCGGAATAGTGGTCGGTTAATAGGATACATTATTGATTTCTAAAAAGAAGGAGGTTCTATGCAGGTATTGTGAGGTCTATATGTTTTTTTTTAATGTTAATATGATCACCAATTTTTTGTTAAAGTAGATCCCGAGGTAAGCCCTCAACCCATATCAAATGTGTGAATAAATTAAAAAAAAATTAAATACAGAGAAATTAAGTGCCTCCTCCTTTTTAATATCAGTCAAGTCACTTGCTAAGAGAATTTCTAATTGTTGCTAGGACTTTTTTGAGAAGAAATAATTGAGCAATTTACTAAAACGGACAAAACGAGGCTTTTCACAGAAAATATTCAAGATCCTTCACAAACTTGGCTTACAATTTTCCTTATCGTTATACATACATGTATCGATTGAGTTGAAAAGATGGGGTCTAATACGTTTTATTTGATTGAAATATCTAAGAATCTCTGGGAATTTGTGAAGCATAAATTAATATAGAAGAAGAGCCCGTGAACGCCAGACCTTCGTCATTTTATAAAGGCTGAAAATTTGTCAGCGCATGCTCCCAACACAGATAAGAACGATGGACCATTATGAAGTTCAGGCTATGGTGGCTTTGGCAGGTACACGGTACTAAAGGTGTGTAAAATACCGATCTAAATTCGTCAAATATTAAAATGTGATTTTTTGGTATTACCTTCAGAATATTTTTAAAAATCACGTCATTCAATGCCAGACACTTAACATCGTGGCAAGCCCTTGCCAGACACCCTTTTCATGAAATCATATTTCTACTTACGTTATAGTATAAAAGCTGATTTTTATATATAATACTTGGGTAATAATTAGATGATTTATAAGACTGCTAGCATAGCATTTATTACACACCATCAAAAATAAATCAATTCTTAGCTTCAAATTTGGTGACCATTTGCAAAATTTTCTTAGAAATGCCTCCCAACTTGTTTGGAACATTTTTCATGGTGTGTAATAAATGCTATGCTAGCAGTCTTATAAATAATTTAATTATTACCCAAGTATTATATATAAAAATCAGCTTTTATACTATAACGTAAGTAGAATTATGATTTCATGAAAAGGGTGTCTGGCAAGCGTTTGTCACGATGTTAAGTGTCTGGCATTGAATGACGTGATTTTTAATAATATTCTTAAGGTAATACCAAAAAATCACACTTTATTATTTGACGAATTTAGATCGGTAATTTATACAATTTTAGTACCGTGTACCTGCCAAAGCCACCATAGCCTGAACTTCATAATGGTCCATCGTTCTTATCTGTGTTGGGAGCATGCGCTGACAAACTTTCAGCTTTTATAAAATGACGAAGGTCTGGCGTTCACAGGCTCTTAGGCCAATAGGATAATATACTTTGAACATGAGTTAATTAACTTTGACGGATGTACTTTCAACTTACGAGTACTATTTTATGATGTTTAAATAGAGAATTTTCCCTTCTCTAGGGCAGAGCCCTTTCGTTTATTTATTATACAAGTACATTCAACTCGTGTACACAAGGACTATTTCGTATCGACTAAGATAACTTGCTTCACAAGCGCCTTGCCCTCTAAATATAATGCTAAATAAAAATAAGATTATCAACATTAATTCTTATGAATAAGGAATTAAGAATATTATATATATTCTAATATTATAAAGAGGTAAAGTTTGTGAGTTTGTGATTTTGTGACGATGTAGAGGGAATTTCTTGATCTACGGAACAGATTTAGATGAAAGTTGGTAAGAAGATAGTTTGAGACCCTGGGAAGGACATATAATACTTCTATCCCGGAAATAATTCGTTAAGGGGGTGAAAATGGGGATGAAAATTTGTATCGGGAATCAAGCGAGGGACGAACCCGAGCGAAGCGAGGGTGAGTCGCTAGTAAAAAACAAAATTCAATAATTTTTAAATACAAAAAGTTTGCTTATTTCAAATAATGTATAGTGTATTTGGACAATCTATATTGTGTTATGTACATATACTATACTGTATTGCATTTATTTGTACATGGATGTGAGGTTTATAATAAAAGTTATGCCTTATGCATTTTAGCACAGTTTTCGTTCAGCTTGTCATCGTTAGGATTTAGTGGGCAGTACTAGCTTTTCTGGCCCATAAGTCCCACATAACCACCTCTAGGCATGCATAAAAGCATGTCCCAATGTTAAATATACATATAAGCCGAGCTCCTGTTTCAACATATTTTAATACGTAAAGTCCTTTTTTTCTCGCTATGGAATCGAGCCTATACAACAAAAACTACTGACTCAAATGCAATTATTCCACTTAAGCAACCTTCATTCAATAAAAATAAAATTGCGAAAATCAATTCTCAATTGGCGAAAATATCGCGTAACGTACACAGAAATACAGCTGATATGAATACCTTCTCTTTGAAATGAAGACCAGTGAAGAATATTTTTACATAGGTACACCTTAGTACATGCGTCTTTGTGTTCATTTAATATCAATTGTAAAAGTATTTCTTTTAAATAAAACTATCTTTTCTGTTTTTTACGCGGATTTATTTTGATTTTTGTTTGACCACAAAATTATGTACAATAATTTTCAAAAATACAAAAATCATTGTATAATTTTGTGGGTAGTTGTTTTCTGTAACAAATATATAATTTGCCTTTGGGACGAATATTCTCTGCCGTAATCATGAAAATCAAAATAAATCCGCGAAAAAAACCGAAAAGATAGTTTTATTTAAAACTAGTGGCTCACTCAACATTTTTCCGGGATAAAAATAGAACAAGAAAAATAGAATAGCCTATGTGTTATTTCAGACTATAATCTATCACTGTGCCAAATTTCATCCAGATCCGTTCAGCCGTTCTGGCGTGAAAGAGTAACAAACATCCATACTCACAAACTTTAACATTTATAATATGAGTATATATGTGAAATATTTGCGTAAATCTAAGAAAGTATTATATTTCGTTCAAATACCTAGTAAAATATTTTATTGCAATATCTGTAAAATCTTTCAGTACCTTATTTGGGTTTCATATCCCAAAATCCTTCGTTTTTCCACTGTCGTATGAGGACTATTTTTTACTCACAGCTTGTACACGCGTCTTTATGTTTATTTAATATAACATCTACGAGTAAATATGGAGATGCAAAGATGTTGTATTTGAATGTAGCTGGGTTTAATATGTATAACACCTTTCATCCGCTACTTCACTCGACTTTTTCATTTAATTTAATTAATAATTCTAAGTTGTATCTTGATGTTAAAATTCTTGATGTTCTTTTATAAATAAACTTTTATGTACAAAAAACATTTATCAAATTCCTGTAACAAATACACTGTTCAGGTTTGTAGCATTATTTTTTAAGAGATTATTTTGTATAATTTCCATACCAATTATTCCATATCACATAATAATTCAACATATTATTATGTTTTATTAATCCTAATATTGTTACATATTTAAGAGAAAAATTAACTACTTGGTTCTCTAATATTTATAGTAAAAGTCTTTCTACCGAAAAGCTACTAAGTACTACTACTTACTTAACCTCATAGGAAAAATTACATGTCATGCTGAAGCTACTTTATAAAATAAGACTTTCGCCAAAAAAAAAACAAAATTTACATTTCTCATTTACATTTTTTCATAATTTGTATTTAATTTTCGTAATAAGCCGTATTATTTCTCTTTCAGAAAAGTATTTTAAACTATCAGTCCCAAAAAAAAAATTTTGTATTTTAACATGAATCCCAATTAAAAATATTCAACTAACCGTTTTTATCTCAAGAGTTTTTTCCACCGTAACCATTTAGCTGCAGCAGTTTTTTTTTTCAATTTCAGCCTTAAACTTACAAAAATATTTCCTTTAGTTTTTCTCAACATTGAGAACTGCTAATTGTAATACCAAATATACTTCGAAGGCGGAATTGGCTTAAGGCGGATATTACTGGCATTATGTAAATGACAAAAAAGTTTATATCTTTGGGTTTATAAAGAAAAGACAGAAACGTGGATGAGTTTTTGATACGAAAATCCTCAGTTAGATAAAGACATTAAAACTTCATGAAGAGATAATGTTAAGAAATAGGATAAATGTTAACGCAAATAAATAAAATTTATAATATTTTCCTAATATTTTGTGAAAACCGGAAAAAGCTTTCCAGAAAAGAAACCTTTGCCCCGAAAATATTATTTTATTTAATTTTCTAGTAAAATATCATAACGAAAAAGTTGAAAGAGTTTTAAGTAGTTTTTTTAGGCTCCACAACCAAACAGAAGAAAATAGAACATTTATAGGAATAATGGTCGCGTTTGATAATTATATATAAACTAGCGGCTCATCCTCGCTTAGCTCGGGTTCGTCGCTAGGTACGTTTTAAATAGATATAAATAGTTATTAGCCAGCGCTAGCCATATACATTTTATTTTATTTTTTCGTTAATATTTCTGATGTTTTAATACTTATCATCCTACTCCGGACTAAGAGAAATCCAAAAAATCAAATATCATAGAAATTGGTCCAGCCGTTCTTGAGTTATAAATGGTGTAACTAGCACGTCTATATATATTTACCTTATTTTATATATTTTTCTCTTTATTAAAACTTTCCGTGTACCATACCGGAGCATACGAAAAAAAATTTGCTGAATTAATGGAGCCGTTCTCGAGTTTTACGCTTAGCAACATTCATTTTTATTTATATAGCTGCAAAAACATTTGCGATGACGTTTTACCACAGACAATTTACATTTTACCATAGACAATTAGTTTTTGAGTAATGTTACCACCGTATAAATATTGACAAATATTGACATTAATATTTATACGATATTAACGTCACTCAATTGTTTTGCCTTCCCGGAACCTCTTCACTAACACTTAAACTTTATGGTATTATTAAAGTTCAAATTGACTTTTAAGCATTATTACGAGTCTTTTGTATGGGAGTATAGAGAAGTGTTGTTTTTTCAGGCAATTTATTAAACTTTTCTCTCCGTAAGAACCATCCTCGAACTTCGAGGAATATTCTAAAAAAAGAATTAGCGAAATCGGTTCAGCTGCTCTCGAGATTTGCGCTTAGCAATACATTCAGCGATTCATTTTTATATTATAGATATCCAGGTGTTTTTGTCCTCACACAGTATCGTGTCAACGGTAAGCCAAAACAGGTGCCAAGTTACGAAATCGTCCAGAAACTAATCAAAGTGCAAAAACAAAGATATATATTTTTTTCAATGCGGTATAATTAGATAGAATAATATAAGGATCGACATTCGTTAATGAAGTTTTAATTTTTTTTTTTAATAAAATAATATATATTAGAAGATAATCATAATCTATGAAAATTTTGATAAGTGAAATGCAAACGATTTTATTTAATAAAAAAAAATAAGTAATTAAATTATATGATAATATAATTAATTAAACTTAATTAATTAATTACTTTTCCACCAACCAAACCACTTTGAAGTGGCTCAACTTAAAATATTAAACTCGTTCTCAGTTAAAAATTCGTTAATATCAGACTGGTCTAAAATAAGTAGATTTAAATGTAAATTACCAAAAAGATTACTTCGCGTTTAGAGTTGTCTGGACGAGATCGCTGTATCTATCTTTTCTGTATTTATTTCTGTCACTATGGTGTTCAATGGGTTTTCGTGATGCGTTCCCAGACAGAGAGAAATTCAGTCTCTGTATCGATAATAATGATTATTTCAATAAGAAGTTAGAATTTTATTTTAAATCGCAATGCGGACAGTAACTAGTTCAAAATAAGTCGAGTAAAAGTTATAACGTTAATTTATTCTTTTGTATTAGAATGTTTTATATTATGAAATTAATTCATATATCATATGAACTTAAAAGGAACTCGTGATTAAAACGTTTTTAATATACAAATAGCTGAAATTATACTGGAAGACTCGCCCTCCAGTAAATGTTGAGATATATATAGTTAATATATACGAGTACATATTATATTAATAAAAAAATTAAAAAAATAAAATAAAAACTGACTTCAAAAAACAAGCACTAAAAAGTAATAAAAAAACTGATTGGTAGTTTTCATTAACTACATATATTTTTTAAGTCACATGCTTTGATTTGTATCGGCTGGCTTTTATTTTTCTATGTTAAGCATGTAAACGTAGTGCATAGTAGCAAAATAAAAAAAAAATATTTTAATAATTCTGTAGGTAAAAAATCAACCCTATTTTCTACTCTTAGAGGTAGATTTTTCTTTGAAATTTAAATGGGACCAACTTCGAGGTATACCCTATCCAATAAAAAAGTATCATCAAAATCGGACTACACTGTAAAAAGTTACGCGTGGTCAAACGAAAAAAAAACATTAAATATACGATTTTAGAATACGAATTGAGAACATCCTGCTATTTTTCGTCGGCTAAAAAAAGATTTCGATATTCAAGTTAGATTATATCTTTTAGATTTTACTTCTAAGCCAGTCGTGGTGATAAGCACGCGCGAATGTACGCACCTAGTATAGCAATATTTCATCCAGCTTTTGTCCTGGATTCGAGTTCCAGGTCGAACCAATTTTTTTCGGATTTTCTGTAAATAAATTGTCAGTAACAGTTCAAAATTGGGAAGTGAATGGTGTTACACTCCCATGCTTCAGAATTGGGACATTAACGCACAGCACCATCTAGTATCATGGCAAGCTACGAGGCTTGAGTTATGGATACCAGATAGTTCATACATAATACATATATAACTTTAAATACATACATATTATATATATAAACACCCATGACTGGAGTACGAACATTCGTGCTCATCACACAAATGAATGCCCCCAGCGGGACTTGAACCAGCGACGGCTGGCACAGAAATTAGGGTCACTACAAACTGAGCCACACGTGTCGTTTAATAAAAAAAATCAATGTTGAGAACATGTAATATAGTGCGGATTTATACTCGAATTTGCGCACATACTTGTGAACTATAATCTTTTGATTCCTGAGGACGTTATAATTCGTATCAACTGACTCCCGTAGAAAGTAATTAACTCATATTATAAAACCGTAAAATACATTCACTAAAATAAATTTACCATTCATTGATTGATATTGATTGTTAAGTAAAAAAAAATGTTAAACTTAACTTTTTTAAGTTACAATGCTTTTTGGAAACTGACATCTTAAATTTAGTGTCAAACGTTGTCTCCGAGTTTTAACGTAGCACGCCTTACTTAATTTTGATGCATTTTATTTTGCACTACAAACTCATTCCGAGGCAACATAGGTAAAGAGGAAGATGATACTTTCTGAGAAAATCATGTTGTTGTCTCTAGAATACATTCACAGATTCAGCGGGTTTTATAAAAGTTGTAACAAAATGGTAATCCAGAACACATCTCACTGTATAACTTATAGATATTATAATACCAGCAAAATTTTACCATAATCGTTCTAGCAATCTAGTCATAAACAAGGCATATTTATAATAAATGTGTTTCTTGGGTTGTATTTTTTTCACTCAGTAAAAACGCCACAGGCTAAATATTTAACAAAAATACATTTTATGGTCTGGAAGGAGATATATGTTTTGTTTTTTAATTATAATTTTTGAGAAAAAAATATTATAATAACAATTTTGAACTGAAACTTCTTTAGAATCGAAAACACCACATTAAAAAGAGACCAACACAAATATTATATAGGATTAAGCCGGCGAGAGAACGAGATAAAATACATTTCCATATTGCCATGGTAACCGTAGTTACTGTCTGACAAATATATGTTATATTCTTTCCGTATATTATATTCTATAAATATATCATTGTAATATGTTTAATATGCCTTATTTAATTATTGATTTGTTTAAATTTAATTGTGATATTTGCCAAGGAAGTTTCACATCAACCACGCGTAAAGGTTACACACACCCATTTTTATATTTTTTATTGTCCCTCTGAGATACTTATATTGCCTAATTAGCCTACTTAAAGTTAAATCGTATCCCTAATTAATTACAGATACATACCTAGTTACCTGTATTTAATAAGAGATAATTTTTCTAATGAGATAAACTTGCACTTACCATTTAAAAACTTTAAGAAATGTAGCTTTTAAATTATGCAACATTAAATACCAGGTGAAAAAATGTGCATTAAATACTTTAAGAAGCCGCCTGCATTTCAAACGACCTCATCTGTCACTTCATATTTCTTTCACATTTTGTCTTAACACTTTTACCTTAAAAAATACTATTCATGATAAAATATCGTATAAGGAATTGAGACTTTTCATTAAATCTGAGATACAAATATTGTATCGTGAAATCTTTTAGCGATTATATTAAACTTGTGGCTAGCTCACACAAAACATATAAATATAGTATATAATATACTAGCAGAACCTGCTACTTCGCTCGCACTAAAACTACAAAAAATCTGTAAAAAGATAGGTTTCATACAAATTTTAATCCCTATTTTACCCCCTTATATGATGAATTTCGAAAAATGCTAAAACAAGTATTTATTTAATTGTATTGAAGAGCATTAATATTTGCATTTGAAACTTGTCAAGTAATTTTGATCATAAATATTGTTTTTCGATTGTATTATAACGTGAACGTTTTTCCGTGGGAATGAGATAGTCTCCCGCAATAAAAAATAGCCTATATATCACTTTCCGGCCTTCCAACTATCTCCATACAAAAAATCACGCCAATCCATCGCTCTGTTTCGTCGTGAAAGACGGACGAACAAACAAACACCCTTTCACATATTTTATAATATTAAAAATAAAAAAATCACTATGGATGTACCTAGATAAAAAAATTTTTTAAACTAGATGGTAGCATAATCAGGTTCCAACCAGCAGGTTATTTGCAGGATGCGTGATCTTAAACAAAAATTACAGAGGCGGTTTTGTTTTTGCAATATTTTGTTTAAAATAATTTTCTTTACTTTTAAGATCATAAGATCTTAGAAAAAAAAAATGTTAATAACATCAGTATTTCAGAAAATTAAATAAGTAAACTGTGCCCAAAAAACATCATCATTTATGTTGGTAATAAATTATAAATATTTATAGTTAAGTAATAAGAAACATAAGTCAAAACCAGAGTTGTGTAAAACGTATGTTCTGGAAGTCTCAGAACTCTATAATTACATACAGTAAAAAATAAGGTCAACATTTATAGTATCCATTTGTATTGTGGCATAGATGCGCATGTAAAACATCTTTACATAAAAAGCACGTCCAATGCAAGCTACTTACACAGTGAGAAGGAGATTTATCACTTTTCAGAAGAAAGGGACGTAACTAGATTTTTTTTTAATTTTTATTATTGTTTTATAGATAATTTTATAATAATAATCATTAGTAATTCGAAGTTATGTTAAGAGATACAGATAAGTATATACATAGTACGACTGAAATGGAACAATTAGTGAAATTAGTGAAGCAGAAATGCTCAGTGACTGAATGGAGATGTTTCTGTACGTGTACCGCATATATACGCTAACTGTCTTATGTTACTCTCGCAAACGTAATAGTGATAAAACGTGTATATTCCAAAAAACCAGCTCTTTGATCCCAGCATTCTCAAATCGCTACAGATTTTATTAACGACTAGCATTGTCTACGGCTCCGCCCGCGTTCAGATGACAAAATATCAAATTCGTAGGTTTTACATATTAGTATACTCTTACATTGCAGTTTTTGTATTTTTTCTCAGAAATTAGATACTTTCCCGAGGTAAATAGTATCCTATATGTTGATCCCGGATAACCAGCTATCACCATACCAAATTTCATCAAAATCCCTCCAGTGGTTTTTCTGTGATGCGGTAACAGACAGACAAACAGACAGATGAACAAAAATTCTAAAAACTATAGATTCGGCCTCTGTATCGATAGTAATGTATATTTGATTTCAATAAGATTTTCCAAATAATATTTAATGTACAGATTCGGCTTAGTTACAATTTTATTATACGTATAGATGTGTATTTGTAGAAAGCAAAAAAGTGGTAGATATTCGTACAAACCGACAACAGTTAGACAAATAATATATTTTTTATTCATCCGATTATCGGAAGAATAGCAAAGTATTAACTATTATGTTATCATTCTAAATAAAACTATCTTTACACAACATCTTTAAACAACAATCCAAACGTCGGAACCCAAAAATCAAAATAAATCCGCAAAAAAATCCAAAAAGATAGTTTTATTCAAAATGTAAAATATTTACGTAAATCTATAAAAATTTTTATATGTTATTATTCTATGGACGACCAGCTTTAGCTTTCACTCAGAGAATTTTAACAGCTTTTCTATATCGTTCATACAGACTTTACGCGGATACTTCAATGAATTGTTCTGGGATACGTTAACTAACCAATATGAAATATATGACGTTCAACAATACCATACTTTATGAATATTTACAATACAAATATATAAACATCAATCTTTTATATAACGGATATAATCGTATTATATTGTGTAGAAAAATATGAAGCAAATATTCAAATATTTTTTTAATTGTCAAATAGAAAAGTTACGAAACTTGACAAAACTATCCCTGAAAGAGTTGTTTTAATTAATTAAAAGTTTCAGATAGAAACAAGGGAGTAATAATCATACGAGATGCATAGTTCAAAATCTATATATAAATAGGCATAACACTTCAATACATTTTTCTCATTTGTCAACCGTTTTTTTTTTAGTATTGTATACATATTATGTTTATGTAGAATTTTTTGCTTTACTTTAATTATATTTAACTGAATAACTTTGCTTAAAAGTAAGTCGATATTATAAGACTAAAAAAGTCTTATTAGGGTTCCGTACCTCAAAAGGTAAAAAATAACCCTTATAAGATTACTCTCTTGTCCGTCGTTCCGTTTGTCCGTGTGTCACCACCGATTTTCTCAGAAACGAGTGGACCTAGCAAGTTCAAATTTATACCAGATACTGAGGTTTATAGTTCCTATTGGGTGTATAAAAATCAAGGTCCTGAGTCTACACAATAAAAAGATATGGGCAAATTTATATTTTCGCGAAAGCTTGTAAGTAGGTGCCAAAATGTACCTTAATGTTCTACTTTTTTTGTTTTTCGGAATTTTCCCTTTACTTGTGCTGTAAGACGTTGCTTTTAACCAAAATTGACAATTCTAAGTCAACCGGAAGTAAGTACCCTATAGGTTTTGGGTCCCCGTTGATCTAGACACCGAAATTTGGCAAAGAGCAAATTCTTACAGCACCAATAAAGGAAAAATTCCAAAAAATAAAAAAAGTTGAAAATTAAAGTAATACAGATTTCCTACCAATTTGTACGGAACCCTCGGTGGGCGGACGAGTACGACTCTCACTCGTCCGGATTTATATCCATTGTATAGCAAAAACACATAAAAAATAATCTATACATTTAATAAAATTCTAACTAAGCCGAATCTGTACATTAAATATTTTTTGGAAAATCATATTGAAATAAACATTCTTTTCGATATAGAGGCTGAATCTAAAGTTTTTAGAATTTTTGTCTGTCTGTGACCGCGTCTCTCTGTTTTTCCTCCTTTTTTTTCTGTCGTTGTTTTTTTTAATGAAATGTATTTTTTTTTGTTTTTTAATTTTTTTATTTAACTATGAATACACCTGTAATATTCACTTTTTTGTTAAGTTTGTTTATATAATTATGTGTATTTATTTGAATGTTGTGTACAGATGTAATTGGACAAAAAAATTAAATTATATTTTAGCTGTTAATACGTAGTTATAATTTTTTTTATTTTTTTTTCTGTTTCTGTACCTAAATAAATAAAATTAACCTTGAAATATTATAAAATACTAGACTATTATTTTTGCCAATTCCTAAACAAAACGTTACAATAACTAAACTAAATAAACATATTCATTGTTATAATACTTTTAAATACTATGTGTAAATATCATCTATACTAATATTATAAAGAGGTAAAGTTTGTGAGTTTAAGACGTTGTAGAGGGTAATTCCTGGATCTACTGAACTAGTTTAGATGAAATTTGGTAAGAAGATAATTTGAGACCCTGGGAAGGATATAGGATACTTTTTATCGCGGAAATCATGGTGAAAATGGAGATGAAAGTTTGTATGGAGAATCAAGCTAGGGACGAATGAGTCGCTAGTATTTTGTATTATACACGAGAAATAAATTTAAATCGCATGTATTGGAAATAACAATCCTTACTAACTTCGTTAGTAGGCTCATCGTCGTCTCAGAGATTATTTGTCCAAATGACCAATTTACCGAACCGTTTTTAATACAGCCAAACCCGCGGCTTCGCTCGTGCTTTCATTCCCTATTTTACCTCCATATGGGATAAATTTCGAAAAATGCTAAAACAGGTATTTATTTAATAGTATTGATTATTTATTGAATAGCATTTATACCAAGTTCCAAGTAATTCTGGTCATAAATATTTTTTGAGTAGTATTATAACGTGTTTTCCCGTGGGAATGAAATAATCTCCCGCGATAAAAAGTAGCCTACGTCACTCTCCAGTCCTCCAACTATCTTTATACAAAAAATCACGCCAATCCGTCACTCCGCTTCTACGTGAAAAAAGAACAAAAAAACAAACAAACAAACACACTTTCACATTTATAATATTAGTATATATACTTACATGTATATAAAATTTAGATATAAAGTTTTGTTTTTAAAATAAAAGAAACTCTCTACTTAACTGTAAAGTACATCATCGAGTATTGGTCGATAGAGCAAATAAACACTAAGGTGACGTAATGACTATTCTGTTCCTACTGTAGATTGAGGTGAGTTTAAATTTTAGGTAAAGGAGCAATATGATAGCGGTGTACTTGATTTGATTTATTATTTTGAATAAAACTATTTTTTCAGAATTTTTGGCGGTTTTACTTTTATGTTAGTTTTTTGTTCACAAAGATTCGACTTTATAAGTAACGGAGCTTTATTTCTGAATTTTTGCGCCAAATAGTTCCTATAAAATATCTGAAGTTACTAGTAATATAAAATATGAACATTTTCATCTAAGCTAAACAAATTTGAACGATAGCATTAACATTAGGGAGCGTTAAGGTTTTTCATATATCTGTTACTCCATAAAGCTCTAAATAATTTGTTGAAAATGTATTAATAATGAGACATTATATAAATGCTTAACAAGTAATACTGTAATTAGTCTTTTTGTAATTATCTCATTCATTAAATATTTAAAATACAGAAGTAAACCATCTGTGCTATTTTATTTATTAATATCAAACAATAAATTGTAATTTATACTTACAAAAATACAAAGGAAATTTGACCTAAACATGTATATATAAGTTACAAATTTGTTTGGCGCCCAACGTGGTAGTCACATAACAATTAACAATACAATTTTAGGAAAAATGTAAATATTGTTACATATATTTTCAGGTACAGTACGAGAAATAAAATACCATTTCATATGACACGTTGCGAAGTTAAATATTTTTTTTTATGTCATATGAATTTTGGCGCCCAGTATGGACTCGATGATTATTTTTTAATTAAAATTATGTTATATTTTTATGTATGCTAGCATTTTTTTAATAATTTCAGCTTATAACTTATTCCTATTAACAAAATCATTTTATTACAGACCTTATAATGTTTTTTTTATATAACAAAAAAACGCCTAAGCAAACAATTGCCAATATACATAATATAACAACACACAACATTTATATAAACACATAGATTAATACATATTCAATATAGTATACGTAATTTCAATGAAAAACAAAGTTATTTAATAAAATGTGAAAATAAAATTGATATTTTATTCTGAAATTTCAAAATGAAGAATGAAGTAAAAATATCATCATTTTTATAATGTCTTCTATCCTCATTGTCACGGTACCGCGCTGTCAGTGGCATGTTGAAAGGTAAAAAATCTTTTCCATAAAGATAAGAAAAACCTTTTTTGAAGAAATATTTTTGTAATTTTTGTAAATTGCTCGATTTGTCATTTATTACAAAACATTGCGTTGAAATGCGGTGCTAGTACATGTTTCACGTCGTAGGCACCCTCTTTGAGATATCGAAATGTCATTTATGTCTACCTCCACTTTATATGCTTACTTAGCAGGATAGAAAGGATATGACATCTTTCATATCTTGAGGGTATCATACCCAAACATCGATCAAAAAATTACTAGATACACAATCCTATGCAAAATTTCCCTTAAAGCTGGCTTAGGTAATTATTATATATATTGTAATTGAAATAAATATACAACATAAAATAAAGTTCTAATTTAGTCACAATTATTTTTAAATAAAATGCGCGCTCAAATGTCACAAACGAGCACTCATTCGGTGAGGTCATATTTTTGTCGCTGATTGTGTATCTAGTACTATCTTTTCTATTGTTAATAGAAAAAAATTCTAAGACTTGTCAAAAATTATAACTGCTATTCAACATAAGTTATATTATTTTGGTAAATATCATAGCCGCTAGGAATCATATAATTGATAAATCCTAATAATTTGTAAGTATTTTTGAGCATTTTTTTCCTTAAACATAGTAAATTGTTCCTTAATACTGCCTCATAGGTGATATAACCTAACTAGGCCATATTTTTTCATAGGTCATATTAAAGCAATGGAAATTGCCACAAATAAAAAGGCTAATGAGCTTGTTATTTTTTTATTTATTGAAAATGAGAATGCATAAAAGCGAAATGTTTATTGTTTGTGTAGGACCAAAATAATTATGGGATTCTGAAACGAGTTTTTTTAATTAACTGCAGATCAATACAAATTAAAGCTTCCGCGGTAATGCTTTGTTCCATAAAATACGATGTTAACTATCTTTACATTATCGAACTACTTATTTATATGCGGATGTTTGTATGTTTTTGCATATTCTTATTCCTTAACGCTATGTAGATAGATGAGTCCTTTAGATGCAAAAAATAACCTACCGGCAAAAGTTATCTAAATATCTCAGCTAACATCAGGAAATACACTAATATTATCAACTAGCGGCTCACCCTCGCTTCGTTTGGGTTTGCCTTTAGACAAACAATAACAAATCTATCCCACGGGAACTGTACATTTTCTGGGAAAAAGTAGCCTATTTGTTATTCTGATGTATGAACTATATTATTATAAGGTTTCATTAAAATCCAATCAGTAGTTTTTGTGTACTGAGCTGTATAAGTTACTATAGTTTTTTAACTAACTCACGGGAACTCTTTAATTTTCCGAGATGAAAAGTATCTAAGATGTTGACCGGGGATATAAGGTACCACCATGCAAATTTCATTTAAATCTGTCCAATAGTTTCGTAGAATAGCACGTAGAAACAGATAAACAGACAGAGAAATTTGTTCTATTTCTCTTCTTACTTATTACCCTGACTTGGTTTTTAGCATTTTTTTTTCTATGTACAGACATTCGACGTCTACAGTTTATTATATGTATAGATTGCGAAAGTTTATGAGTTAATGATCGTGTTTGTTACTTCTTAACGCTATAACGGCTTGTCGGATTAGCGTGAAACTTGGAATAGATGTCTGATTTATTAGACGACATAGAGCGTTTTGGTACCATTTCTGTCCTTTTTTCAAATTAATCTGTAATTTTGTGGGTCTTATATAATAACTTTTGAGACGCCAAAAACTTTAGTTACTCCTATGACCATGATTGCTGTAGAGCATTTGAAAGGTCGCGGAAAAATAAAAAATAAAATATTATTATATTTTTATATTAAAAATATATTTTTCTTTTTATTATTAATTTTTATTTTTTTCACTCTAGCCTCATAAACAAAAGCTACGTAAATTGTTCATCCTAAATAATTAATAGCCACTTCAAATAGAAAATGATATTTTTATATAATGAAGTATTTGACTTTCGACTAATTAGTACTTGAAAGTTAAATATTTTAGTTAATTCGTTAAAGATTAGCTTAATTTAATGAATCGATGATACTTTCATAGATTTTCGCGAATATTTGACATCATACATATGATTAACTAGCGTTTTCCTGCAGCTCCGCCCGCATAGTACATTAATGTCATATACTAAAACCTTGTCCGAAACACGCTGCATCTTATGGTATGAGTATTATTCCGATCGGTTCATTAGTTATCGCAGTATAACCGAACAAAAAAATCGGCTCTACATTTATTAGTATAGATTTGTAACTGATCGCTACCTGTACATTGGAAGATATTTAAGAAAAACTATTATCAGGGATCTTTATTAACACAACAGAACCCAAAACAATGATTTAGAATTTTTATCTGTTTGTGTGTGCGTTTGTGCGCAATATCCAAGAAACAGGTTAACCAATTCGGGCGCAATTTTCACTTATATATGGTGGTAAGCTTCACTTAATATTTAGTGTTTGTTTTATTTCAATTGATCTATAAATAAAAAAGTTATGTCAATTTAAAGAAACACCTAGGGCCGAGCCCGAGCGAAGCGAGCGCTAGTTTTAAAATAAATCTATTTTTTCGGATTTTTTCGCGGTTTTGGTTTGATTTTTGGTTGCCGACGTTTCGAATACTTTACAGCAATCATCTATTAATAATCAGCTATCTTTTCCTCTAGTTTCCAAGTTACGTCAAAATTGTTACAAAGATAAACAAAAAATACTGCTCTAACGTCTATTGCATTAAAATAACTCTAACAAAAATTTTACGTTCTGTTACATCCAATAACTATTTTCAAACCTTGGTTTTATTAGAGATACAATACCAAGCTCTGGTTCTTTCAGTTTAATTTCAAAGTATAGAAATACAAAAGAAAAGAATTTTTCATTATACAGTAGGTTAGAATGTGGCTTTGTATATATGGAAATCAGAGTTTATTTTTTCTAAGCCGTGAATCTATTTTTTTTCTATTACATAAATTTGATGTCGTAATTCTCTGCTCTTTACTTAATCTATGTAAGTACTTCCTTCGATCTCCACTTATAAAATGCGTGTTTGTAAATTGCGTGTTCTATATGCAAACGATTAATGGGTCGAGGTGTACACGGCATAACCAATTTTGATGATTCATAGGTTGTTAGATTCATCTTGGTAACGTAATAGGGTAGATGGATTTATAAAAATATAAAATGGCGGATATCAGACGGCCATTTGTGTGAATTGATAAAAGTTATTTTTTCCAAAGCTATCCAGTGGGGTACAAAAATAAAGGATTTTAAGAAACGGTCGTAAATATGTATACAACTTATTTAAAAGTAATTTGGGATAAATTGTTAAATAAAACTCCGAATGTCTAGCTTTACTGCGGATGAAAAAGATAAAAACAAGCGACGAAATAGGAAAGTATTATGAGAAACATGTCACTATCGGCTCCTTTGTCGCATGTAAAATATACACATAAAATGTTGCTTGCCTCGTCCAGGAACTGAACCCACGACATATAAAAAAACGGAGAATTTTCAAAAGAAATCTTTCTAAAGGAAATAGAAATATTAATTTTAAGCTCAATTTAGTATAGGTATATCTATATAATAAAATTCAAAATGAGTCATAATATATCTATATAATAAAATTCTGAATGAGTCGAATCTATACATTAAATATTTTTTGGAAAATCTTATTGAAACAATCATTATTATCGATACAGAGGCCGAACCAATAGTTTTTAAATTTTTGCTTGACTGTCCGTCTTGGGAACGTTCATGAGAAAACCAATGGACCGATTTTGATGAAATTTGTAAAATGATAGCTAGGTTATTCGGGTTAACATATGGAATACTTTTTACTGCGAGAAAATATCTCATTGCTGAGAAATCTATACTAAATATCAAAACGTAACTAGGGGCGAATTCGAACGCAGCGAGGGTGAGTCTCTAGTTTATATATTAACGTTATATTCCACAATACCTAATCATGAGAGATAATCCAAACCAAATTAGGCCCAAGCACGAACTACTGCTATATCAGATCTGGTAATTATTGTAGTACAAACTTTGGATTTTCAATAGAATCCCATCTGAGGTAAGCCATTTCTATATTTTGCAAAGACATAAATTTCTAATATGCCTTGACATAAGATCTAATATTGCTTTTCATTAATGAATGCAATATTTCCAAATTTAAATTGTTACGGGAATTTAGTTCTTATTCCTGTAGCATTATAGAGTTCATTTATACAACCATTCAAAAGTCAAAAAAAATAGTTTAAATAAATAAATAAATATGTTGGGACCTTAACACACAGCACCATCTAGTTCCATGGTAAGCTACGAGGCTTGTGTTATGAATACCGGATAGTTGATACACTACACATATATAACAATAAATACATACGCATTATAAATATAAACACCCATGACTGGAGTACAAACATTCGTGCTCATCACACAAATGAATGCCCCCAGCGGGACTCGAACCCGCGACCACTGGCACGCAAGTAGGGTCACTACAAACTGAGCCAAACGTATCGTCGTTTGAATGGAAAAACCATTTATCGCAGCACTTTTTCAAAAGCGTGATACATAAAGAGGACATTTCGTAAAACACGTGAACATTACACTAATAATACAATATCTCCCATGTAAATGGCTAGTTTCAATGAGATTAGTTGCTAAAGAAAATCTACTAATAAAAACTTTTTAACAAAAAAATAAAAACCGACTTCAAACAAAAGCACTAAAAAGTAAAAAATAACTGATTGGTAGTTTTCATTTACTATACATACCTAATCAAATATTTTCGAAGTCGGTGTGCTTTGGCTAAGTAATTAAAGCCTACCTATTAAATACATACCTAATCAAATATTTTCGAAATCAGTGCCAGCCCATACAAAGCAAACACACCGACTTCGAAAATATTTGATTTTTGTTAAAAAGTTTTTATTTTTCCCTTTTTAGTGTAGACAGTAGTAGTAGCAAAGTAAGGATTCTAATGTGTTAGGCTTGTCAAATCAAACAAAATAAGCCCAAACTCAAAGTATTTACTATTAGCCGTTGAAGAGTTCCACCTATCCACCTTCTGGCCTTGCTATCAGATCAGGTCAATAACACCGAACCACTGTACTATCTACGGAAATAGAAATACTTGCAAAGTTTCAAGTCAATATGACAATTAGAAGTAGGTTAAATTCATCATTAGTTGTTTTTCCACCCTTAGGGGTGGTATTTTTTTTTTAATTTAAATGGGACCAATCTGGAAGTATACCATTTCAAACAAAACAAAAATTGTCCAAATCGGTTAATAAATGACGGAGTTCTGAGGTAACAAACATAAAAAAAAACATACAGTCGAATTGAGAACCTCCTCCTTTTTGAAGTCGGTTGAAAAGACATTATTATTATATTTCTATTAGTTTTATTTCCACCGGCGTACTTCGTGGTTACAAGCAAGTGTGCAAAGCGTGCCACTCCCTGCAATACATCGTGTTCCGTAACTTGGTCAATGTAACTCATACTGAGGATGAGGCCAAGGCGAAAAAAATGACATAAATAAAAGCTTAAAAAACCGACTTCCAGACACTGAAAAGTAAAAAATTACTAAACGGGGTATTTCATTTAGAATAGATACCTAATCAGATATTTTAGAAGTCAGTGCGCTTTGATTTGTATTGGCTATATATGTATATAGCATTTTTGTAAAATAGTGGGTAGGCACTGGCCGAAAAGATAGTTTTATTTAAAATGTTAAATATTCGCGTAAATCTAAGAAAGTATTAAATAGTACATAACTACCGCTAAATAGAGACTACAACCCACGACTCTATTTCCGTTTGCACAATCACATACATACCCAATATGTACTAATACCCTTACAGCTATAAGATAGTATAGATAGATTCAAAATAGCATAGCTCTGCCAATAACGTAACCGGACTTCAATCTGTGCAAGGCGCATTTACAATGCAATTGTATATCAGATGGCACTGAAATCTAATAGAACAACGCTCTAGGAATCTGTAATGTGGACCATTTATAGTCCATATTGGCTTGTTAAGCTAGGCTTATAAATAACCACTGTACCTACACTATTTCGACATTTCCCAATTATGACCGATTTTACTTCCTATTGGTAATTGGTACCAAAAATGTTATAAACGTTTTGACGACACGTTTGGCTCAGTTTGTAGTGACCCTACTTTCTGTGCCAGCGGTCACGGGTTCGAGTCCCGCTGGGGGCATTCATTTGTGTGATGACGAAGGTTTGTACTCCAGTCATGGGTGTTTATATTTATAATATGTCTGTATTTAAAGTTATATATGTGTAGTGTATCAACTATCCGGTATCCATAACACAAGCCTCGTAGCTTACCATGGAGCTAGATGGTGCTGTGTGTTAATGTCCCAACGTATTTATTATTTATATTATTAAACTAGTGACTTACCGCAGCCTTTGTGATCAGACACAAAAATATATATTTTTTGTTATATAAAATACAATACAAGTGATTACCCTCGCTTCGCTCATGTGAGATGTCTTCTGTATTTATATAATAATATTCCCACACTCTCTCACTAAATATCCCACTTTATCCATACTTTAATATTATAAATGTGAAAGTGTGTTTGTTTGTCCTTCTTTCACGTCGAAACGGAATGACGGATTGGCGTGATTTTTTGTGTGGAGATAATTAGAGGGCTGGAGAGTAACATAGGGTATTTTACCGCGGGAGATTATCTAATTCCCACAGGAAAACCCGTTATAATAATACAATCCAAAAAAATATTTATTATTAGAATTACTCGAAACTTTGTATTAATGCTCTTCAATAAAATTAAATAAGTATATGTTTTAGCATTTTTCGAAATTAACCCTATAAGGGGGTAAAATAGGGGATAAAAGTTTGTATGAAACCATCTTTTTAGAGATTTTTTTGTAGTTTAAGCGCGAGCAAAGCCGTGGGTTCTGCTAGTTTTCTATAAATATATAATATACTAGAATATAACTTTATGTCTCTAGCAGCAAAAACATAAGCAAGCAGCAAAGACTTAAATATTTTCATTTTACCACCTTCGAGTATTATTTTCGCTGCAAAAGTCGTTATATCAAAATTCATCAAAATTGATTCATCAAACAGACAGAGTTATTTTCCAATTTATAATATGAAGTATGGATTATGTATTTATTTATGTGAAAATTTTATCAGCGTCACTATTTGAAATTTTTTATTAGAAACTATCGTTTGTTATCTATCTGTATTGGCAGAAGTTTTTTTAAGCTATCATGGTCAATCGTTTTTTATGGTGTGATATGGATATCCATAACAATGGAACTTGGTAATAACCTGAAATACTGCGAACTCGAATGATCGAGAACAACATAAAAGACGAAAAGTGCGAGATACAAAAACATAATAATGAAAAACAAGGTAAATGTTACACATTTTGCTTGATAAATATAATGTAAAAAATAATAATTTTGTAAAACAAAAGCAGCTACTTTCTGTTAATTCAAGCTCTGTTGAACGATATTTATCATTCTTCCTTTATTTATTTTTTTACAAAAGTCAATTTTTTTACAGTTTTACAGCCACTCTCAATAACTATATATAATAATTTATAAATTGTTAAAATTACTACTATTGGTAGCTTTTGTCATACTTTTGCGTTGCAATAAATTTTACACTGGTCTATCTTTCAGATGTCTTACCACTCATATGTTCAGCGTTTTTGAGCATCCCTATGCTGGGCACGAGCCTCCCTTCAATACAAGAGGGATCACATCCACCACGATGACTAAGTGTAGTTTGGCAGATTTCATATGTCCTTTAAAAAGTTGCTGGATTGTCTGAGGTCAACATGTTTCCTCACGATATTTTCCTTAACTGTAAGGCAGGTGGTAGTTATACTGGAAAATAGCTCACAAATGAAAATATCAGTGTTGCGAGAATCGGGATTAGAACCCGTTTCACTTGGTTTCCCAAGCAAGCGCGTTACCACCGCTTACCAAACGTAAAGAAAAAAAAAGTGTCAATATTTTATGAAAGCTAACTTTTGATAGTTAAACAATTGACATACTAATATTTCTACCTCTTAAACTTGATCGATAGCTAGTCAACGGATAAGAGAAAGTTTT
Organism: Brenthis hecate; assembly: GCA_951806755.1. Lineage (NCBI taxonomy): Eukaryota > Metazoa > Arthropoda > Insecta > Lepidoptera > Nymphalidae > Brenthis > Brenthis hecate. The sequence continues at coordinate 7,462,674 of OX638260.1, forward strand.
ATATGTACAATCTACATACGTATTATGTATAAAAAATTATTTCATAATAATATACAAAAAGATGCGGTATCAAAAATTTATTACAAAATATCAAATTTCATATACCATTATTACATTGTATGTACAAGCGTTTCTTTTAATAACACTGGTTCCATTTTGCGCGAAATTAACTTTTTTGAATATGGTAAACGCAACGTTCCCAATGCGCGTAATTAAAATACTATAGCGCGTAGTAATATACCCGCCGCACCTAACGTCCCTATTCACCCTTGTCCCCCGCGACGCTCCCCGCGTTTCCGTGCGCCTGGCGGCGCCCGCGCTTTCACCCCGGCAGTGAGCCAGTAACCGCGTTACGTTTTACACGCGCCCCGCCGACGTACGCCGCTCACTCAACTCGTGACCATTGATTCCTTTAATAATTTGTTAATTATTATACTTAAACACTATTCATCCTGGAAGTCGAAATACATATGTGTGGATCCAGTACATGAGTTTTAATGATTGCGCCCTATAAAATGGCGCCCAACGTGGGGCCCGAATTTGAAAAGTCGTACGTACCTAAAGGATGATGCAATCGTTTTCAAATATTAACTCATGTTATAGTGTTTGTGAATTGTGTCGCGAGTCGAACTGAAATTAATATTATTAGTGTATATGGTAAATAACAATAAGTTACGTGTTATTTTCTACATAAGTTTGTTAGATATTATTATTTTGTCATATTGCATAATAATATATAGGTAGCGAAGTATTTTGTGTAAATCGTTATGTTAATACTTACGTACCTACTTATGTTAATACATATTACACTGTTGTAAAATTTTAATTTTAGTATAATATTATATTGTCTAAAAGTTTAAGTAATAATAATAAGTTTTGTTTGCTACGTAAAACTAATAATAATAAGTTGTCGTATTGCATAATACTTTGTGTTACTGTTTATTTTGTGCAAACCATTATATATTACGTTGTTGTATAGATTTAATTTTAGTATTCTATACCTATGGTTTTATATAATAATGTTTTGTTTGTTACTTATGAATGATGATATTATTATTTTGTCGTATTGTTTAATACTTAATAATATCTATCGAAGTATTTTGGGTAAACTTTAAATTGCATATATAACTCTGTTTTATAGATTTTAATTTTGTTAATGTTTAAATAAGGTGTTGAGTAATAATAATATTTACTACTAAGCGTTCTGAATAATTATAGTTGTGTTGCTTACTACTTATTCTGATAATATTATTCTGTTAGAATATTGATGTATTATGAATAGTGAATATTATATTGTGTTGTAAAAATTATTTGTTTTGTGTAGTAATACAAGTTTCAACATGTATAGTTTAGATAGACTATTGTATAGCTATTGTAAGTGTTTTAGTTAAGGATAAAGTGCAAGGTATAAACGTTTTATTAAGTTGACTGTTGAACTGAAATAGTTTTAATAGTGCGTTTTGATATTATATCATTATGGTGCTTACACGATCGCGAGCGAATAGTAACGAGACTCAGAAGGCACCACAGCAAAATGCTGGAGAGCCCAGGGCTCTCTCGCCAACGGCGTCGGATGCGCCGCCGTCTCCGCTTACTGGCCTGGACGAGGCCTGCTCCACTGCACCGTATGCGCAGTCACCGTCGTCGGCATCACACATGCAAGTACCCGGTAACCCAGTGGTAATGTCGGATCAGCAGCTGGCGCAGATATTAGGATTGCTGCGCGCGCCAACTACTTCACCATTGGTAACCGCTATATCAGGTAACTTTGCTTCTTGTTCTTCGCGCTTCGATGGCGGAAAAGGCAGTGATGTACTCGCTTTTATAGATGCAATAGTAACATATAAAGAATGTGTGAATATGGACGATAATATTGCTTTGCGAGGCCTTCCTATTCTGCTAACGGATCTTGCCGCAACGTGGTGGCAAGGTGTAAAACCCACCACGCAAAGTTGGCATGAGGCAATAGAGCTCCTTAAACAAACTTTCGGTCCTCAGTTACCACCAATCTGAAGAAGAAGTTTACGTAAAGAAATAGAAACCATGCTTGAAGATGGCATTATCGAAGATGCGGAGTCCGAGTGGGCATCGCCCGTGGTGTTAATACCCAAGAAAAACGGTGAGGTGAGATTCTGCGTAGATTACCGTAAATTAAACAATGTAACACGTACTGATAAGTACCCTCTTCCCGTAATCGACGAATTACTGCCGAGTACTAAAGCGGACTGTATAATGTCTACTATAGATTTGAAGGCAGGATATTGGCAGACTATGGTTGCTCCAGAGGATCGCCATAAGACGGCATTCACAACTCCGTTTGGGACCTTTCAATTTCGCCGCATGCCTTTTGGCTTGAAGAATGCTCCGGCGACGTTCCAACGTCTAATAGACCGGATGAGGTCCGGCCTTAATAACATCTGTGTATTGGCCTATCTGGATGACATTTTGGTAATCTCGCCAAATTTGGATCAGCACCTACGTGATCTTCAACAGGTGTTTGACCGTCTTCGTCTGTTCAACCTGAAAGCAAATAGAACTAAGTGTGTTTTCGCTAGAGACAAGGTTAATTATCTGGGGCATGTTGTTTCTTCACATGGTATTGAGCCCGACCCGCAGAAGGTTGAAGCCGTGAACAGCATGAAGCCTCCGAGTAACGTTAGAGAGTTAAAAACGTTTTTACAAACCTGTTCTTGGTTCCGCAAGTTCATCCCGCAGTTTTCGGATGTAGCGCGATGTCTCACAGATTTGACAAAGAAGACCAGACGCTGGCAATGGGGGGAGAGTGAGCAACGAGCTTTTGATGAGCTTAAGTTACGGCTTACCACCAGTCCCATTCTTAGACAGCCGGACTTTGAAAAACCTTTCATCCTTCGAACTGACGCTAGTGCGTATGCCTTAGGGGCTGTTCTTATGCAAGGTGAAGACATTAAGGACGAGAGACCCATAGAATATGCAAGCAGATTGCTAACCTCTGCAGAACGCAATTATCATACGACAGAGCGCGAAGCTCTGGCGGTTGTATGGGCTTTGGAGAAGTTTAGAGGATACGTCGAGGGATCTCCAGTGAAAATAGCCACTGATCACCAGCCACTTAAGTGGTTGTTGGCCCTAAAAACTCCAAGTGGAAGACTAGCCCGTTGGGCTATGAAAATCCAATCATATAATTTGGACATAGATTATGCACCCGGGAAAATCAATGTGGTGGCGGATACGTTAAGCCGTCCTGTTAGTTCTGAAGAGTTCCAGTCCGACTCTTGTGATATTTGCCCGGTAGCTGTTGATTTACCACGTCAGAAGCCTGAGGACATTCGCGAAGCTCAGATTAATGATCCTGACGTCAATGAAGTTATATTAGCTTTTGAGCAGCCTGATCACGCTGACGAAGCTTTACGGTGGTCTGATCGAGGTTATTATCTTTCTCAAGGTATTCTATATCGGTGTGATCCGGATGGTGAGTCCGAAGAACCCCAGCTAGTAATTCCAGAATCGTTGAAGGCTGAGCTCATGAGAGAGCTACATGATGCGCCTACTGCTGGACATTTGGGTTTAGAACGCACGTTACGTAAAATAAAAGAAAGATACTACTTCAAGAATATGAGGACATATGTTGCACAATATCTTAAGTCCTGTGATCTCTGCCAGAAATATAAATCTACTAATTTAAAGCCTGCAGGGTTGCTTCAAACCCCAGTTCCTCAACAGCGTTTCGAAGTTCTTGCTATGGACCTGTTTGGCCCTTTGCCAGAGGGCGCTAATGGCGAGAAATGGATTTTAGTCGTTGAAGACACAGCCAGTCGGTGGATTGAGTTATTCGCGTTGCAAGATGCCACCTCAGAAACATGTGCTAAGGTGCTCATCGAAGAAGTTTTCCTTAGATATGGTTTACCGCGTCGAGTAATATCCGATAATGGAACCCAGTTCGTATCAGCGGTGATGCAAAAAGTCATGTTTGTACTAGGGATCCATCAATCCCTGATACCAGTTTATCACCCGGAAGCCAACCCGGTTGAGCGGAAGAACCGCGAGCTGAAACAACAATTAGCGATTCTGGTAGGACCAGAACATCGACGCTGGCCAGCTGTTTTACCCATGGTTCGCTTTTCTCTTAATAGTTCCTACAACCAGGGCACCGGCCAGACTGCTGCGTATCTTACTTTCGCACGAGAGATGCGCTCGCCTTTGTCTGTACACACTGATCTCAGAGGCATCGTCACAAAAGAAAATTTTGTGCCTCAGATTACACCATATCTAAAGGAGTTTGCACGAACCTTGAAGGACGTGAAGCAACGAATAGAAGATCAGCAGGATGCTAGGAAAGTAGACAATGATAAGCATCGCAGGAGTTCTCCATCTTATAAATTGGGTGATCTTGTGCTGGTGGAGGCACATCTAGCTAGCAACGCTTCAAAGGGGCTTAGTAGTAAGTTCGCGCCAAGACGGGAGGGACCTTATCGCATATCTCAAATAGCCAGTCCTTCGTCTTTTGTAGTGTCCGATAGCCAAGGACATGTTAAGGGCAAATACCATGCCAGTGCCTTAACGCCGTATGTAGGGTCTTCTAAAGCCATTGTACATCAGCGACGGCGTGGCCGACCAACCAAGTCACAGCCGGGTCGTCCTTGTGACTTGGAGGGGGAGGCTATAGCGCGTAGTAATATACCCGCCGCACCTAACGTCCCTATTCACCCTTGTCCCCCGCGACGCTCCCCGCGTTTCCGTGCGCCTGGCGGCGCCCGCGCTTTCACCCCGGCAGTGAGCCAGTAACCGCGTTACGTTTTACACGCGCCCCGCCGACGTACGCCGCTCACTCAACTCGTGACCATTGATTCCTTTAATAATTTGTTAATTATTATACTTAAACACTATTCATCCTGGAAGTCGAAATACATATGTGTGGATCCAGTACATGAGTTTTAATGATTGCGCCCTATAATACAGCAATTTGTAAGAACAACAGTTACTTTTATATACTATTATATAAAACTATCTTTTCGGATTTATTTTGATTTTTGGTTCCCGACGTTTCGAATGCTTTACAACGATCATGGTCACGGGAAAGATTAAGGTGTTAGATATCTCAAAGCTTACCCACAAATAACAAAATGAACCAAAATTCAAAATAAATCCGAAAAGGTAGCTTTATTTAAAATGTCAAATATTCGCGTTAATCTAAGAAAGTATTACTATTATATATTTATAATATATACCTATAAGGCAGTGGTAGCCCAGTGGTAACACGCTCGCTTGGGAAACCGATAAAGTGAGTTTACATCTCGGGTTTGCAACTCAGATATTTTCATGTGCGAATCATTTCCAATATGTCTGAGAGAACCTAGCAAGTTTTCGAAAAAAGTGAAGTCCGCCAACACACACTTGGACAGCGTGGTGGACTATGGCCTAATCACGATCAAAGATAGCCCGGAAGTCCGTGCCCAGCAGTGGGACGTTAAAAGGGCTGAATACAATTTCTGTATATAAATAGGCAAATATAAAACAGGTTGGTCTTTCTTTTCTATTTGTCAATCGATTTTCTTTTAAAGTAAAGCTTCTTTAGAATTGTTGTGATTTGAAACTCGATAGAACGTAAATGCGACACGAGAAAGAGACAAACACAAATATGTGGGATTGAGCCGGCGAGAGAATGAAATAGAATACATTGCACAGGAATAATAAATATGCTATGTAATATATGTTAAATAAAATTTTCCGGGATGAAAAGTATCTAAAATGTTAACCGGTGATATAAGGTACTACCATGCAAAATTTCATTTAAATCGGTCCAACATTTTTGGAGATTAGTCCGTACAAACAGACAAACAGGCAGAGAAACAATAAATTTGAAAAGATTGTTCATTTCATTTCTTACCCCCCTGACTCGGTTTTTAGCATTTTTTTTCTATCTACAGACATTCGACCTCTACAGCTTTATTATATGTATAGATAGATATAGATTATATTCTTTCCGCGTATGATATTCTATAAATATAAGATATGTAATATGCCTAAAATGCCTTATTTAATTATTAATTTGTTTTAATTTAATTGCGATATTTACCAAAGAAGTTTTACTTCAACCGCGCGTAAAGGTTACACGCACCCATTTTTTTTTTGTGTAATAGTTATTAACAAGCTTTAGTGTTATCAATTAGGAAATTTTAGTAACACAATAACATACCATAATTACATAACAATTTGAGGGAGACATTTTACCCCAAATTTTCAATAATGTTTTTTTTTTAGTTATTGAATATCGACCACTGGACAAACACAAATAATAGTATAATCTATACTAATATTATAAAGAGGTAAGGTTTGTGAATTGTCAGTTTGTGACGTTGTAGGGGGGGTAATCTCTGGATTTACAGAACCGATTTAGATGAAATTTGGTAAGAAGATAGTTTCATACCCTGGAATGGACATAGGATAGTTTTTATACAGGAAATCATCCTTTAAGGGGATGAAAATGGGGATGAAAGTTTGTATGAGGATTCAAGCTAGGGACGAACCCGAGCGAAGCGAGGGTGAATCGCTAGTATTAGTATATACTAAGTAATATAGTAATTATTATTGGCTTAACGTTTTCCTTTCTTATCTTATAGCTTAGTATATAATATTTTAAGGGCTCAAGAGACTCTTTGAATAATAATTAGTTTTTGAAGCTAAACATTTACAGATGATTTACACCTATTGTTGTAAAGTTTGTTTAATTTATTGTAAGACGTTAAACTTCTTTAAAGCTCTAACCCTTAGCTGTTGTTAGTACTTAAGTACTTTTGTTTTGAGGATGACAGTAAAGATTTATTATTTACTAGCAGAACCCGCGGCTTCGCTCGCGCTAAAACTACAAAAAAACTTTAAAAGTTTAGTTTCATACAAACTTTCATGTCCTATTATACCCCTTATAGGATGAATTTTGAAAATTGCGAAGACACGTATTTATTTATTTTTATTAAAGAGTAAGAATATACCAAGTTTCAAGTAATTGTGATAATAAATATGCTTTTGGATTGTACTATAACGTGTTTTCCCGTGGGAATTAAGTAATCTCCCGCGATAAAAACTACTCTGTTACTCTCCAGCCCTCCAACTATCTCCACATAAAAATCACGATAATCCGTTACTTCGTTTCCACGTGAAAAAAGAACAAACAAACAGACAAACAAACAAACAAACAAACAAACAAACAAACAAACAAACAAACAAACAAACAAACAAACAAACAAACAAACAAACAAACAAACAAACAAACAAACAAACAAACAAACAAACACACTTTCACTTTTATAACATTAAGTACGGATACTGGCCATTTACCTTCACTTCGCTCGAGTGCCTCCTTCCTTTTTTTTCTAAAATTAAAGTAGCCTAAGTTACTCCTTTCAACATCAGCTATTTGCCAGTTAAAGTCCCAACAAAATCCGTCCAGCCGTTTTGGAGATTAGCCGGAACAATCTGACAGACAGATAAAAATTTTGTGTAATTTCATCCATTTAACTAAATGTTTAATATATTATTAGCTCATGGCTGTTATTTTAACATTACTAACAGACACTTCAATTTCATTAACTATATAGATTAGCAACGTACCCTTACTTCGCTCGGATGTCCTAAACACCTAACAGTAGCCTATGTATTACCCTAGGTCTTAGTCTATTTATTAAATTCTATCAAAATCTGTCCAGTCGTTATAACAACACATACAAACTTTAACATTTATAAAATTAGTTTAATAAGTAAGCATTTTAGTTAAAATACACTTTTTACGGAGTGCGGTACAAAAATATAGTCATATCTAATACATATTATGTGCTTTACTTTACTGAGGTTTTATCGAGCACTTTAATCGGTTTTATCTCGTTCAGAAATTACATGTCAAATGCATTCTACCTCAGAAATACACTAGATATATCGCAAGCTCTACCAATTAGTTACATTGATTAGTATCTACTCACACATTTTTTTTCAACTAGGTATATATTAAAAAATTATTTCAACTAAAATAATTATTATTGAAAATTCATAAAAATACGGACCTATTTTCTATACCTGTCTATATAAAAACTAAGTGTTTTCAAAAATATTCATTGAAAAGCGACTCAACCTCGCTTCGCTTGGGTTCGTCCCTAGGTTACTTCCCCATACAAAATTTCTTCCCTATTCTCACCTCCCTAAGGAATGATTTCCGTGATTAAAATATGTCCTTCTATCCTATGCTCTTCCTAGGGTCTCAAACTATCTTCTTACCAATTTTCATCTAAATCGGTTCAGTAGTTTCAGCTCTTATTCCATATAAATAAACAAAGAAGCAAAAAAATATTTCCTCTTTATGATGATGTTCTCCTAGCCGATTCCGGCTACGGCGGCCAACCTCATTGAGATTAGCCAACTGCGCAGGAGATATTATAGTGCTCAAGTGTATGCGCAGACACAAGTGCACTCTCTATTCCTATCACTCTCATACTCCGGTGGGACGACCACTCGACACGACCGGTGAGAGTTAAGGCGCAGGACCGACGGCTTTACGTGCTCTCCGAGGCACGGGGGTGAAACACCGCCAACTTCCCACCTTCGGGCTGTTACTGAGACTTACTATACAGAAAGAATCAGTAACTAAACTTGGCCCGACCCGGGACTCGAACCCAGGACCTCCGGGTGTGCAGCCGTACATGCTGGCCACTACACCACCGAGGCAGTTGGTTCCTCTTTATAATATTAGTATAAAGTATAGATAACTGTAATAAAGCCCAGCTTTCTATTAAAAAATGAACATCGGTTCACAAACAGAGGAAAAAATGGCATTGAAATGTTTTGTCTTTGCCTACTATATAATAACCTATAGATAACTTTATACGTTTCGTTTACAAATACGGTCATGTTTTGCATGTTGGAAAATTATTAGGCCGTCCTTGAACATAATAATTTTGTTGTTTTATAGTAGGGCAGTGGCTTGGAAAACAAATGAAGCGAGTTAAGCCCCGGGTCTTGTACTCGATATTTACATATGCGAATAATTTTCAAACATGATTACCACAAGGAAAATATTGTAAAGAAAACAGAATGTTCGAGAGAACCTAATAAGTTTTCAAAAGATACGGAAAATGTGCCAACTCGCATTTGTCCAGCGGTGGACTATTACCTGATCCTTTGGCATCAAAAAGAGGTCCTTGGCTAACATGGGGATGATTTTTGTTGAGTTGAAACTTAAAACAATTGGGAATTTGCTTATGATTTAAATAATTGTAAAATATTTTTTTTATAATCTTCATTGCTTCTGATTTAAGAATATATTTTTTAATATAAGTTCTTTTTCATTAAGAAAATAATTATTAAAAAGTCCAGATATAGGTGGGAAATTCAAAGTAGTTGAAACGCACGCCATTTTTCTGACCGAATATGACGTCAGAGTATATCAAAAGAGCGATTAGCGATTTTGTCGTCTACAAATTGAGTCGCCATTTTTCTGTGTATATCATACTGTGAAATCACGCCTAGCGCGCGAAGTGGCGAGCGTTTAAAGTGTCCATATCGGTATGAAATTTTTTTATACTAAATTTTAGTTTTTTGGAGCTGGATATTTTTTTACAATTATATAACGTTGTAAGCTATTGTATAATTATTTAAAAAAAAATCATGCATATTCCCAATTGTATGAATGTGAAAATATTACATTGATAATAATCAAAATGCGACAGTTGATTTTTCTTTAGGATCCACATTATAAAACCTTTTAGCGACAATTGGAAATGTCCCGATATTTGTTCAAAGCTCTATCAAATTTACTCTTAACAGTAAAAGGAATAATAGCGTTCCTATATTTTTCTGTAACATAAGATGTTTTAAAATTTGATCTGAATTGCAATATTTTAGTGGTGAGAGTAAAAGTGCTTTGGAGCTAATGTACCAATATTGAATAGAAGTGTCTCGTGTTCTACTGGCTAGAATGAGTGTAGATTTAAAGGTTCCGGGTTCGAGTCCCGGGTCTTGCTAAGTACAGCTATTGAGTTTTTCTGTCCAGAAATGGCCACGGCGACCAATATCACTGAGACTAACATCTGCGCAGGAGATTTTATAGTGTACAAGTGTCAAGTATGTATGTGCGCAAACACAAGTGCGCTCTTTATTCATTTCACTCTCAAACTTAGGTGATACGTACATTTTTTAGTCATTTATTCTAATATTATTTTATAATACAAAAAATTCATTACATTCAAAATTACAAAGAGAGTAATAAGTATCTTCACAGATTTCTTGAAGTTGGAACCGATTTTGCTACTTTAAACTCAATTCTATTAAGGTAAGTCCCGAGATGGTCATGTAAATTATTTTTTACTTTTTAGTGCCTGGAAGTCGATTTTTATTTCTTTTTAAGTTTTTTTCTGCAATAGCTGAAGAATAGACTTTTAAAATTGTATTTAAATCACAAATTACATAATTGTGTCATAGAAACATAATATGTATGTCATTTCCATATATTTTTTATATATATTTCTATTTTTAATGATTTTAAATTGTTATCTTCATTATTTTGTATATATACTACCAATGACATGGAAATTTAAGCTTCCTCGTGAAGTTAGGTGAACTAATATTATAAATGTTAAAGTAACTCAGTATTTACTTATTTATATATAATAACTCAGTATTTACTTTTTTACGCTTAAACTGCTGAACAAATTTCGATAAAATTTGCCAAAGACATAATTTACATCCTAGGGACAGATATAGGCTAACCCTATGATCCCCGCTCCACTTACAACACAAGCGAATTCGCGGGCAAAAATTATTTATACCATAAAAGAAAGGCGTGTTGAACAAGTATTACTATAAATATTTTCTCTCTATTATATACCCTAAAATATTAAGCCGACAAAGTGCTTTCTTAGGGTGTTGCTCTTTAGATGTTGTTGACCTGAGGGTGCAGACGTACTCGTATTTTGTTGCTTACAGGAAACGGTTTGATAATCAAATATACTCAGTTAATGTCGTCTAGAGTTCAATGAACAATATTTTTTGACGATTTTAAAATAGGAGGAGTTCGATATCTATGGTAAATGTTATATTTTTGGCAATTATAGAGCATCAATTTGGGTTTTTAAGGAGCATATTCAATATATTTTTTTCAATTTCGTTCTCGATCGCTTAATAAATAGCGTACCTACTTAATTTATTTTTTATTTGTATATTGATTAAAAAATTAAAGTATCTCATTAATTAAAAAGTAATTACTTTTAGTCATATAATATAATATTTTTTTAATAAATTATAAAACAACATACATACTCGTATAATCGAATTCACAAATTTTTCACCTCTTATCTCGTAGGAACACTTTCTTCTCATAAATTGTACAAAATAGGGGCTAAAAAAATGTCCATTCATTTATCACTGTATCTTATGGGAGCTCATTTTTTCCCGGCTCTAGTCTCTAGAGTATATTTTTTTAGAAATTAAGCAAAATACAAAATAAAGAACTTATATCATGGATTAAGACATAGAAAACTAACTAGTGTTGTATAATTACAATGAATACAACATTAACGCTTAGTCTCACACCTCTGATATTTTCATGTGCGAATCAATTCCAACATGATTACCACTTGTCTTACGGTAAAGGAAAACATTGTTAGGAAACCTGCATGTCTGAGAAGAACCTAGCAAGTTTTCGGAAGACATGTGAGATCTGCAAATCGGCACTTGTCCACTTGGTGGACTATGGCCCCTTGGACTGGACTATGGTCCCCTTCACATTGAAGGAAGGCCCGTGCCAATTAGTGGGAACTTAAAAAAGGGCTCAATACAATTTCTTTACGCCTACCATAAAATACCTTTAAATGCCTAAAAACTCACATAGCGTTGGGGCGAATGCTATTTTTTAAGGAAATCAGATTTCACGGTAGCAAAAACGTGGTTCATTGACCTTGTGCGTAAATTAAGCCTTTGAACACCTACGCAATTCGCCAAACTTTGTTATATTTTTATAAATAATATTCACCCTAAGGATTTCTCGCCACAACAGCCAATCTCACTGAGGCAATGCTTAATAAAATTTTCTACATGTACGAAAATTCAGCATGATATGGGAGACTAGTGTTTACCCCTAACTCCGCTCGCATGATAAGTAAAGTGGCGATAAAAAAAATGGTCTATTCACATTTCCGTGTATTCAGCCCTTTGTAACTTCCCAGTGCTGGGCACGGGCTTCCCTTCAGTACGAGGGGAATCAGGCCAGTCCACCACGCTGGCCAAGTGCGGGTTGGCGGAATTAACATGGCTTTCGAAAACTTGCCAGGTTCTTTCGGTCATGCAGGTTTCCTCACAATGTTTTCCTTCACCGTAAGACAAGTGGTAATCCTGTTAGTTAACAACTAGTTAATTAATATACGCAAGGCTTTTTATTATGCTACCCCGTGGTTAGATTTTTAGTAATTTTTTTGTATATTTTAATGAAAGCCACCATAAACATAAAGGCCAATTCTTTACAAAAATCGTGAAAATCGTCTCACAATTGGTGAAAATTGAGGAACAATATGCACAAAAAAACATAAGGTAAAAAAAAGAAGGTATTCAATTCATAAAATAGTAACATGAAATATTTTTTTACTCTAATAGGTAATATTATAACTTTAGTATAGATAAATGTGAGGTCTATTTTGCACTTATGCTTTCATTTTTACCACCAAAAGGGCAAAGGTCGTTATGAAAAGGAATGTGCACATTCAACCGAATGATTAGTCAAGCGAATGTGACAAGAAAAAAGAAACTAAATGCGTATTTTTATAAACTATCCTATATTCATTTTATTCTCATCGTATTATTTTGCATTAAAACTCACTGCAAGTTGTTCTTTAGTGATGTGTAAAAAATGCACATGTAAATAAAGACAGTGGTAGCCCAATGGTAACGAACGCGCTTGCTTGGGAAACCAAGTAAACTAGGTTCAAATCCCGGTTCTCACAACTTTCATAACAATTTCATGTGCGAATCATTTTTAACACGATTAACCACTTGTCTTGCGGCTAAGGAAAACATCGTGAATAAACCTGAGTGTCTAAGAGAACCTAAAAGCTATTCAAAAGATGTGTGAAGTCTGCTAACCCACACTCGGCCAGCGTGGTGGACTATGATATTTATTGGATATTAATTCTTCTTGAAGACAAGCAAGAAAAACAATCTTCTTAGTACTATTATAAATGCGAATGGATGGATGTTTGTTACTGAATCACACCAGAACAGCTGAACGGATCTGGATGAAATTTGGTACGGAGATAGATTATAATTTGGAATAGCACATTACACTTTTAGCACTTTTATCCCGGAAAAGTGTACGGTTCCCGTGGGATAAATTTGTTTTTGTCTTTCACAAAGCAAGGGATCGACATGCAGAAATCTGCAATAATATAAGGTTTTCTCCTAAAATACACTCGCAATAACTATTTATATCTATTTAAAACGTATCTAGGGACGCACCCGAACGAGGCAAGGTTAAATCGCTAGTATTTTATACATTTTTATATATTACATGTCAGTTCTATTAAAAGTGACTGTATGACGCTTTTGTTGGGAATTGATTATATAAACTTTTATCGTCGCTTCGAGAAACTCATCAATAATGTATGGTACTTGTCAAGTTTATTTGGCGTTACGAAATACTACTTGCTTCTTCTATATATTATTACTAACGACTCACACTCGCTCCGCTCGGGTTCGTTCCTAGTTACGTTTTAACGTTTAGTATAGATTTCTCAGAGATGAGATATTTTTCCGCAGCAAAAATTATCCTATATGTTGACCCGGATAACCAGCTACCATCATACCAAATTTCATCATAATCCCTCCAGTGGTTTTTCCGTGATGCGGTAACAGACAGACAAAAACTCTAAAAACTATAGATTCGGCCTCTGTATCGATAATAATGTGTATTTCATTTTCCAAAAAATATTTAATGTACAGATTCGGCTTAGAATTTTATTATATGTACAGAAGATATGTGTTGCTAACAATACAATGAACATACATATCTTAGATGTTACTTTCATCATTCTTCTTTCATTTCATATACATACATATATACATATTTGATAACTTTAAAAGTATTTTATAGTTGCGAGTATTTTTCATACTAAATTAATGACGCATTTTATATTTTACAGTCAATGGTGAAAAAGTTTATAGATAAAAGAAGGATTTTGTCTTTTTGCTTGATTCTTTTTTTACTTAAATCTGATAGTGTAATCAAATTTTACCGGAGACAAAGAAATTATCTCGAACTGACTTCAAATACAAATTTTATAGATGAGTTCTACTGCGTGAATATAACAAGAAATGTAATAAGAATAAATTGAATTTAAAAATATGTATTAACAATACTTTAAAATGGTGTACATATATGTATGTTTGTTAATCAGAATATGTCTAAAATTTAATACACAGGTATACTCGTACAATGCTCTAGAGTATTAAATATCCTACTGTTAGGCATTTAGGTGCGCACTCGAATGAAGTGGGGGTAAAGTCGCTAGTATTATAAAAATAGATATGGAAAAATTATAATGTCTTCTTAACAGATTTCGGCCACGGCGGCCAATCTCAGTGAGACTAGATTAAGAGAGGAGATATTGAATCGCATGTACGCGCAAACACAGCGTGCACTCTATTCACGTCAATCTCCGGTGTACTCATACCCCGGTGGGATGACAATTTGACCCGACCGGTAAAAGTTGGATAAAATAACTATATTAGTCAATTCTGAACTGGTTTCTAAGATGATCATTCGAAAAAAAATTTTCTATTCAAACCCCAAAAATTAAAATTAATTATTAATTGCAAAAATCAGTGGGCTACGTTGAAACGTTGAGTAAGTATATTTTTTTTTCTAAAATTTTGTGTTTTTATAAGCTACGAATTTTACCCCCAAGCTAAGAAAAAAAAAAAATTTTCGCTCCATTCTACGGACGTCACCTTTCCGTGCTCTCCGAGGCACGGAGATATAACTTGCCAACTTTCCACCTCCTAGCTGCTACTAAGAATTTCTTAAACAGTAAGACTCAATAACTAAACTTAGCCCGACCCTGAACTCGAACCCAGGACCTCGGCAGCCGTACAAAGCTCCGTCTTCAAAAACGCTTAGTCACTTGACATCATTCCACTGCGTCATGAACTTACCCTTGTCACCAAACCGTCACCGGCGTAGAACTCAGCAAATAATTAATTCTACTGTGTTTTACTTTGAAAAACAATTGGAAAACAATCTTATCCACTTGTTAAATATAGACTGTCAGCGATAGGGGAAATGTGAAATGCGTAGTCACCATTAATTAAAATTATTGAGAGCCCTGGGAATATAAATAATTGACAAAATTTTGGGTACAAAGGAAGCAAAATTATTATTATGACTTGCATAGATCCATGTATAAAAATAAACTAGCGACTCACCCTCGCTTCGCTCGGGTTCGTCCCTAGGTTGATTCCCCATACAAATTTTCATCCTCATTTTCATCTTCTTTAAGGATGATTTCCGAAATCGAAAATATCTTATGCTCTTCCCAGAGGCTCAAACTATCTTACCAAATTTCATCTAAGTCCAGTCGTTTTTGAGTTTATTCGTTAAAAACAAAAAAATAAAAATCTTTCCTCTTTATAATAGTAGTGTAGAAATGTAATGCTATTCGTTGGTAAGTACATCACTTTATAATATCTATTACATAACAATTTAATGTTAGTAAATAAATACTCGTACTGCAAGTATTTTGTCGAAACGTATATCGTAATCCTGAACCACAATGTGAGTAAATACGCTATATATAAACAATTTAATGCAATAGTTCAAACCTAAACCATTTCATTTGATTTTAGAATTGTAGAAATAATAGTAAACGATTGAGTGATAATAATAATTACTCATCATATTGTTACTATTTATCCGACTGCGGTAAAGGCCAAAGGAGGGCTATGTGTTGACCTAACCACTAAACACTTTTACCGATTTTGATTTAAATACGTCTTTAGATTATTGATAATGCGGAGAAATAATAAAAATGAATAATAATAAGAATTAAGTATATAAAAAATATATAAAAAAGGGGTTTTGGGAAGGATTTCAAGAGAACCAAAGCTGTAAATAAAAAATTTAATTACAAAAGAAAACACCGATAGCGTAAAAGCGAACCAAAAATATGGGAACTAGTTGACAAAGCTCATAATATTATATAATAATATTATATATATATATATATATATATATATATATATATATATATATATATATATATATATATATATATATATATATATATATATATAATAAATTAAGTTTTGAGTTTTGCTTTATAGCAGTTTAATGAGTTATAATTTATGGATATGTTTATATGATAATTTTACACAAACATCCCGTGAGATAGCAATCTCACGGGATGTTTGTGTAAAATTATCATATATTCTGTTACTAGCCTTGACCTGCGCTAAGCAACACTTGCTCACTAATGAGAAATAATTGACATTTTAATAACTAGTATTCGCTCAGTGGACGAAAAATTTAAGAGAAAATATATACATATATACCATATGAGAGGAAATAACCATGATGACTGTCTCACGATCACCCGAGGGCCTGTGAACGTCGGAACGGTGGTTTCGGAGGAGAATTTAGTTACCCTTTTCTGCTAGAATATAAAACCTTATTATTGTTTAAAGTCACTGTGTTATGTAATTTAGTTTTTACTTTTTATTCCGAATTAATTTAATTTTCGAGCAGAGGCTACACCTCGAGCAGAATCAAGACGCCATCATGAGATACGTTTAAGTGATGTGTTAGTAATATTAGTTGATCATGGTGGATCATGGAGAGATGTGTTTTGATATTGAATGCGGAAGTATGATCGATGTCGAGAACCTGCTGCTTAATTAAATTATTAGAATTACCGTTTAAAGTTTTTAACATTATGATTTCTCTGATTCATTTACGTCTCATTATTTGAGCCCTGATAACGCTCACAAGGTTAGTAACACTAAAGATGATGTTCGTAGAATATGGATAGCACGCATACACTCGTAAATAGAGTTTACTATGTAAAAAAAACTAACTGCTTCCAAATTTTTTTTATTGATAACACTTTCAAGCTCATCAGATCCTTTTTGCCAATCCTCCGCTTAAAGCCCTCGCATTAAAGGCAGGTCCGTGCCCAGTAGTGAGACGTTAAAGAGGGCTCAATTATTGTATTACTAGCGGCTCACCCTCGCTTAGCTCGGATTCGCCTCTAGAAAAACAAAAACAAATCTATCCCACGGAAACCGTATATTTTTCCGGGATAATAAGTAGCCTATGTGTTATTTTAATGAACGAGCTATATTATTGTAGTTTCATTAAGATCCGTTTAGTGGTTTTTGCGTGAAAGAATTACTAATATCCTTACATCTATACATTCAAACATCCATACATCCGCACAACCTTTCGCATTTATAATATCATTAGTATTAGTAGGATATATTAAATGATCAAATCAATAAAAATCGAAAATGATTAATTATTTTCATTGGAATTCAAAATCTATTTATGTAGTTTAGTACATTACAAAGCGCTGAAGCTTATACTTTCGTATTCAACCGATACTAATGAATAATGCTCGTGTAATTTTCTGTTCCCATTTGAATTATTCATTTGTCTTTCTATATTTGCAAACAGACAAAAAAATAATTCAGTTTAAGCAATTTTATTACTATCTATAGGTTCTAATATTATAAAGAGGTAAAGTTTATGAGTTTGTGATGATGTAGGGAGTACTCTGGATCTACTGAACCGATTTAGATGAAATTTGGTAAGAAGATAGTTTGAGACGCTGGAAAAGATATAGAATACCTTTTATTCCGTAAATCATCCCTTAAAGATGTGGGAATGACGATGAAAGTTTGTATGGGAACTCAACCTAGGGACGAACCAAAGCGAAACGAGAGGAGTCGCTAGTTATGGGTATATGGTGGATAAGAAAGTGGAGCATATTTAAATATTAGATACGAAATCCACGTTTAGTATTTGGTTAGCGTGGTCGATGACAACACTTCCTTGCGATGAGAGGAGACCTAAAAGGAAGGGTTCAATTTATTCAAGCACACAAAATGAAAGATGTAGAAAACATCCACCCGAATTTAGGATAATTGAATCTACACCATTTTTGAAGTCATTTAAAACCCTCTGAGACTCTGAGTTCCCTTATACTCAAAATATACCTACCAAAATATTTGATCCGTTTCATTTCTTTAATATACAAACATTTATTATATTGAAAATTTTACACGGAATACTTTCTTAGATTTACGCGAATATTTGACATTTTAAATAAAACTATCTTTTTTTGATTTTTTGCGGATTTATTTTGATTTTTGTAATAAAATATATAATGACCTTCGAGACTTCTAAGACTTTAGTCTCACACGTCAACATGATTGCTGTAAAGCATTCGAAACGTCGGAAGCCAAAAATCAAAATAAATCCGCGAAAAATCCCAAAAAGGATAGTTTTATTTAAAATTTTGCACAACTTCCAAAGGTTTTGGACATTTTTGCTACATCTGTATCCGCATAAAATTATTAGAGATGATCCAAAAAATACTTAAGCCTTAAATGTAGTCCAAATCATTTTGGCCTTATATTTTATTAATACATAAAAATATACTTAAAAAACACCACTTCGATATATTGTCACATAATAATAACATCCATACTTGATGTTATAAATATGAAACTGTGTTTGTTTGTTTGTCCTTCTTTCACGTCGAAACGGAGCGACGGATTGACGTAAATTTTTGTGTAGAGATAGTTGGAGGGCTGGAGAGTGAAATAAGCTACTTTTTACCTAATTAGGGTATTCGGAAGATTATCTAATTCCTACGGGAAAACACGTTATAATCCAATCCAAAAAAATATTTATGATTAGAATTACTTGACACTTGGTATTAATGCTATTCAATAAAATTAAATAAATACGTGTTTTAGTGTTTTTCGAAATTCATCCTATAAGGGGTTAAAATATGCGATGAAAGTTTGTATGAAACTACCTTTTAGAGATTTTTTTGTAGTTTGAGCGCGAGCGAAGTCGCGGGTTCTGCTAGTAATATATATTTCTAATAAAGCTTAGTGCTAATTAAAGTTCTCATATAGGATGTAAAGAGACTATTTGGTATAGTACCTAAATGTTCCTAAATCCTAAACAGCTCGGTTACGACACCCCCACAATAAATACACACTGTTATTCCGAACACTGTAATGAACTTCTGTTGGATGAAATATGTATTGGTGCAGAAATATATTATTCTCCTTGAGCGACTCCAATAGTATCAACTATGTATACTTGCTTAGTCTAACCAATTTCAAAAATTGAAATAATTGCTGTATTTTTGTATGTATGTTACGCTATATCACCGGGCTTATATAATTGTGAAACGATTTTAATTTTATACTAGCGATTTACCCTCGCTTCGCTCGGGTGCGTCCCGAGCTATGTTTTTTTTTACCAGAACACTAATTATTTTTCTTAATTGAAAGTAGCGTAAGTAGGTACAGTCTCGCCAAAATCAGTCCAGCCGTTTCCGAGATTACCCGGAGCAAACAGACAGAGAGAATTTTTTTTTAAAATGCTCTTTTTTTATTATTTAATATTATGCATATTAAAAAGCTTATTTTGTCATAACAAACAGACACTTCAATTTTATTTATCTGTATATACTAGCGACTTATCCTCGCTTCGCCTTGGCGCGTCTAGGTACCTAATAGTAATAATAATAATGTTCTCCTGACCGATTCCGGCTACGGCGGCCAATCTCATTGAGACTAGCCAATTGCGCAGGAGATATTATAGTCTATTCCTATCACTCTCATACTTCGGTGGGAGGACATGAGACACGAACAGTTAGAGTTTAGGCGCAGGACCGACGGCTTTACGTGCTCTTCGAGGCACGAGGGTAAAACACCGCCAACTTCCCAACTGCTGGCCTTTACTGACGCTTAACATACAGAAAGACTCAATAAGTAAACTTGCCCGACCCGGGACTCTAACCCAGGACCTCCGGGTGTGCAGCCGTACATGCTAGCCACTACACCACCGAGGTAGTTAATAGTACCTAATAGTACCCTATGCCTTACTTTAACTCATAGTCTATTTGTGTACTAAATTTCATCCAAATCTATTCAGCCATTTCAGCGTGAAAGAACAACGAACATACATACATACGTACAAATTATCACATTCATAATAGTACGGATTATTTCCATTCAGATATTCCCCGTATATATATTTTGACATATTAAATTACTATCATATTTATCTATTCTTGATTTAATGAAACGTAAATCATCCCAAGATTCATTACAAGGAGCCACTAAAACTGACAAACTACGTGTATTTATTGCTTACAACAGCATTTCCGGTAGAAACTATTTAGTATAATGCTTCGAAAACCATAACCCTTTACAATCCACCTGTTTCTAAGCTTTGTAAATAATGATAAGCTTGTTTATGCCTCTGATTTTGTATACATCTGCCACCTTACATATTATAGAAAATATATTAAATTTAAAAAAATATGTTGGGACATTAACACACAGCAACACCTAGTACATGGTAAGCTGCGAGGCCTGTGTTATGGATACCAGATAGTTGATACACTACACATATATGACTTTAAATACATACATATTATAAATATAAACACCTATAGCTAGAGTGTAAACATTGCTGCTCATCACACAAATGAACGTCCCCAGCGGGACTCGAACTCGCGACCGCTGACACAGTAAGTAGGGTCACTATAAACTGAGCCAAACGTGACGTCAAACAATAAGAATACGATGATTACATATTCTGAATTATACCTAAACACGATGCTATTGTATAATCAATAAAAATATAAATCGTAAAAAACTAAAAAAAACGACTTCCAGGCACTAAAATGTAAAAAATAACTAAACGGAGGTTTTCATTTAGAATAGATATTTTAGAAGTCGGTGCCAGCCAATGCAAAGCAAATCTAATATATTTTCGATACGTAAAATACATATTTTACCTTTTAGATCTTAGATTTAGATTTTAGATTCATATCTTAAAATATAGTCGGCTGGGAAGTACCCTTTGAAACAATTTTTTTTAAAAGAAAATTGTACTTTAGGCCAAAAACTCTGAGCGAAGCTCGGTAGCCCAGGTACTTAAGGGATTATAAGAGAAGAAAACCCGTGAGTAATTTCTAGTAAAAAAATGATCAAAAAACGTTTAACTAACTCTAAACAGATTATATTTCACGGATACTGTCCCTCTTCCTACGTGGATGCAAGATATCTTAAATTATTCTCTCAATACTAGTTTATTCTTCTTTACTATATTATTACCGAATCTACTACATCTACTATATTATAACTGCCTCGGTGGTGTAGCGGCTAGCATGTACGGCTGCACACCCGGAGGTCCTGGGTTCGAGTCCCGGGTCGGGCCAAGTTTAGTTATTGAGTCTTTCTGTATAGTAAGCCTCAGTAACAGCCCGGAGTTGGGAAGTTGGCGGTGTTTCACCCCCGTGCCTCGGAGAGCACGTAAAGCCGTCGGTCCTGCGCCTTATCTCTCACCGGTCGTGTCGAGTAGTCGTCCCATCGGAGTATGAGAGTGACAGGAATAGAGAGTGCACTTGTGTCTGCGCGTACACTTGTGCACTATAATATCTCCTGCGCAGTTGGCTAGTCTCAATGAGATTGGCCGCCGTGGCCGGAATCGGTCAGGAGAACATCATTACCGAATCCAAGAGGAAAAATCAAAAGGTTAATTATAACCTCTGAAACTTTCATTGACAAAATAACACGTAATTGCTTCTCTATATCGAATAGTCTATGTGAGGACAGCAATACCCCTAATATTATACTAAGTCTATAATATAAAAGCCAAATTAAATTAGTTGCATACTTCCCAACGCGAGAATCAAACCCATGTTAACCTCTAAATTAGTAAGTTGAAATATAAACACAAGCAAATTAGTACCAAAACCACAGATTTATTTTAGTGTTGCCCAAACGCAAGAACAAGACGAGACTTAGCCAGTCTTGGTCTTGGTCTTGCGCCAATACACCTGGTCTTGGTCTTGGTCTTGGTCTTGCGCTCCCAGTCTTGGTCTTGGTCTTGGTCTTGCAGCAAGAGTCTTGCAAGTCTTGCAATTACCTATTAGTCTATTACTATTTATTAAAGTTTACTTTAAATCCTAGAAAAACGTATTAGAATTGGAACATTGTGAGCTTGAATGAATATAGCCATAGTAAAGATCAAGCAGATTAATAAATAACTGAAGATTTGATAAGAAATTCGAAAAATCAACTGACCTATATGTCGTTTTCCATGGAAGTAACTGTTTCTTAATAAACATTTATGATTTATAAGCTTACATTTGCTAAAACATGTAAAAAAACAAATTAATTACAATAACTTGACTGTATTTTAAAGAACAATACTTATCTGTCTAAAAAGAGATTGAACCCTCAACTTATAAGAAATTTAATAAAAGAGTTTTACGATTTATCATTTATTTGAATAAAAAATAAAATACAACACAAATCAACAGCTTTATCATTAGGTTATGATACTTTATATCAATTTTTTTGACCAAGAATTAATACAAAGTAACCATCTGGCTGACTCATCACTTAACCTATTTCTATGTTTTCTAATTACTAATGATGCTTTAGAAAATAACCTCTCAGCAGGTACTGAAGTTGCAGGTATTGAGAGAAAATCACGGGCCATTTTCGATAAAATCGGATACTCTGTCTCATGCGTCCTCCACCAATCTAAAATGTCTTCCGAGCTGGCAGTTCTTGGTTTTCTCAGGTACTCCTCCAACTCGTCTATCACTAAGCCTTGAAGACAAGATCCAGATGACGTCGAGGGACATTCATAGAGTTTATCAAAGTCTATTACGTCTTCATCTTCATCACATACTTCATTTTTTTTTCTGGTAATTCCAGAGATTTGTTCAGTGAGTGTAGACTTTTATATTCTTCATAAAGTTCCTTGAACTTGCGCAGACTTTCTGTTTTAAGTTGCTTCCCCCACATTGTCAGGTCAAAAGTCTGAGCCTTATGCCTTGGGTCTAAAATTAAAGAAGTACAATAAATCCAGTTGCTCTTCTTGTAATGTTTAAGCATTTTGTCTCGAGCTGCTTGGAAAGCTAGAATGAGCCTTTCATCCACTTCAGATCGATTAGGTTTCTCATCTAACTGTTTTACCATGGATTCAATTTTATCTAGCAAGAGATTGAATGATACAATGACTAGCGGTAATGTAACATATTTGTCTCCACCAAGTTTTGTACTTAAAAGTTTAAAGTTTATTAGAAATTTATGTAATTTTTCGAGTACCTGCCATTCATTAGCTGTGATTTGAAAATCATTTAATTCGGTGACAGAACTGCACAATATGTCAATGCCCGCTCTCACTTTTAAACCAAATCCAATCATATCATGTGTGGAATTCCATCTCGTTGGACAGTCAAGAATGGCATTTAGATTTGATGGCACGCCAGCTGCTTCACAAGCAGACTGAAACTTCTTCTTGACTATCTCACTTCTTTTTATTTTACTGGAAATACTGCGTAACTTTGTTACAGATGTACGCGAGTCAGCAATATTTGGTGCAGATTCTTCATCTTCCTCATCCTCAGTTTCGTCTGCATAGTCTTCGTACTGCTGATCTTGCGCGTTAGTGTCAGACTCACAGTGTAATGCAAAGGTCTTTAATAAATCTTGTACACCAAGGTTTAAAATGTGAGCAAAGCACCGGAAATGTTGATTGTCTGAATCAAAGTGTGGCGGCAGCTGTTTGCCCAGTTCATACATAAATTTGGTATTTGCAGTTGCGTTGTCGACCGTGATACCTTGTATTTTATCAATTATGCCATATTCCAATAAACATTCATGGAAAATCGTTGCAATATCTTCCCCAGTATGTCGACCGCGTGATGGTATAAAATCAAGAACTACAGATTGATACTTCCATTCGTTGTCTATATAATGAATAGTAACCCCGTAGTAACTCCTACCAGCAATTGACGTCCACCCATCAATGGTAAAAGACATTTTAGATGATAATTGTTGAAGTCGTTCCTTGAGATTCAATTGGAGCTCTTCAAATCGCTCTTTGACTTTCCTTCTAAGTGTAGACCTTTTAGGAAACACCATATTAGGGCAAATACGTCGAAAATATACTTGTGTAGCTTCGTCATCGAAAAATGAGAAGGGAAGATATTTTTTCACCACCCAATCAACTGTAGCTGTCGTAATGTTGTCACTGCTGTTTTCCGACTTAAACAAAACAATAAATCTTGTATTATTATTTAAAACATACTAGGTTTGAGCGTATAAGAGGAGGAGGTTTGTTGTTGTTAAATCGAGAAAATCGTTAAATTGATATTTGTTATATTAAGGTTGCACTGTACTGTAATTTACCAAAATAAAGTACTTAGTTGTTACTGGCCGATTAAATGAAAATATGGGTGTTTATAAAAAATATTTAAGACGATAATTACATACTTAATATGTCGCACCCCTAGATGAAAACACCACTAACTCAAAAATACACTGATAGAAGGATTTTTTTGTACCTAATAAGATTTGTTACCAGTTAAGAAATGATTTGTTAGAGAGAAGACTCCTAATAAATATTTATTAGCAGTTAATAAATCATTTGTTAGCGGATATTTTTTACTGCCAACAAAATATTTATTAGTATGTAATAAATGATTTATTGACATATAAAAAATAATTTATTAATATTCAAAAAATCCCTTGAACATTACGTTCATTGTTCTAATTATTAAAATTACAGAGAATTAGAAATTTTGTGAAACGAATAAAGTTAAAATATAATAAATAATGAATTGATTAATAGTATATAATTCATTTTTTTATGACAACGGTATACATTTAAAATTAAAATAATCACTATTATAATCGATACGTTGGTATTCGTATACGAGTCAATAAATCAAATTTCTTTGAGATATTACATAAGAGCCATCTGACGATACATGAATTTTTAACGGTTTAAAATATTCATCGAAAATTGATAGGATAAAGTTTTCTGGATCGTTTGTTTTCGGTAATATTAATTGATAGCTTTTTATATGGGGATTGAGTCCAATAGTTACACATTTTTTGGAAGAAATATGAATAGTTTTGCCATCAGATATAATTGCAGTAATAAAACCAAATACATGATTATTCTCAGAGTCATTGGAAACGTGGAAGGCATACGATGGCTATTATATATACATACAAAGCTACGCATGAGTGCCGCCATCTATCAACAATGACCACAAATAAAATATTTGTTAACCGTAAACAAATCTTATTTGGTGGAAATAAATAATTTTTTCAATACATTAAAGCTTTTTAACAGTAAAAAAATTTTTGTTTTAATAAAAAAGCGATTTAATTAATCCTAAAAAGTGTTGGTAACAGTAAAAAAATATTTCTTCCATCCAAAAAGATACCTTAAAAAGTTTGTAATAAATTGATTTATTACTCCCAAAAAAATCCTTCTATCAGTGTACTTACGTAAGTTAATGGCGTTTTTGAAAGTATCGCATGAATAGCTACGCGGAGTTAAAATTCTTTTAACTGTTAAATAAATATTCTTACCTGTCCACTTCTTCCAGCGGTTACTAAAAAGCTTGTGATATCTCCACTGAATTTTGGTTTAACAGGAAGAAATATTTCTGATTCCTTTTTATGGAAAGATATTAGATGTTTCCTTAAGCCTGAAGTGTTTCTGTTTTTCATTTTTATTTCAATCTTTTTATGTTGGCACAATTTACAGAAGGCAGTTTGGGATGCATGAATTATTTCGAAAAATTCCTCAAATTTGCTTTTGGGTCTTTTAGATCTGTGACTCAAACTCTCGTTACTCGGACTAGAATAATTTGAATCTTCGTCACTCATATTAAATTGTACACGTGATACGTTTTTAGAAAACAACGAGAATTAGTAAAAACAATTATTAAGTTAGACTCGAAGCACAGCTCAATTGGAAATGACTGGAATTAAAATAATTCCTTTATTTATAGTACGTTTCCTTGCTTTCTACCGCACCGCCTCGCCACGTGCCGGCTCTATGATAAGGATGCCGCCGCCAAATCAAACAATAATATAAAGCGTGTAAAAAAATTCGAAATTACGGCCTGTCCGCACTGCGATATTTCACCGCACGTTTTTATTCCCGCAATTCTGTAACACAATGAATCTTATAGGAGTATCCGCACTGGCGGTTAAAAATTCGCGCGGAAAAAAAATCTGTGATTTGATGCAAATTGAACGCGATGCGGCGCGGATTATTTCCGCGCGAAAGTTTTGTACAGTATATAATATGTATGGCTATGGCCGCACTGCGAAATAAAATTCGTGCGTTTCGCTCAGTCGTGCACCGACGCTATTGGTTTATCGAATGATTTTGTAGTCATTCTGTAATATCCGAAAAACTTTTTACTGTATTTTCGCAGCTCTTGATATTTAATGTAGAAAAACATCATTTTAGATTACTAAAATGTCTAAGTAGATATAGTAGATTTATCATTTTAGACGTTTGTCTCAGTCGGGAACTGCATCAAACTGACCAAAATCGTACGAAATTTTATTCGCAGTGCGTAATAAGTACAATTTCGATCACGGAATATAATACGCGAGAATAAAAATCGCGCGGTGAAATATCGCAGTGCGGACAGGCCCTTATTTTGCATGAGTATACCTACGCCCTATGGCGGCAATCAAATAGTGTCAAATGTTATGATTTCGGCGTGGCGGCAACGATTGTTTTAGATTTCAAAAGAAGCCGCCGGCGCGTGTATCATAACCATGTACTTCCGAAAAGCGGCAAATTTCTTTGAGAAGTAAGTACAAAACCTTTGATGCCGCATTATCAAAGTGCCGATGGTTAAAACATAACTATGCATGCACTCAGTTTGATTTTAATAATTTTTTTATTCGCTATGTTTATGGTATTAGTCGTAATGCGCATAGGTCCAGTTTTTCATATTCTTTGATACAGTTTTTTGCGTCTCATAGAATTCCTAAGCGTACCTACCTATACACCGAACTGTTACACCTAACTACTCAGTGAAATAGCGCTAAGTCCTAGCTGCAAGACGCAAGAGTCTTGCAGGCTATGTCTTGTTCTTGCTCAAGTCTTGCACGGTCAGTCTTGGTCTTGGTCTTGCTAAAAATACGCGGTCTTGTTCTTGGTCTTGGTCTTGCAAAAACGCAAGAACAAGACCAAGACTGCAAGACCAAGACTGAATTTGGGCAACACTAATTTATTTAAAGCAAATCCCATACAAAATGTACAATCATAAATTTCCGTCGTCTTAACCTGTCTTCCCACTAGTAAAAGCCTGCATAAAATACATATATATATATTACACTACACTTGAATACAAATAGTCGATTAGATTTATTTTAAGCCCGTTCATCGCAACATGAAAACAATTTAAGAATCTGTATATCTGTATAATAAATATTATAAATGTGAAAGTTTGTGAGTATGTATGGATGTTTGTTACTATTTCACGCCAGAACGGCTGAACGGATCTGGATGAAATTTGGCACAGAGATAGATTATAGTCTGGGATAGCACATACGCTTTTTTTATCCCGGAAAATTGTATGGTTTCCCGTGGGATAGATTTGTTTTTGTTCTCCTAGAAGCGAACCCAAGCCGTTAGTAACACATAAATACGATACATATTGCTAACAGATTTATTTTTGTCTTATCTAATGCATTGCATTTATAGGCATGGTGGTCTCAGAAATTACTGATTCTGAAAAATCTATTTTTTACTAACAGATAGCTACACGATCCTTAGGTACTACGAGTATAAGCAATAGCAATATATTTTATTGACGCACCACCCAAGCGAATTTAGAAATTATGGATGGAAAGGGATTGGATAAAAAATGAACAAAATTTCGAGCTTTAACTTTCATCATTTACTTGAGTTCTGCAAGGTGTCGATTCCTAACATACTCATAGCGCTAGTTTTTTCGATAAATTTTAGTTGACAGGAAAATTATAGCCAAGTATTATTACACCTTAGCCAACATCCCCCATCTATTTTGGAACTTCTACAATATAACGTGCACACTGCATATATATATATATATATATATATATATATATATATATATATATATATATATATATATATATATATATATATATATATATATGTATATATATATATATATATATATATATATATATATATATATATATATATATATATATATATATATATAAAAGTTTTACTCAAAGGAAAATTTCCTTCATATAAAAAGTAATAATAACTGCATCTTTTTTATTATTATATGTGTTTCTGTATATTTACATAAAACGTTCCAAAAAATATAAGAGGCTATGTTACGTTACGGTACAATCCTTAGGAGAGAAAATAATTTGAACTACGCGAGTGGATCCGCGAGAAAAAGCTACAGTAAGATTATAAAAGGGCTAAGATTCAGTTTTTTTTTAAATTTAGTCTCTAGGTTTTTAATTACGCATTTATTTAAGTACTGCTGGCCTAGTTTTAATAAAAAAATTTCATTGCATAGATGAAAAAATATTTTTGATTTTCGGACTAAAATTAATAAAATATATAGACGGATGCCTGCAAAACAAACTTTTAACATATTTCATCCATATTATAAAACAATATAATCAAAATACGTTATCAGCTTTACATCGTAGAACCAAGTGCTACGATGCAACTCACTTTCATTTTTCCATCTACATTCTCTTTATTGAAGATACGAACTTATTTCTTTTACTTTGTCTGCGAGATGAGACAGAAATAAGCTTTCTCTCAATTAAATTAATTTTTCCTACATAAAATTAAAGCTTGCTTCTAAAAAGTAAATGGTTTAGTAGTTTTATTATAAGGTTTTTCCTGCAACATAGAATTTATCACTAATAATATTTTTAGAGGCTAGAATAGTTATAATAAAAAAGTAATTCCCACATCAATTTTCTTTTTTATAGATCTATCTGATAAAATTCAAATTAAGTTTTAACTGAGTAAAAAAACAATAAAAATTCCCAACACAGCTTGGAGCTTTACTAAAAGTTTTTCTTATTTGAAAGTAGTATTAAACCCGAAACTTTATTTTTTTGGCAAGCTTTTAAACTGGATTTCATTTTACACGGAAGTTCGTATATATATTATTATATATTATGTATATTCATACAATTTAATTAAAACGTATGATAAATAATATAATTTTGTACTTACATCGATTTTACAGTTTGACAAAATAAAAAAAAACACAAATCACTGCCACTTTTATATAAAACTTTGTTAAACAAACTTTTTTTCATGGATAATATCCTATTAACTTTTCATTTATATTCACTGTAATTGTTTAAAACTTGCACTTGCACAAGCTTTAAGGAAATCTTTCGAAAATATCGTGGAACATTCGTCATACATACGTCCTCCGCCCGCCAAAGTAAAGTCGCTACTGGGATTCAGGAGGCTTAGTACGAGCTTTTTTGTAAGCGAGTGAAAAGCTTCGAAAGTTTGTATTTGAGAATTATTTTCAAATATGTTTGTTGAAGTTTCTAGATGTTTACTACAAAAAAGTTAAATATTGATACAATTTAGTATTTTTTCGACTGATTTCAAAAAAGGAGTATGTAATTTAGATTTATATTTTTTGTTTAATTGTACAGAGATTTTCATGTTCTTTTTTTCCTAACGGCTTAGAATCACGTTAACAGGCCCAAAACATTCTGCCTATCATTATCATTAAGGCACTGTCTCCCCTAGATAGGGTAGAGTGCATATACAGTACGTCGCCATCCCGATCGGTCTAGAGCTTCGCGCTTCATTTCGTTTCAGCACTTCCCTATTGCATTTGTTTCTCCAATGATTGAGCATCGACAGATTTGATAAGGGCGGCCACGTTTACGCTTTCCTTAAGGATACCAGTCTATTAAAACAATCTGCTAGTGTCAGGTATAGAAAGAAAAAGACATGAATAAATGTAACATGTAAATAATTTTGTAATACCATAATCATTATTAATTTTTAGCACTATAGCTCGTAAATAGCTACAAAATTAAAAAAAAAAGGAATATCGCTTCATAAATAGAGGAGACAATGGTACTGAATGGTTTGGTCCTTGCCTAAAGTATTATTAAGTAAGTAATATTACAAAATCTTATAAAGGCTAACCTTTCCTATTAAAATTTTAGAAACTAACATAAACGCTTATATGTTAAATATTGTATTCTAAGTAGGTCAAAACCTTTAAACATAGAATGCATAATAACCCTTGATCTAGATAGTATGAATAACGCAAATGAAGTCTGAAGCGCTTTTAAAGGGGACCCACAAGCGATTCTAAAATGACTTCAAGATATAGGACTGGCTATTGAATGCAACTTCTGAGTGCGCCTAGTTTTAAAGTTTATTATTCTAATACGAGTATAATCCAAAGTATGTGCTATTTCCCATATTCAGTGTATAGCAAAAAGTGAGGGATGTGATGAGCGAAGCAAAGATATGCCACTACCAGACGTGTTACGTGCTTGAATTTGCAGATTTGATTCTTGCTCTATGAATTGTTATAAGGGAAAGCAAAGAGCTCTTCAATATTCTTGAACTTTTGTCTTTTGTTTACCTTTACATAAGTGAATAGTAGCCTATGTGTAACTTTAGGTAATCTATCAGTGTATTAAGTTTTATCCAAACCAGTAAAGCCGTTTTAGTGTGAAAGAGTAACAAACATACATACACATACAATTTTTCGCATTTATAATAGAAGATCGACTAACTTTTGCTTTACTTTACCTCGAACAGCCACTTTTCTATAGTGTAGTTTTGCATGAAAGCGCGAAGGACGGGTTGGTGTCTTTGAACTTTCTCAACCGACGGAAATGAGCTTAGGGACCATTCATAAAATATATTCGCAAACAAGGAAGCATAGCTTTTATAAAGTTCAAGTTTCTAAAAATTGTGACGTGAATAAATGAGCTAAATTTTATATAAAATATAAACTTTATTGAAAAATTTAGATAAGTGCAAGTGGATTTCTTCTACATGAAATTTCCTTCAACCCAAGAACATCGGATGTAATTTGTTTGTAATTTGTAATATCTGAGGGGTCAATTTATGGCAAGATGTAAAAAATAGATATTGTAAATACGTATACGTGTTAACCTAATAAATATAATATTGTACTTCCATACTAATCTTATGAATGTGAAAGTGTTTGTTTGTTTGTTTGTCTGTCCTTCTTTCACGTCGAAACATAGTGACGGATTGGCGTGATGTTTTGTGTGGAGATATTTGGGAGGCTGGAGAGTGACATAGGCTTCTTTTTACCGCGGAAGATCATCTTATTCCCACGGGAAAATAATAATTAAAATATGGCCCAAAAAATATTTATGACCAGAACTTGAAACTTGAAACTTGGTATTAATGCTCTTAAGTAAATACCCTATTTTACAATAGGGGCTGAGATTTTCATACATGAAACCTACCTTTTGAGATTTTTTTGTAGTTTTAGCGCGAGCGAAGTCGCGGTTTCTGCTAGTATAATATACACAAATAAAAGATACACATATTCTTATACCAATACTAACTTTGCTATCGGCTCCGCTCGTTAATTTTTTAAGATTGAGGAGTCGTAGCATGATATAACATATCCTATAATCTTCCTATTTCTATCTAATATTCCTATTTATTATTCCTATCCTATAACCTAACCGCAATTTTCTTCTATATATGTATGTATATATGTATGTATGTATTCTATATATGTGTGTATGTAATGTATCGCTAAGCGTAAAACTTGAGAACAACTGGACTAATCTGGCTATTTTTTGTTATTCAAATATTTACTAAAGTTCGAGGAAGATTCTTGTGACAGGAAAAAATACCCGAAGAAACGTAAAAATACCTTTTTATAATCGGGCCTGCTACACACTTGATTTGACAGAACGAGGTCGGTTGGGTCAACTAGTTATTTACATATATAAAAATCTATGTGTGTATTTATCTTCCCTTATGTATGTATGTCCCAAAACGGCTAGAGCGATTTAGATGAAATTTTCAGGCAATCTTCAGATTAGCCCAACGGGTGATCTGTGAAGTTGGTAGCGATCAGAAGTTTGAACGTGGGCAAAGTCGCGGGTACTGAAAGAACTTAATCTATACAAATAATAACATTTTAACTGAGTCGAATCTGAACATAATATAGTTTTTGAAAAATCTTTAGAAAATATTGTCATTATTATCGATACAGAGTGCGAACTTGTTGTTTTAGAACTGTCTGGAAACACATCACGAGAAACCCATTTGACAAATTTTGATCAAATTTAGTATGGTGATAGCTGGTTATCCGGGTCAACATATAGGATACTTTTTACTGTGGGAAAATATCTCATCTTTGGGAAATCTATATTAACCGTTAAAACGTACCTAGTGACAAACTCGAGCGGAGCGAAGGTGAGTTGCTAGTAAGCTATAAAATGCAACAATAACATTTTTAATCGGTTTGATAATTCTAGAGGTTAGGACGTCTACAAACATATAAATTAACTCTTAATATTATATTAGTACAAGCGACTCACCCTCGCTTCGCTCGGGTTCGTCCCTAGCTTGTTTCCCAATACAAACTTTCATGCCCTTTTTCATCCCTTTAAGGGACGATTTCCGGGATAAAAAGTATCCTATGTCCTTTCCAGGGTCTCAAAATTAGTCTATTTTCTTACCAAATTTCATCTAAATCTGTTCAGTAGATCCATAGATTACCCCCTACAACGTCACAAACTCACAAACTTTACCTCTTTATAATAATAGTATAGATACATTATTATTTTACATGAAATAAACACACATAGATTAGATGGGTACAAATAGCTTGATTATGAAGGTAACAGTATATTTAATATTATTTATCTTGTCTGGAATCGAATTCCTGATCCTTATCTTAGCAGACATAATATATAGAATAACACAACTTCTGAAACACTTATTAAGATGAATGGAAATAATATTTTTTTTTATTATCTTCAATATTCATTCAGGGTCGAAGTTATGAAGGGTCTAAATTATTCTATAAAAGTTGAATGGTGGGTCGATTTCGATTTGATACGGCATTTAAAATTTACACAGGTTTTTTATTACATTAATACTAGTTACTGCCTTCAGTTCTGCTTACGTGAGATTTTAATAAACCGTTGGTAATGAACGCTTAATATATGAAGTAAGGGTTCAAACCTAGGTCTCCCAGTTCCGAAATTGTTATATGCGAATTACATTTTCAATATTATAATCACTTTCTAATATAGCAAAGGAAAATATCGTGAAAACCCTGCATGCCTGAGAGAACCTACTTAATTTTTCAAAGACGTATGAAATTCATCGCCACGTATGTCACCATATTTCTCGCGTTAATATTTAGTTGTTAGACGTTAAAAGAGCTGAATTGTTTTTTTTTTCATTTGGACTAGGTATATTATTTATATGACAAAAAACTTATATGAATAACCTTTAAGCTAGTCTGAGGAAAAGATACATTCTGCCTGTTTGTGTATATAGATTTGAGCCCTCTAATGTCCATAACTGCAATAAATGCTTGTAGCTCAGTATGGAAATTATATAAAAAAATAAAATTATCCTTCTTATAATAAACTAGCGACTCACGACTTTGTCCATAGGTTGCTTGCCCATACAAACTTTCAATTCCATTTTCACCACCTTAGGGTTTGATTTTTTGGATAAAAACCATCCTATGTATTTCCCAGGATCTTAAACTATCTGCTTATCAAATTTCATCTAAATCGGTTGAGTAGTTTTGGAGTTTATTATTTATCGGTACAGACAAACAAAAAATCTTTCCTCTTTAAATATTAGTATAGATTGATCTCAGTGAGATTGATCAATTTACGAAAAATCCACATCATATAGACGTAGTTTATCATCAAACATCAGTAGGCTGTGCCGGTTTTCAGATTCTCTTTGTATTCCTTAATATATCTTTAAATTGCACGATTATATAATATTATAGATGCCCAACAAAAGATTTATATACGGATATGTGCCAGCATCAAGAAAAACGTGACCAGGAATCTGATACAACCCATTCATATTATTATATTCATAGTGAATGAAATCTCATAATTTCGTAGTTTACTTATAAAATAGTAGTTTTGTTTCTATACTAGATTTCACTCGTGGTTTTATTCTAATAATTCTGTTTGTTTCACAAGTTATCTCTGATCAGGCGTTTTTAGTTCTGATCTAATCGAACCATTTATACACATAAATAAAATTGAAGTGTCTGTTTGTAATGTCATAATAACAGCTTTTACTAAATGCATATGGATGTATGTATACACGGTACATATATCAAAACAACATTTTTTACAATTTTTGTGTCTGTCTGTCTGTTTGTTCCGGCTAATCTCTGAAATGGCTGGACCGATTTTGACGGGTCTTTCATTGGCAGATAGCTAATTTAATAAGGATTAACTTAGGTTACTTTAGTTTTTCTTTTTTAGTTTCCTACGAAAAAAATTAAAACCAATGAAAAATTTAATAATATCCCATTCAAATAGGAAAGTTGTATACATACCCCTAGTTTAAAACATTTTCGATGAATTTGAGAAAACAACTTGTTCTTTCAAAGCGCGGATTGTTGTAGGTGTGGCCAAAGAAAAAATCCAATGACAAAAATATTGCCGATTTGAAAGACAAATTACCAAATTAGCAAAACTAAAAATTTCAATGTTCTAACGTCGCCATATTGAGCACATTTAAATTTTATTTTCTGACCATTACAAACAATAATAGGTAATAGTGATCGCTATCGCGACATCATAATTCAGGGACTTTGTTCAATTACTGTATGAGTAATTTCCTGGTCATGTAATTTTCCATTTTAATTATCCAAATTGACTGCCAAAATCATCGGTTTAACACTTTAAGAATATTTTTTTCAAGGATTTTATTTATGAATATTTGTAAAACTACTTTGAACATAATTTTAAGTTTTCACGGGAGCTGGAAAGACAGTTATCAGCTAACTTCATCATGTTGGTTTTTGGCTGTCGGTGTGCGCGCGCATTTTAAAACTTATTTTTTCTCTCATATTTTTTTCAAACGTGGCAAAAGAAGTAGGTATAACATCAACAAAAAATATTTCGTAGAGAGTAAATAGGTACATCCTTTATGTCGCAACAGTAGCAGTCTATAGATAAGCTTGATATAAATATACTTTTACACTAATATTAAAGCAGTGGCCTAGTGGTAACAAGATCGCTTAGGAAACCGACTGAAGTTTTAATCCCGAGACTCGCAACTCTAACATTTTTATGTGCGAATGATTTCCAACATGATCACCACTTCTTACGGTGAAGGAATACATTGTGAGAAAATATGCCGTGTCTGAGAGAGTCCAGTAAGTTTTTGAATATGTGAACAAGCACTTGACCAGCGTCGTGGACTACGGCCTGATCCCCCTCGTATAAAAGAAGCACATGCCCAGCAGTGGGACGTTAAAATACAGTACCTCCTTTTATTTGAAGCGGATAAAAAACTAATGTAAGTGAAAAATAACTTTCAAAAATATAAAACAATTATATCGACAACACCAATATAAACTTAAGTATCATTTCAAAACCTCAAAAATGATGCTGCCCAAGGACATTGCAAGAAAGGAAAGAAGAAATTTTACACACAAGCATATCCGCGGGCATCAACTAATATACTTGGCACATTACTTCAAACATTTATAGAAAAAAGTGTTACAAATTTTCAATTTGAAGCCCATCTTATTCATAAGATAGAAATCATTAAGTGTACTTAAATATTGCATTTTCAGCAAAAATATTGCATCCATTGACCTAAATATATGGATGGGCTCTTAAATTATATTGAATGACGATGATGACTCTGTAGCAAAGTAATGTATGTTAACGTTAAATGCACATACCGTAAAGGTCACAGGTTCGATTATTGTCGAGCAACATTTTGTATATATGATACCTATATTTGTCTACAAAATGCGTCATATAATAATAGAGGTAGTATAAATTCAATTCGCGATTTTTGATATTATAGTTATATTATATATAGGATTATATTATAGTTATATATAGGATACTAGATACATATAATAAATAAATATAAACATCCAAGACTGGAGTACAAACACTTGTGCTCATCACACAAATGGACGCCCCCAGCGGGACTCGAACCCGCGACTGCTGGCACAGCAAGTAGGGCCATTACAAACTGAGCCAAACGTGTCATTCCTTACATTATAAGTCTATTTAGTCGACTAAAAATGGAGGTCGTCAATACACCCATGTAAGGTTTTTTTATGTTACTTATGTAATATCTTCCCCTACTGTGAGCAGATTTAATTAAATCGTTTTAGGGTTCCGAAGCTAAAAAGGCAAAATGAAATCTTATAACTTTTGTCACGTCTGTTTATTCGTTTGGAGTCTCAATCTATCTTTCTCTCATATACCTCACTAGCTGAACCCGTGGCTCTGTTCGCGTTAAAACTAGCAAAAAAAAAACAAATTCTTTGACTTTATGTTAGAAGTAACTAATATAGAAACACCCCCGCTCCCCCGCACGCACTACTGCCACCCTGCGCGTCATGCGCCCTCCTACCATGCCGTGTAGGATTTTTTAAGCCCTATTTGACTCTGTTACTTTGATTGCCTGTGTAGACGTGTTTATTTATTTTTTTTAGAAAAAATGCGCAAACTAGCAAACGATCCACCTGATGGTAAGTGGCTATCGCCGCTCGTAGAAATCTTCAACACAAGAGGAGTTGTGAATGCGTTGCCGGCCTCAAGGGACCTATAGACATACGTGTCTCATAATTTTAATTCAAGAGTATGTGTATATTTTCGAGTCAATCGACCTAGAGAATAAACAGCTTCACAGAAAATTTAACCCCTCATTTCACCCTCTTAGGGGTGGAATTTCAAAAAATTCTTTCTTAATGGAATCCTACACTTCACAAAGAACACACCCTCCAAGATTTATGTATCTAGGACGAGCGATTTAGGTTGTGCATTGATACATCAGTCAGTCAGTCAGTCAGTCAGTCAGTCAGTCAGTCAGTCAGTCAGTCAGTCAGTCTGTCAGTCAGTCTGTCAGTCAGTCAGTCTGTCAGTCAGTCAGTCTGTCAGTCAGTCAGTCAGGACTATGAATTTCAAACATTTTGCAGCTTTTTCAGCTTCCGATATACATATTTACAAAGAAAATTATTATTTCTGTGAAGATAAGTTGAGTAAATTTTTTGGGATGTAGCTTATTTCAAGTTATTGTTGCTGTTAATAAAATTAATTTTGTAGTAGCATAAATAGGTAATTTAGTTTTTAACTTAACAAATAATACAATAATACAAAATATGTAGTACTAGCGGCTCATCTTCGCTTCGCTCGGGTTCGTCCCTAGGTACATTTTTTTTTGAGCGGAACCCTAATACTTTTACTGAAATAAAAGTACCCTAAGTTACTCCTTCTAGTATCAACTACCTGCCAGTGAAAGTCCCGTCAAAATCAACCCAGCCGTTTCGGAGATTAGCCGGAATACATAAAAAAAATTTAAAAATTGTGTTTTTCTTATAAATACCGTATATAATTCCATATGCATTTAGTAAACAGCTGTTATTATGACATTACAAACAGACAGTTCAATTTTATTAATCTGTATAGTATAGATTAGTAGGGCGAAACCCTGTGCAAATCAAACTTATAGGTATTGTATGTTGAATATACATACATATTTTTTATTTCATCTATACTATGATTATAAAGAGGTAGAGTTTGTTTGTTTGAACGCGCTAACCTCAGGAACTACTAACCCGATTTGAGAAATTCTTTTTTCATTAGACAGCCTGTTTATTGAGGAAGGCTATAGGCTATATATCATACAATATATAATCTACCTATTCCATACTAACCGTTAAATATACTGCAAGTGGAAATAATAAATTATCTGAAGTAATTTTTGTATAAGTCCTTGCGTGGAAACTTTGTGGTTTAATGTTTATTAAGCTCTGTCAAAACTTTGTTGTGGAACATTTTAACGGTCCGCGGCTGTCTAGATTGATTATATATTTAGTAATTTATAGTTCGAGGACACTTTTGGCTCAGTTTGACCCTACTTGCTATGCCAGTGGTCGCGGGTTCGAGTCCCGCTGGGATCATTCATTTATGTGATGAGCTTACCATGGAACTAGATGGTCATGTGTGTTAATGTACCAACAAATTTATTATTAATATTTATTACTTCCTTTACACTGAAATGTATGAATGTATATATATATATATATATATATATATATATATATATATATATATATATACAACTTACAATGTAAATAAATAAATATATTATAAAAATAAAAAAGCCGACTGCATAAAAGCTAACTAAAAAGATGAAAACAAGTTCTAGTAGGTATATAATAAATGTAATGCTGTAATAAAGTACAATATGTTTTTAATAATTTTGTATAAACTAAAAACAATCGCATTTCAACTTCCGGTTAAAACTTTTTAAACCTATCTTTTAAAATATCTAAACTTGTAATCGGAATGTTTTCAAACATTCTCTTGCAATTCTCTACAATTGAATATGTTTGTGAAGTATTTTAATTAACTTTTAGCTCCTCGATATCTATGATGTTTATTTTTTATATTAAAATTTATTTGCATAACCAATTTTAACTTTATTAATTTTTGAAATATTTTTACAGAATGTTATGTGACAGAAGCTAAATTAAGAGTTTTCATATTTTGTCTATTACTTTATTATTACGCTGTACATAATTTGCTAATTTAAAAAAGTTATTTAGAACTAATTTGCACTTTAAATTTCTACTAAATATGCACGAGTATTTTTTTATTTTTAAACTTGCGACTCGACTTCGACTTCGTCCATAAGTTGATTCCCCATACAAACTTTCATCCTCATTTCACTCTCTTAAGGGATGATTTCCGGGATAAAAACTATCCTATGTCCTTCCCAGGGTCTCAAACTATCTTCTTATCAAATTTCATCTAAATCGGTTTAGTAGATCCAGGGATTACCCCCTACAACGTCACAAACTCACAATATTACTCACAAAAAAAGCCTAAAGTTCCGTAGTTAAAATGCAAAAATAAAAGCTATAGAATTTTTTTAAGTATAACTTATTCTTCCGTCTGTATAAACGTAATATCTATGGAGTGCCATCCCCATACGAACTTTTAAAGCATAAATGATTTTAGTAATTTTTCAATATTTTTTTTAATTTCATATTTTTACAATATACGTATAACGAAGACTTTGGAAGCGTTAGCATATTACTTTATATATTTTACATCAAATGGAAATTGAATCAGCTATATATCATTTAAACATAAGCCTAAAATTTTGATTTTTAAACCCTCGGTGTGCGAAAAAAGAACTTGAAACGTGCACTTGTGCGATTTTTATCTTTTGTTAAGTTTTTTTTTATATTGTTCTTGGTATCGACTGCCAAGAACAATATATAAAATGCCTTCATTTTTTGTTTACAATAAAAGTAAATAAAAAACAGTATTATTTGAGTTATGCGAAATAACTAAGTCTAGAGGTTAATGCTTCTTCTATTGTTAACTGAAACGTCTGGCTTCGAGATACCGAATTTACAATGATTTTAATTTATATTTTTATTACATTATCTTATATATACTGTACATACGAGTATATTTTAATAAGCCGTCTTTAGTCAGTTTTCAATTTTTTTTATATATTTATATATATTTATATTTTCATGACTTTTAAGTCATTGAAAAAATTGGAAAACGCATTAAGATCATTTCCTGAGATTAGCGAACAAACAAACAAACAAACAAACAAACAAACAAACAAACAAACAAACAAACAAACAAACAAACAAAAAGCAGCAAACTCTATAACTATAATATTATGAATTGGTGTATACGATCTGATTAGGGAAGCGTCGTGACTAATTATAAATTCAAAAATGTAATTTATCTATATTTAATTACTTTTTTTAATAAGTGGGATAAAAACATATTTTTTTTAAGAAAGTTTGAAAATAGGTACATTCTTTTTTAGCTATAAAAACTTTTTAACAATAAATAAAACCGACTTCCAGGCACTAAAATGTAAAAAATAACTAAACGGAGGTTTTCATTTAGAATAGATACCTAATCAGATATTTTCGAAGTCGGCGCCAGCCGACAATATTTTAAGTGATGAATATCTAATATATAAATATATATTTTATATATATATATATATATATATATTTTAAATATATATACTAAACTGCCTCGGTGGTGTAGTGGCTAGCATGTACGGCTGCACACCCGGAGGTCCTGGGTTCGGTTCAGTGTTCTGTAGGGTACGGGAGCTTACACACGATGCTACACTATAATAGAACACAAATGGAATTCTAAACAAATTATACATATATGAGAGTTACATAAACTATTCTATGACGTAACGATTTTTGTCATACAATTTTCGAATTTTCTTTTCTATAACGATTGTAGAATGAAATCTTTTTTAAGCAATTCACTCTACAAAATAAATTTCAAAACTAATTCCGAACTTCGCGAGATGGAAAGAAGAGAGTAGATTTTGTAAGGTCATTAGGAGTTATCAACAAGGACTGTGAGAATTTAATACAATTTTTGTTTTATGGGATTTTTGTTTAATAGTTTCAATTCAAACGATATAAATACATCCACTATATATGTATGTGCTTAATATTAACACATATATATGTATGTGCTTAATATTAATTTTTATCGGCCTCGGTGGTCTAATGGCTAGCATGTACGACCACAGATACGGAGGCCCTGGGTTTGAGTCCCAGGTTGGGCAAAGTTCAGTTTTTTGTCAAGAATTTTTGGAGAGCATGTAATATATCCTACGCAGATGGCTAGCCTCAATGAGATTAGCCGCCGTGGCCGAAAACTAGGAGGACATTCATATTATTTTATATGGTGTGTAACTTTTGGTATTGTGGAAGATGGCAGACAGATAAAGTCCAATGCGTTGTAAAAACTGATTTTTACGGCTCCATACCCAAAGGGTAAAACGGGACCCTATTACAAAGAGTCCGCTGTTCGTCCGTCTGTCTGTCTGTCCGTCTGTCACCAGGCTGTATCTCATGAAATGTGATAGTTAGACAGTTGAAATTTTCACAGATGATGTATTTCTGTTGCAGCTGTAACAAAAAATACTAAAAAACAGAATAAAATAAATATTTACGTGGGCTCCCTTACGAAAAACGTGATTTTTTTGCTCGTTTTTGATCAATATTTATAACGGCAACATGTAGACGCTTGAAATATTCACAGAATATTTAATTATATATTCACTTTAAAAATAAATAATTAAATTAAAACAAATATATAAGGGCGGCTTCCATACAATAAACATGATTTTTTTGCCGTTATTATAGATAATGGTACGGAACCCTTTGTGCGCGAGTCCGACTCGCAGTTGGCCGGTTTTTTTATTTAGTTTGGTGATCGATATTCTACCAACTGCATGTGCCAACTGCCATAATTAATTTTGACATTGGTCTAGATAAGGTAAAATATAGTGAATATACGTTATTTTACTTAATTAGCGGTATAATACAAACATGATGATTTTATTCGCAATTAATTTTTACACCACAGTGGTAATATTAGGTGGTCTCCTTTAATTTCAAAGTCCTTATATACCTCATTATATACTAAAGTAAATAAATAATATAAGTTCTCTAGATTATAATAAACTAAGCGACTCACCCTAGCTCTGCTCGGGTTCGTCCCTACTTACGTTTTAACGTTTAGTATAGATTTCTCAGAGATGAGATATTTTCCCGCAGTAAAAAGTATCCTATATCATCAAAATATAAATATTTC
Organism: Brenthis hecate; assembly: GCA_951806755.1. Taxonomy (NCBI): domain Eukaryota; kingdom Metazoa; phylum Arthropoda; class Insecta; order Lepidoptera; family Nymphalidae; genus Brenthis; species Brenthis hecate. The sequence continues at coordinate 7,504,623 of OX638260.1, forward strand.
ATCAAAATCCTATATATTATATTTCAATAAGATTTTCTACTACAACTATACTTTAGTACGTAAGTTGGAAAATATATATATATATATATATATATATATATATATATATATATATATATATATATATATATATATATATATATGTATTTCAATAAGATTTTCTAAAAAAATCTTTGATGTACAGATTCGATTCAGAAACAAATACAAGTTACAACCATTCGATTTTCATATCGAATTATATATATTATAAAGTGAAGCAAATTATTATATTTGTGGATAATTGGATATTTTATAAATTCTAAATAAAAAATATTATAACACTATCGTATTATATCGAATAGCTTCAACTTCGTTACAATGAAGGTATAACCCACAAAGAGAACTTTATAAGTGGATAATGCCCTAAAATTGTTTAAGCCGGATTTTCATCAGTTGGGTTAGTTTGTTTACTAACTGAAAGCGAAATTAGTAAGTCGTATACGCAGACTAAAGATAAACATAGAGTCTCATAGAAGTAAATATGAAGTCAAACAATAACGTTTTAAAATTATATACATATACTGTTTTAAAATAGTTTACAAATGACAAAGTGATAAGTAAATAAATGGTAAAAAATAAAAATAGCTAACGGATTTTATTATAATACTAGCAGAACCCGCGGCTTCGCTCGTGTTAAAACTACAAAAAAAACTCTCAAAAGGTAGGTTTCATACCAACTTTCATCCCCTATTTTACCTCCTTATAGGATGAATTTCAAAAAATGCTAAGACATCTATTTATTACTACTCTACAATACTAAGTTTCAAGTAATTCCGGTCAAAAATATATTTTTTGAATTGTATTATAACGTGTTTTCCCGTGGGAATGAGATAATCTCCCGCGGTAAAAAGTAGCCTATGTCATTCTCCAGCCCTCCAACTATCTCCACACAAAAAATCACGCCAATCCATCCCTCTCTTTCGACGTTTAAAAAGGGCAAACAAACAAACACACTCACATTTATAACATTAGTATGAATTATATAAAAAAAAAAACAATTAAATAAGCTAATTAAAGAGAACTCATGCTTAAAAATACTAAAGGATATATTATATTCTTATAATTTATATTTTATCCTCTAAAATTACGAGTATATATTAATTTAATTAATAGATATGTATATAAAAAAATTCTTATTGTTTGAAGAAAGTAAATGATCTGTATGGCAAAATCGCGAATTGTAGCACAAACAGTCACGATACTATTTCACGATACTATTTTTGATTTCAACTTATTTTGGCGAATTCTTAAACTGAATGTGTAAAATAATATTCCAGATTGCCTCTTAGGTCTAGTGGAAAGCGTGATTTGGGTTCGAGTCCCAGGTCGCACCACCCCATTGCCCTGGAGAGCACTTTAATCTGTTGGTCCTTCCTTATCTATCGCCTGCGTGTTATATTGGCTTTTCAACGGAAGACGATCAAAGGAATAGAGAGTGCATAATATCCCGCGCCTCTGTGAGGTTATTATTATTTATTATTATTACTGTGGCAGTGGTAGCCCAGTGGCAACGCGCTCGCTTGGGAAACCGAGTGAAGCGGGCTCAAATCCCGGGTCTCGCACCTCTGATTTTTTCATGTGCGAATCATTTCTAACATGATTACCACTTGCTTTACGGCGAAGGAAAAACATCGTGAGGAAACCTGCATGTGTGAGTGAACCTAGCAAGTTTTCGAAAGACATGTGAAGTCCGCCAACCCGCACTTGGCCAGCGTGGTGGACTATGGCCTGATCCCCTCATATTGAAAGGAGGCCCGTGCCCAGCAGTGGGACGTTAAAAAGGGCTGAATACATACATACATACATTATTACTGTTATAATTATTCCAGAATTTGTTAGGCAACCCTAATCGTATCCCTTTTTCACGTAACGAGTCCCGATTAGCATATATACACCTGCCGTTCGACACGTATTGACTTCGTGCTTACATAAAGAACTAGTAACTGATCAGATTATCATATATATTTTTTCGATAACTGTATAGCAAAGTCTTATTAGCAATATAGCTAAGAAATTTTCTTTATGTTTACACGTGTCGAGTTAACATTGTAATTTAAAAGATATACATACACACGGACGAATTTTAGTGTAAAAAATGTAAACTTAGGACTTAGACAAGTTAAATTCTATAATCACTGACGCTAATGTATTCAGCCCTTCTTAACATCCCACTGCTGGGCACGGGTCTCCCTTCAATACGACGGGGGATCAATCCATAGTCCACCACACTAGCCGAGTGCAGGTTGGCGGAATTCACATGTCTTTCGAAAACTTACTGGGTTCTCTAAGACATGCAGGTTTCCTCACGATGTTTTCCTCCACCGTAAGGCAAGTGGTGATCATATTGGAAATGATTCGCACATGGAAATATCAAAGGTGCGAGACCCGGGACTTGAACCCGTTTTACTCGGTTTCTGAGAGCACTTTCATTGAGCGCATTACCATTGGGGTATCACTGCCTCGTAGTTCTTGAGATTAAACCGTTCAAACAAACAAACTCTATCTCTTTATATATTAGTATAGATAATTGAAGTCAGGTTTTTAAGGAGAATAGATTGGAAATTTGGGAAAAACTGAAAAAGCATTTCGATATGGAATTTTAGTATGATAATGATCGCAAACTTTATTAGGAGAGAACGACGTTGGGTCAACTAGTATTCAAATGAAAATAGTTCTCATTATATTACATCATAGCATAAAATATACTAAATTGCGACACCAAATTCTAATATTTGCAGGAACTCGAGTCACACGCCACAGCTGAATATTTCTTAGAACCCTTCATAGCCACTTGAATAGAAAATATAAAGTGTTTTTTGAATACACGAGAAGAAAACTGACTTTATCTGAATTATTGAAAAATAATCTAATATTAGAAATTATTAAAGGTTTTTGTTTTGTTTATACCTTAGTATTATCAAAAGAAATCAAATCAAGATTCGCATTTTTGAATGGTCAATTTTATATTATAATTTTAATAATTATATTACTATGAAAAATTATACATACATTGTAAAATTTTAACAGACATACAAAATAAACTTTGTACCTACGTATTCTACCTATTTTGTTTAAACCTTTTATACAACCTCTTGCCTGTACAATTAATGAGTAATAAAAAAGAATTTTACTGATATGTCAGAAACATTAAATATTTTTTTTGTCTATTTATATTTATAATGTGAGAAAAAGTAGCCTATGTCACTCTCCAGCCAACCAACTATCTTCATACAAAAAATAACGGCAATCCGTCACTTTGTTTCGACGTGAAAGAAAGACAAACAAACAAACAAACAAACAAAAAAAACAAACGAAGGAACGAACAAACAAACAAACAAACAAACAAACAAACATACAAACAAACAAACAAACAAACAAACAGACAAACAAACAAACAAACAAATAAACAAACAAACAAACAAACAAACAAACAAACAAACAAACAAAACAAACAAACAAACAAACAAACAAACAAACAAACAAACAAACAAACAAACAAACAAACAAACAAACAAACAAACAAACAAACAAACAAACAAACAAACAAACAAACAAACAAACACACACATTTTCACATTTATAATATTAAGTATGGATTATCTTTCGTCTATTTACGAAACGGATATGATAACACTTCTAGAGATAAAAATGTTATAAAAACCTAAATGCCGGAGATTTTACTTTTGCTTGCATACTTTTTATTCAAACTGTACCTTAGAACATACTTTATCGAAAATATACTTTTGAATCATAATAATATATTTCGGGTGCGTATGTGTACTCTTTCAGGACATCTAAATAACTACCTACTTATATGTTTTTTTTTGGGTCATAATAATATGTTATACATATACCTAAATATAAGATACTTGTATGTATTCAGCCCTTTTTAACGTCCCATTGCAGGGCACGGGCCTCCCTTCAATACGACGGGGATCAGGCCATAGTCCACCACGCTGGCCAAGTGCGGGTTGGCGGACTTCACATGTATTTTTGAAATCTTACTAGGTTCTCTCAGACATGCAGGTTTCCTCACGATGTTTTCCTTCACTGTTAAGACAAGTGGTAATCATGTTGGAAATGATTCGCACATGAAAATATCAGAGGTGCGAGACCCGGGATTTGAACTCGCTTCACTCGGTTTCCCAAGCGAGCGCGTCACCACTGGGCTACCACTGCCTTGATACTTATATTGCTAAAGTAATCTTAAATATGTTATACTTAATAATAGAACTTTTGTATTAATATATTATATATTAATATTTTGTATTAATATATAATAATAAATTATTAAAATCAATTAAATTATAGAATACTTTAATTCTTCACTTGACAATATACAATTATTACATACAAACAGACGTTTAAATCGTATTTTACATTATATGGTGATTACAAAATATCAACCCAATTTTCAGTTATTTAGATGTTCAAGAATATTAAACAAAAGAAACGGAATTTTGTTAGGTAACAATGTAATGGGTTAAAATGTATATGTTATAGCAAGCGACTTACCCTGGCTTCGCTCAGGTTCGTCCCTAAGCACATTTTTTGAGCGGAACCCTATTCTTTTACTGAAATAAAAGTAGCCTAAGTTACTCCCTATAACATCAACTACCTGCCAGTGAAAGTCCCGTCAAAATCTGCCCAGTCGTTTCGGAGATTAGCCGGAATAAACAGACAGACAGACAAAATTTTTAAAAATTGCGTTTTTCTTATAAATACCGTATATAATCCATATGGATTTAGTAAAAAGCTGTTATTTTTGATATTACAAACAGACACTTCAATTTTATTTATAGATTTCTGAGTATAATTAACAAACTATATTTTAATTTTAAGTATCAAACTCAAAATACAATGTGATTTCTTCGCTATTAATAATTCTTAGAACACAATAACTCATAGATTAGATAAATCAAAATAATATTGAGAATTCGTGTGTAAGCGAGCTTTTGACAATAAAGCGTAGGTTACTTCCAACTCGAGGCGTTTATTATAAAACTTTCAACAGAGATTTGCTGCGACAAAGAAAATATAAGAAAGTTATAATATTACTGTAGTACTCTTCAATTCTTATTTTATTATAGAGCAAACTTTCCAATTCTTACAATGGGCATAGATTTAGGGGGATATTTCATAAAAGTTTAGTTGGTAAAATAACTGAATTTAATGAATTCGGTGTCGAATTAATCAATCGGTGTCAAATCAAGCAATCGAAGACGGTGCCAGCGGACAATATTTTAAAATATGAATATCTAATAGGTAAATATGTATTTTACGTATCGAAATATATTAGATTAGCTTTGCATCGGCTGGCACCGAAAATATGTAATTAGGTATCTATTCTAAATGAAAACCTCCGTTTAGTTATTTTTACATTTTAGTGCCTGGAAGTCGTTTTTTTTTAAGTTTTTATATAGCCTAAGTGACTTATGCGACGTAGAAACTACTAATCCGACTCTGAAAAAGCGAAGCACGGGCTAGTGGACTGGACGAACATCCTATACATACTCGAAAGTAACATAAAGACTTATGATATTTTATTTGTAACTCTATCACATTCGGTGTAAATGTCAATATATCTATACATATAATAAAATTGTAACTAAGCCGAATCTGTACATTAAATATTTTTTTGAAAATCTTACTGAAATAGACATTATTATCTATACAGAGGCCGAATCTATACTTTTTAGAATTTTTGTCTGTCTGTCTGTTACCGCATCACAGAAAAACCACTGGAAGGATTTTGATGAAATTTGGTATGGTGATAGCTGGTTATCCGGGTCAATATATAGGATTTTTTACCGCGGGAAAATATCTCATTTCTGAAAAAAAAAATACAAAAACTGCATTGTGAGAGTATACTAATATGTAAAACCTAAGAATTTGGTGTTTGGTCATCTGAACGCGGGCGGAGCCGCGGCCAATTCTAGTCATTACATAAATCTTTAATATCTATCATTAACCAACCATAGATGAGAGGATCAAACAGCGTAATTTAACCAATGTAAGCTAATTAAGCTTTGTTTGGAATTACGTCTTCATTATAAATTCCCCGTTCCAATATGTACACTTACATATAATATACATGTATTGATGTATTGACTACAAGTTTGGCTCAGTTTGTAGTGACCCTACTTGCTGTGCCAGCGGTCGCGCGTTCGAGTCCCGCTGGGGGCATTCGTTTGTGTGTTTAGCACGAATGTGTGTACTCTAGCCATGGGTGTTTATATTTATAATATGTATATATTTAAAGTTATATATGTGTAGTGTATCAACTATCTGGTATCCATAAAACAAGCCTCGCTCCATCCATAAAGCAAGCTTACCATGGAACTAGATCATAGATGGTGTTGTGTGTTAATGTTCCAATATATTTATTTATTTATTTATTTTTTTATGGGACTAAGGGGGCAAACGGGCAGGAGGCTCACCTGATGGAAAGTGATCACCGCCGCCCATGGACATCTGCAACACCGCAGGGCTTGCAGATGCGTTGCCGGCCTTTAAGGAAGGAATTATTCTGTGTGCCAGATTTCAAATAACTAATATTAAATTGAGTAAAGTTATCATCATTTTTTCTTAAGATAGTTAAATAATAATAACGCCTGAAAAAATTCAGCCGCGTCGGCCAATCTCAGAAAATAGTAATAGATATTATAGTCCACAGGTGTATGTGCAAAAACAAATGCAATTTCTATTCTCCTCACACTAAAAATCCGATATGAAAACAGTTTTACGACCGATGTAATATCAGACTCCGGAGTGGCGGTTTTACGTCCCGACTCCCAGCTATAGCTAAGAATTACTTGGCTGAAAATCCCAATAACTATACCTAATCCGACCCAAGAATCAAACTTAGGACCAGCTCATTGCTGCCAGAGTACATCCCAGTACTTATTAGCCACTAAACTAACGGAGCAGTAGTAAAAAGTAAGTTAAATTAGTCTTTAAAGTAATCTTCTCTGAGTGAATCGTGAGCAACCTTTTCTTTTAGAAGACGAGAGAGGTCTGCTACGGTAGGCCAGTCATCGGAGCGTCATGGTCGTACGTAAGAGATCCTGTCCCATTAAGACGGGGAAGGTTCCGTTGTTTTTTAGTGGGTAATACTGGCTTTCCTGGCCGGTAAGTCCCACAACACACATGCATTACTCAACGTTAAAAAACCTACCTTATTAATCTAGCAACACAGTTTTGTAATGACAATAATCTCTTTATATCTGACGACTCGTTTGGCTCAGTTTGTAGCGACCCTACTTACTGTGCCAGCGGTCTCGGGTTCGAGTCCCGCTGGGGGCATTTATTTGTGTGATGAGCACGAATGTTTATATAATACAATATGTATGTATTTAAGGTTATATATGTGTAGTGTATGAACTATCTGGTATCCATAACACAAGCCGCATAGCTTACCATGGAATTAGATGGTGCTGTGTGTTAATGTCCCAACATATTTATTTATTTATATGTCTATTTGTATGCAAAAACGATCTAAAAAAAATTGCTAATAAATTCCTATTGACTCTTCTTGCATCACTGACCTTTTACTATCTCCAATGAAGACTAAAATGTAAAAAAATCACATCCCTTTCCGTAATAAATTATTATAAATATTGGCAGCAGGTTCTGTTGTATAGTATAATATAATAATATAATATTATCTTGTGGAAGAAACGTCCATAAAAAGTAGTCTAATACTTTCTTAGATTTACGCACATATTTGACATTTTAAATAAAACTATATTTTGTGATTATTTCACAGATTTATTTTTATTTTTGGTTCCCGGCGTTTCCAATACTTTACAGCAATCATGGTCACGGTAGAGACTAAGGTTTTAGACGTCTTGCCGGATTTCATATTTTTTGCTCAGACATGTAGTGGTAGTCATGTTAGAAATGATTCGCACATAAAAATATCACAGGTGCGAGACCCGGGATTTGAACCCGTTTCACTCGGTTTCCAAAGCGAGCGCGTTACCACTGGGCTACCACTTTTTCATCAATAGAAATATGTATTCTAATAGATGAATAGATTTATTTACCTTTTCAAATGTACAATGTACGGCACGTAAATATTTACATAACCATTTTGCACCTGCAGTGAGTTTGCTTAATTATTTGTGCATAATTTACTGTATTAAGCCCCAATTATCATTTAACTGTTAATCTATACATATAATAAAATTCTAAGTAAGCCGAATCTGTACATTAAATATTTTTTTGGAAAATCTTATTGAAATAGACATTATTATCGATACAGAGAAATATGTTTTCCAATAACATCAAGTTAGTACAAATGATGAAAAAAAATCTGATAATAGCTTCTAATTAAATATAGTACAAAATTACATAGATATCTCAAACTAAGGAATAATATAGACAAAGTGCTATAGAATTAAACATTAAATTTAGTATACAGGTGGTTTCGGGGGCGATAAATCGATCTAAATTAATTTTATGTCTGGGAAAACGCGTGTTTTCGAGTTTTCATGCGGTTTTGTTCCGCATTATTCTACGCAAAATATGGTCGCTAATTAGCACGCTAGGACGTAAGCATCGTGGTCAAGCGGCCAAGGCGCAAGTTTGACAGTCACAGGTGTCTGGGTTCGTATCCCGGTCGGATACAAAATTTTACATTTGTTTTTTTTTTTGTATTTATTCAGATTTTTAGTTTGTTTTTTTTTTTTAATGTTGTTTTGCCAAAAATTCCGAGTGAAGCTCGGTCGCCCAGGTACTTACGTATTACTAATAAACTAATAAACTACAATGTAACCGATGTGCAACGTATGATGACTTTAAATTGGATAACTATGTTATGATTGAAGATGCAGTTTGAATTACTTCTAAGAAACAAAACGTATTCGCACCTAAGACCAGTAACGTGGTTTGACCTATATGTGTAGTTTAGATTTAGTTATTGTCACTTGCTAGATGCAGATATTTATAAACTATCTTAATGTAATACCTAATTTCTTAAATTTACGTGAATATTTGACATTTTCAATAAAATTATAATTCCGCATATATTTTGATTTTAGGTTTTCGAGTCGAGTTCTGTAGAGCCAATCTAGTTTTAAGTATTTAAAATAAGTTAGTGTAAAACTAGATCAGTAATTAAAATAATATAATGTATATATTTATTATAAACATAATGTATATGATGATAACATCTATTCCTAATTCCTTCATTGGTAATGATAAATATTATAATATACACATCAAAACTAATCATTTGACATTAAATTATTGATATTACATAAGATCTATATAATACAGGAATATTTGACATTTTAAACAAAACTGACGTTTTAAATGCTTTACAGCAAACAAAGTATACCCGGTGAATGTGGCCTCAAAAAACTGTGAGACTTCTTTAGAATCATTGTGATTTGAAACTCGATGAAACGGAAATGCGACACGAAAAAGATAAAATATGGGATTAAGCCGGCGAGAGAACGAGAGAAATACATTACACAGGAAGTGAAAAATTATACTTAATAATGAATGTTAAAAAAATATGTTAAGTAATATATTATGTTAAATAAAATGTAAAATAACTTTTAAACTTGGTAAAAAAAACTAAACTTATTACTTATAAAAATGAATATTTATTATTGTAGGATGAATATGCATAAATAAAATAAAAGCTATTTTGACTAATTGTTGCCATGGTAACCGTTGTTATTGTCTGACAAATATATAATATTATATTCTTTCCGTATATGATATTCTATTAATATACGTTTGTAATATGCTTAATATGCCTTATTTATTGATTTGTTTTAAAAAAAAATCTTAAAAAAAAGATAACACGCCCCCTAATTTTTTTGTATAAAAACTAAGCAATTATTACACCGTTTTAAGGAAGAATTTTATTCTCGAACATATTGGACCTCCATAAAGTAAAACTTATTTATAAAAAAATATATTAAGATCTTATCATAAGATGTAAATATATAGATTAACTTGATTATCCATCTTAGTGTTATAATAGACTTTTCTAAACTGGAAATTTTAAATATAACCTTAAAAAACACTTCAGTAGCAGCCCTTCAAAGGCCTATAAGGTCCATTCGATATCTTTTATTCAATCGAATCCTAAATATTCGGTTTCCGCCTCAACCTTGTCTACTGTGGTATTACATTCACTTCGCGTATATTATATACATATATTTAATATATAGTCAATAGAAGCATATCATATTCCGTAAGATTAGTTATTGATTAATTTGAATCTAATTAAGTTAATTAATTATCTATATATAGACAGGGAAAGACAAAATAGTTCTCTTTTTTCTCTTCTTTAGAAGCGTTGTGTTTTGAAACTTGATGAAACGAAAATGCGACACTAAAAAGAGAAAATACATAAATATATAGGATTAAGCCGGCGGGAGAATGAGATAGTATACATTGCCATGTTGGTGTTGCCATGGTAACCGTTGTTATGGTCTGACAAATACATAATATTATATTCTTTCCGTATATGATAATCTATTAATATATGATTGTAATATGTCCAATATGTTTTATTCAATTATTGATTTGTTTTAATTTAATTTAGAAGTTTTGCTTCAACCGCGCGTAAAGGTAAAGCGCCCTGAGCACTAGCCCCGAATGCCCCTAGTGTAAATCCAGCGCTGGGAACGAACCTCACCTGTGCGATTCAATATTGGTATACGAGTATTGCTTATTAAAAATAATGAGAAACATATATTTGTAAAACTCCATTCTTATAAAGTTTACGCCAATTTCAACTGTGCGAGTATAAAGTAGATAGTAACACGTAGTCTAAGAAATATTACAATTTACTTCAATCGTTTTAAACTTGGTTGTAATGAACACCATAAGTGTCACATAACAGATATTATTACGTACATTAATGTTTTAGTTAAGACCAAGCATGATGCTAAAAGCGCCTACCTACCATCTTGCCTTATTCTTTCATTGGAAGAAGAAGAATAAAGGTAGATTCATCACATGTGAGAATCGAAACTATGATCATGTTACTACGAGTATTACAAATGCTGTTTGTATGTTTGTATATTTGTTACTTCTTCAGGTTGACAGCTGGAAGGATTTAGGTTTTCAGTGGACAGATAGACTTTGACCTAAAATAACACATAAATTACATACAGTTAGTATTAAAAATTACCAAAACGTCTGTATTTAATTCTATAACAGTTTAGGCAGATTTTACATTAAATTGATAATTTTGTATATAAATCCACGAGGAAACCCGAAACAAACAACTAGTTCGATATAACCAACAATATTTACAGCATCGTTATATTAATTACCTTAACAAAAGTAGTCCTTCATTTGATATTGTGAAGCGCGATTCAATTTAGACGTCGATTGTACGTTATTTAGGTCAAATGCGTCTACTGCGTACGTTTCAAGCGATATTATACCATCGCTCCTTGATACATTAAAAACGTAGAATAGAGTCTAATGTCGCTTTTTTGTCCATCGGAGAATAAAATATGATAAAACTCATGTAGCATTTAACAGTGTATATGAAGTAAATTTATAAGGATTATTTGTTATGCCCGTGATTTGTTCGGTTTTTTTTTGTTTTTGTATCGTTCCATAATTGCTTGGCTCCTGTGATGTTAGATAGCTATTCATTTTCCTCAATAAATGTACTATTAAATTCATTAAATTTTTCAAATATGGAAATGAATGAAAATAGCTTATTCGAAAAACAATAATTAAATAAAAAACAAATAAAAATAATGCTAACTTTCAAATTCATATTTTTCATTTACTTTCTAATATCATATGTTCATTTTTATTACATCAGTATTCTTTTATTATTTACCCAGCCAGTAAAATGCGTATTAGTAAAAAATAGATATTCCACCAAAAACATTTTCATGTAAAATGTTGCCAAGACGAGATCATATGGCTCGCACTGTCAAAAAGTTATCAGATCTCATATAGAGCCAAGCTTCTAACTCTACACGCCCTAACTTCACAAACTCTACACCTTATTCAAAATATGTGATTCTACAGTTAAAAATACATATTTAAGAACAATTATTTTTTTTTAAAAGGCAGTGGTAGCCCAGTAGTAATGCGCTCGCTTAGGAAACCGAGTACAGCGGGTTTAAATCCCGGGTCTCGCACCTCTGATATTTTCATGTGCGAATCATTTCTAACATGATTACCACTTGCCTTACGGTGAAGGAAAACATCGTGAGGAAACCTGCATGTCTGAGAAAACCTTGCAAGTTTTCGAAAGACATGTGAAGTCCGCCAATCCGCACTTGTCCAGCGTGGTGGACTATGGCCTGATCCCCCTCGTATGAAGGGAGGCCCGTGCCCAGCAGTGGGACGTTAAAAGGGCTGAATACATACATTATTTTTTTATAAATTAATTAATACTCAAACCATCTATCTGCTAAAAAAAAAAACAAATTGCAGGAAATGTCTACTACTTTATCTTCAACACAAGATGTGAGTATTAAAGTTTTTTTTTTTCAATGTCTTATTTATTATTTTTTTTCAATACGCTTTTTTAAGAATTAGTAAACTTAAAGTGTCATCATCCACACAGGCTATTGACAATTTAGACACCTCGATCCTACTATTATTATAAATGTGAAAGTTTGTGAGGGTATATGGATGTCTGGATGATACGTCTGTATGGTTGTTTGTTACTTTTTCACGCAAAAACTACTGAATGGATTTTAATGAAACTTCACAATAGAATAACATCAGAATAACGTATAGGCTACTTTTTATTCCGGAAAAATGTACGATTCCCGAGGGATAGATTTGTTTTTGTTTTACTAGAGGCGAACCCGAGCTAAGTGAGGGTGAGCCGCTATTTATATTTATATACTTATTTTTATATTATAATAATAAGTGGCTATATACTTATAATTATTAACTTAATATTAACTTTTTTTATATAATTATTAACTTTTTCCATTTCATATGTATATATAAAATAAATAAATCGATATTGCATCATGGTTAAAACATAGTAGTTACAATCTTGAAACAATTTAAATTTTTTGAATTTCACTCAGTAACCAGTATATGAAATTGTCATTTCTATTATATATTTATTTATTTATTTATTTATTTGGATCCACTAGTGATAATTACATTGAAACATTTTTAAAATAATTACACAATTTAACTTAATCCTAAATGCATTACCTTTTAAAGTGGATACAGCATGCATTAATTTAATTCACAATTTTAAATTTTGGTAAATTAAAATATAAATAAAATTACAATAACATCACTACATATAAATAATCGGAATTTGAAAATAAAACACATACATAAAGCCTGTTAAATAATATGGAAGCATTAAACTTCAAAGAATAATTAATTGAATAATTGAATAATTAAAAAAAAATCAATAAAAAAAAATTATTTTAAAACATAATTGTTTGGTTTCATGTTTAGTTCTATGACACTCTATCTATATAATTCCTTAATCTAAGTGTATACATAAATACAATATAACTATAAATAAATATTAAATTCTACTATATATATAACTATAAATAAATATTAAATTAATTAATACATTAACACACAGCACCATCTAGTTCCATGGTAAGTTACGAGGCTTGTTTTATAGATAATTGATACACTACACATATATAAACTTTTTCTTTAAATACATTCATACATATTATAACACACATGACTGGAGTACAAACATTCGTACACATCACACAAATGAATGCCCCCAGCGGGACTCGAACCCGCGAGCGCTGGTACAGCAAGTAGGGTCACTACAAACCGAGCTAAGCGTGTCCTCAAAAAACAAATTTCAAGGTCTAAGTGCCTTTTCCTTTATGAATTTGTACTAATAAAGTGTCTCCCTTATATTATCACACATAGTGATCGTAGCGACGCATTGACAATGAACTAGAAATGTTCCGTGGAATGAAAATCAACGTTTTAAATTTAGTTAGCCTGATGATTCCATACCAAGACAACTCCTTACAAAAATGATCGGGCAAAAATACTATAGTGGTTTATGTTAAATTTTTTTAATATCCTGTATGTGTTTTTGTGTTTTGAACATTAAGGAGTGCTAAGATAGTTTTAGGTCCCGTTTTCAATTGTTTATATAAAATTTCAGCATCGATTGAATTAGATTTGTCATTGTTTTCGTTAAAGTCAACTGTAATTAAAAAAAATGTGGGTAAAACTGTTAGTAATTTTAATTTTTGTCGTTCATTTCGTATTAATAGCATCGAGAGATGTAAATGAAAGTGAGAGAGCATCTCGTGCCGCGTTTATACAGAAGCTATTAAATAAACAAAAACATTTAGAAGGCAGAATAAAGCTCCTCGGAGGGTCCAATAAATTTGAAGGTAAGCTTTAAGGATATATACGTATTTTTAACACTGACTTACTGACTAAAACGCTATTTTTTACTTAATATTTTCACTTAGAAACTTATATCGTGTTATGAATAAATTAAGTAAGTTAGTAAGTTTTATTTTATCCCACACAAAAATTTAGTACTTTTTACATGAAATATTTATAGCTCTAACACTCATTTTAATTATTTAAAAATGTTTTTAGTTTTCGAGAATTCACTGTGTTTTAAAACTGCATTTTTAAATAATTTTCAAATACCTGATTAAATAATTACCTACTTTAAATTATACTAAAAACCTCTAATAACGTTAATTTTAATATAATCAAACAAAGTCTACGAAATATTTCAACTTAAATAATTATACTCCACTTATTTAATTCAAGCTCGGTGATTCACAAAATTTTTACTCTTGGCGTTATATTTAAAGTACTTAAAACTAGCTCGTGCCAAAAAATTTGTAATTTCAACAAAATTGATGTTAAAGCTTATTTGATTAATTAAAATTATTTAAAAAAGTATATGTATGTTTTTGATATAATTTATTTGTGGTTTGTCGTAGTTACTATAGCTTGTAAGGGAAATTTTAGGAACACGGGTTATTGTGGTGCAATATTATATATATTAAACATATGCCAATTGCGTGAATTTGCAGTTTCGGTTTCTACATGGAGACTTGTTACTTTAATAA
This sequence comes from Brenthis hecate, assembly GCA_951806755.1. Classification (NCBI taxonomy): domain Eukaryota; kingdom Metazoa; phylum Arthropoda; class Insecta; order Lepidoptera; family Nymphalidae; genus Brenthis; species Brenthis hecate. Next base: position 7,519,715 of record OX638260.1, read on the forward strand.
TAATAATTTATTTATTTAAGAAATAGTCCACTTGTTAGTTACATTAAAAACTTACAACTAAGTTAGTAAAACTTATAGTGTAATAATATAATATGCCTACTAAACAAAAAAAATTCTTTGGCTTTCGATGAAACTTTGCACAGTCTCTCGATACATCAGGAAAAAGTGAACAGAGCCTGTGAGAATTTGAAAACAGAGAATATTATAATAAAAATATATATTTTTCCCACATACATTATTATTATTGTTATATAACAAACATTAAACCCAAAGATCCATCTGTTTCCATATTTAAAATTTTTTTAGAAATTATGAATTCCATACAAAATTTCATCCTTAATAAAAGCCATTAAGCGGTGAATTTTAAAAGGAGCTTTCTTAGTGCTCATCTTTTTGATAATAATATTTCATGCTTTTAGTACGGTTTAGACTATGATAATTAGTGTTAGAGTTTTATTGAGTTACTTTTTAATTATTCAGGTAACGTCTACATTTACCACGGCGGTCGTTGGGGTACCGTGTGTGATGATTCTTGGGATGATGCGGCAGCACACGTGGTGTGTCGTCTCTTCAATAGAACTGGTATCGCTACTCATGGTTCACAGTTCGGCGAGGCCTTAGGTAAAACTTTAAATGAAATATAAATAATTAATAAATAAATATGTTGGGACATTAACACAGCACCATCTAGTTCCATGATAAGCTACGAGGCTTGTGTTATGGATACCAGATAGTTGATACACTACACATAAATAACTTTAAATACATACTTACATATAATAAATATAAACACCCATGACTGGAGTACAACCATTCGTGCTACATAAAATGAATGCCCCCAGCGGGACTCGAACCCGCGACCGCTGTCATAGCAAGTAGGATCACTACATACTGAGTCAAACGTGTCGTCATTTCGTTGATAGTGGTAGTTGTCGAAATATATTATAATACAACTCGTATATCTAATTCTCCGTCGTCTAGAATGTGCGGTCACAGATCCGAAGGTCTCGGGTGAGATTTTCTGTCAAGAATTTCTTATACAGCACGGAGTTGGGAAGTTGACGATGTGACAACCCCGTACCTCGGAAAGCATGTAAAGCCGTCGGTCCTAGAAATGTACTCCCACCGAATCGATAAGAGTGCACTTGTGTTTGCGCGCGTTCTTGTACGGCTATGTTTTTTTTATTTGAGTAAGTCTAACACCCACAGACAAACGTCCGTGCCTTTTTTGAGCATTTTTATATTTTGTTGTTATTTTAATTTTATTTTATTTGAGATGGATTCGTGCGTGTACAATTTTAGAATGAAAAGATTTTGCGAACAAAAAAGAAAAGCTGAACAAAACTATGGACTCTTAAAGTCCACCCAAATGAGGTTAGCGTTTTTATTATATGCGAGGTTAATAAAAGAAAAAAGGACTTTAAGAGTCATGGGTTGAACTTGATGGTTTTATCTTCTGCTTGTGGTGTGGTATTTACCTGGTAGGTGAAGTTTGCCAGGATCTATATCACCTCGTTGTCTCTATGAGATCCTGTGCTATGTTAATCTGAGTAAGATGGACCACCGTGGCCGATATCATTCAGTAGGACATTGGGAATGCGATATAATATTTAGTTCATAGTTGCACATTAATAGAGTTTCTAAAATAAATCTGCACCTCCAATGAACAAAATTATAACTAAGTAGCAAGTACACTGGTACGAGCTACAATTTCTTATACACTTATATGAGAAATTAACTTCTCTGTTTTAAATTATCTCGACGTGAAATTACAATGTTGTTCTTTACGATGTCACAAATGATGGTAATAAATAAAATGACTTTCTACTATAGATTTTTAAAAATTATATTAAAATTGCAAGATTGACAATTTTTACTTGTTACCATTACTCATAAATTCACTCATAGATGAATTTTGTGTTCTTTATTTGTAGCAAAAGTGATAGTTCAATACAAGTGTAATAAAATTAATTGTGAGCTAAACAGTAAATATAATAAGTCATAAACATAATGCCTTCCTGAGTGCTTTCGGACACGGTGGCCAATTTCATTGAGACTAGCCAGATGCGCAGGAGATATTATAGTGCACAAGTGTACGCGCAGACACAACGTGCATTCCCTATTCCTGTCACTCTCATACTCTGATGAGACGACAATTTGACACGACCAGTGAGAGATCAGGCGCAGGCCTGCCAGCTTTTCGTGCTCTTCGAGGCACAGGCATGAAACACCACTCACTTTCCAAATCTAGAATGATACTGAGACTTTCTTAGCCGAAAAACTTAATGACTAAACAGAGCACGAGCCGTGACTTGAACCCAGGACCTATTAAGCTGTAGCCATACATGGTAGTCACTAGATCATCGAGGCAACCAAATGATATACAGGCGTACCCTAAAAACAAAGATGCAAATTGAAATATAAAAATATAAAATATATCTATTTTAAAAGCTTGAACTAGAATTTCTTTTATTTAGAAAGACAAAAATATATCAAAGGTTATGAATAATATATTTTATGCTGAGAGGAGGTAGCTGGCAACTGCGTACTTTCATAGTTAAACCAAAATTAATATTTGTATGAGAAATACAACAATTCACCTTATACGAGATTTGTAACCGTGACGTCTGGCTTGTGTGCTATTTCGGAATATTCCCAACACAAAAGACAGTTATTTGTAAGTTGTAATAAACATAAATTAAACATAAGATAATTTTAAAGCATAACTATTTTTAGCAATATTAGCGTATACTTTCTTCCCGTGACTCTGTTGCCACGGTACTTTCATAAAAACAGCCTTTATCTCTTCATTCAACCCTTATTAACGTCCCACTGCTGGGCATAGACTTCCCCTCAATATAAAGGGAGTCAGGCCCACCACGCTGGCCAAGCGTGGGTTGACTTCACATCTTCCGAAAACTATTAATTTATCTTAGACATGGGGATTCCTTGTGATGTTTTATTTTAAAATTGAATTCGCGCATGAAAATACTAGAAATGTGAGACCCGGGATGTGAACTCACATAACTTGGTTCTCTAAACTAGCCCTTTACCACTGGCCTATCACCTATAAAGTATATTCAGAAAACTATATTACCAATACAAGATTTTTTTCAATTTCCATCCGTTAGTTCCAGAGATAATCTCCTTAATAAAAGCCAATGAACAAACAAATGAAATTTACAAAATCAAATTAGGCATATTGACCTGTTTGCGATTGAAAATATATTTGAAGAAATAATAAATCTTAAAATATGAATAATCCACATTACATTAAGAAAATGACTTAAAAATCATGTAAAAAAATGTGTGTATGCCACGATATAGACACTATAATAAAACACAAGTTATTCAAATAATAACACTTTTAGAAGCAAGAAAAAAATTCATACTAATGTCCAAATCGAAAGTTTGAAACTACCAACTTCTGTAAAGTCGTCACCATTCGTTTATCTTTTATTAAATTGCTGGTTTAAGTTATGATTACATTTTCACTAATAAAATTCTTAAAAAATGATATAATTATAATAATTAGTAGATATAAGTAGAAACTAGAAATTAACTACAGCTGAGTTACTACAATTTTACTTTAGCTTTAGCTTTTCTCACGAGCATTCAATTAAGTTTTCAATTAAAACGAAGATGCACTTGGCTTATACGTTCACTGTTTAAAGCAAAATCAACGTCTCTGCAATAGGGTAGTGTACAAGTACTATGCAGGGTCATAGGTTAGATTATTATGTGAATATTTGACATCTATACATATAATAAAATTGTAACTAAGCCGAATCTGTGCATTAAATATTTTTTGGAAAATCTTATTGAAATAAACATTCTCATCGATTCATATCATAAGGGCATAGGTTACCTTATATACCAGTTTTGCTTATCCTAATGAAGCCGTAGACAAAATCTAATATTATATAATACCATGCTTATGGAGTGCTCGAAGAGACAATTTTTCCGAATTAATTCGCAAATACTGATAAATTATTTTTGAAAATATGACTTATAACCACAATCCCTCTTTCCATTGCTGAAAACTTTTGAAAATCCGTTGAGCAGTTTCTGAAATCGAGTAGAAACCCAAAGAAACACAAACTCAACTTTAATATAAAATATGTAGTGATTTAAATGAATAATATAATAAAATGTAATTTTTAATAGAGATGGGGGTAAAACGATAGTTTGCTGTCACCCTGACTTCCGTTCCAGTTTCATAAAAGTCAATGGAAAAATCCCCGTGACTTTGTCACTTCGGTTCCAATGTATTGATAGTTCCATAGATTTCCTTTAATAAAGGTGATACTCGGTGACGACATTAACTTTCAGTTAAACTTGTTACCGAATTACTGGTGAAAAACAATTTAATTGATATGGTTGTAGATGTATTTGTGATTCAAAACATCCTTCATACTTTTTACAGGCTTAGGAGTGTCCCACAATTCAGTTGCAATGTGACGTGTTTATTATTTTGAATTAACGTATTTTTTATTTTCATTTTTTTTGGAACAATTGTCTGTCACTGACACTTAACATTGACAGTGACTTCAGGAAACTTTGGAGTTGTAACTTTGGAAAGTTGTTACTTTGGAGTATTACCAAATTTCAAAATTACCGCTCAATCTCATTCGTGTCTTCCTCACAAAACGTGTCACTGGCAGAATGGATTGCGTCTGTTAACGCAACTATAAGCCATTATAGAAAAAAATATATATTTTGGAATAGATCGGATAATTCCAGAATGGCAGATCACGATGATTTATCACTCACCTCTAATTTTTAAAATTTTCAGAAAGATATTGGATGGACGATGTTGTATGCGAAGGTACTGAACATTCTTTACCACAATGTATTTTTACCGGATGGGGGGCATCTGATTGTGACGTTACCGAAGTTGCTGGAGTGATTTGCACAGAAAACACTGATAGCGCTTTAAATAATAAGGATAGAACCACTTTACATTTTCATGAAGCGATTGATCTACGAACGGCAAGTTTAAGGCTAGTTGGAGGAAGGAACAGTCGTGAAGGGAGAATTGAAGTAAGTAATTGTTATTATTTATAATCTAACTTTTCTGAAAACTATTTCAAACTCACCCGAATGTTATTTTTTCTTGTAAAAGTTTCATCCAAATCGCTTTCGCCATTGTAAAGGTCAGCGATTATAAAGACATAATATAAGACAGCAAATATGTATGTAGTATAGACATGACAAATCCAGACACATGCCTTACTACTAAGAAAGATTCTCATTCTTTTTTTCAATAATCTAAGATCTATTTTCACGATATTAATGCACGGATGAACGAGGGTTACAAGATGTATAGATAGATAGGTTTGTAATCAAAAAATTGTTAAACTCCATTTCCTCTTGTATATATCATTAAAATATAAAAATACAAAATTATTTCAATAAACACTTGCCATCAGCTAAATTGCAATATCTAAAAGAAGAAGAAAAAATAATGTTTGGGCCTTGACATTATATTTGAACTTCGATAACTTGTAAATAACCGTATGATCTACATACCTACATTCCCAGAAAGACATTTCAATTTAATTTATAAGTATACTAGCAGAACCCGTGGCTTCGCTCGTGCTAAAACTACAAAAAATCTCTGAAAAGGTAGTTCCATACAAACTTTCATCCCCTATTTTACCCTCTTATAGCATGAACTAGTATTGCCCGCGGCTCTGCCCGCGTTCAGATGGCCGAAAACCAAATTCTTAGGTTTTACACATTAGTATACTCTTACATTGCAGTTATTGTAATTTTTCTCAGAAATAAGATATTTTTCCGCGGTAAAAAGTATCCTATATGTTGACCGGGATAACCAGCTATCATATCGAATATTATCAAAATCGATGCGGTAACAGACAGACGGACAGACAAAAATTCTAAAAACCATAGATTCAGCCTCTGTATCGATAATAATGTTTATTTCAATAAGATTTTCCAAAAAATATTTAATGCACAGATTCGGCTTAGTTACAATTTTATTATATGTATAAATTTCGAAAAATGCTAAAACACGCATTTATTTAATTTTTTTGGATTATATTATAACGTGTTTCCCGTGGGTATTAGATAATACCCCGCGGTAAAAAGTAGCCTTTGTCACTCTCCAGCCCTCCAACTATCTCTACACAAAAATCCGTCACTCCGTTTTGACGCGAAAGAAGGACAAACAAACACACTTTCACATTTATAATATTAGCATGGATGTTGAAAATAGAATACATAAGCTAAATGCGACGCAGAATGTAGCTTTTGACGATCGTAAAAACAGACTAATGTTTGAGAACACACGCTTCATGCAAAGCTTCTTTTATGTAAATAAAAGTTTAACTACTTGTGATTCACAAGAAAAGTAAACCATGTCGTCAAACTTTAATATAGCTTTCGCTAAAGTTGGGTAAGAAGGACGCTTTCGGTAAAGTTGGGTAGGGCGCTTATTTTCAGTGGTAATATTGATCTATGCCATGGCAATAATTCTAAGACATTTTTGATTTTTATGGGACTATATTACAGATGTAAAAATCTACGAATCTGTGCATATGTGTACTAGTCCTTTAAGCTGAAACAGCTGACTGGATTTTGATGAAACTTAGTACACTAAAGTCTAAAAACTATATCCTGGCACATACCGTTAGAAACCTAGAAACGTAGAGAGAACTCGCTAATTCTTTAATTAAAGTACTTTATTTAGATGGTAAAATAATTGAAACCAAAAAAACAAGTAGACTCCGTCACTGTGGGGCCCACAGAATTACCTACTTCAATCCTTGTTTAGATTTATATGAATATATGATATTTTAAATAACACTATCTTCTCAGAATTTTTTGCGGATTTAATTTTATTTTTTCGTTCCCAATTTTTTAGCACATAAACCCTTAGTCTCTCCCGTGACCATAATTACTATAAAGCATTCGAAATGTCAGGAAAAATGTAAATAAATCCGCGAAAAAATTATTAACAAAAACACTTCAATTCATTTATTAGCAACTGCGTGAAACGAACTAATTGAGAGACTTGTAAACAAAGCAATAAGCCAATAATAATAAATATATAATGTTAGTGTTTGTCTTCTTGTTGACATTCAACCATAACCATTATTGAAAGTTTGAGAAAAACATATAAGAATAAAATTTACTTATCTATATATAAAAATGTGTGTGTGTGTATTAAGTACATTTTACTTCTTTGGCGTAACAGAAGAAAAATAGCTAAAGATTTCATCCCGTATGTCACAACTCTCTGTCTGTAAAAGGAATGCAGCTATCTTCATCATGTCGCTTATTGGCTGTCGGTGTGCGTGCGCATCGTAAAAATATAACTCTCATAATTTTTTCCAAGCGTACCAAAAGAAGTATTACATCAAAAACTAACCACCTAACTATATATTTTTTATTAATAATACTAAACCTCATTAATAGCTACTAAACAAAAAAAATCGATTGACAAACTAAGAGAAAACGTAGGTACTAAATTGTTTTTACCTTACCTTTACGGAACCAATGTAATCTTTTTATCTTCTTAGTAAGTGAAATCAAGTTTCGGGTTCAAAAGGGAATGATTAAATCTTTTAAGTCCATGCGGGAAAGTAACAAGTTCGAGCTTATTTAACTATTGTTTCCTTACATTAGTTGTTTTTGAAAAATAATTGTGATTATTCTTATATAATATTAATTTATAAGCTGGATCAATTAAAGAAAATCTTCCTGTTAATCGCCAGTCTATATTTAAAAATATTGTGCATTTAAATAATATTTGTAGGAGATGAAAACCATGGGACCATGCTTTTAAATGATAGCATTTCTTTACAATAAAAATTTAGAGGAGAACAGAATAATTCAAAATTCTTTTCAACTTGTTACAACAATTTCGATTTCATTTAAAAGTTGTCTTGAAAATTTAATTATCTGCGGTTATTTTTTTAGATCTACCACAATGGAGTATGGGGCAGTATTTGTCCAGACGGATGGACTTTATACGAAGCATCAGCAGTTTGCCGTCACCTAGCCCTGGGACACGCTGAACAAGCGCTACAAACAGACTATTTTGGAAGTTCCAGAATTATCCTCAGTGGAGTTCAATGTGAAGGGAACGAAACTAATATCTTCATGTGCAAATACCAGGATTTCGGTGATGTCACTTGTCCCGGAAAAAATGGTAAAGATTTTTGTTCTAATAAACTGTAACTAACTGAAAATGGCTCCAACGCAAAAACTTTCCGAATAGGTAATTCAGTTAATCATGATCATTAAAATTTTACAATTTACAAAGAAACACTTAGGGGACTTGGACAAATATGTTCTTTTTTCTGTCGTTAGCAGCTGGAGCGCAACAGCGTTAAGTAGTAACAAACAAATAAACAAACAACTTTTCGTTTTACAATATTGTACTACAAATAGAAGCGATTTATACATCATTGATAAATAAATAACATCGTCTCAAAGAATTACAGATTTTATTATCAAGATAAAATATCGTCACTTTTAAAGCTAACATAAATCAATAGTAATTAAGATGCAAATTAAATCACCGGTGTAAGGCATAAATGGTTTAATATTGATCGCATAAATTATATAGCCATCAACTTGCAACGAAAGCTTCAATTTACACATAGATTACTTGTGCAACTTTGTACAATGCTTCATGAATAAGAGACTTATTATATTGTGACGACCTCCAGTTCGTCCAGATCTTATACATATACAGAGTTTAAAATCTAAAATCTTTTAATCCCTAAACTGCCAAATAGATTTCCATGAAATTTGGCAAGGATAGTTATGTGAGTAAGACGGACATAGGCTAAATTCTATCATGCGTGATAGTGACAGAAGTTATATTTTATCCTGGTACATTTTATCTGGGTAAATCCCGTGGGCTGTAATTCAATAGTCACTTTTAATAGAGATAAAAAGTGTGTCTAAATATCCTCTTTTCGGACTTTGAGAGTGACAGGAATAGAGAGTGCACGTTGTGTCTGCGGGTACACTTGTGCACTATAATATCTCCTGCGCAGATGGCTAGTTTTAATTAGATTAGCCGCCGTGGCCGGAATCGGTCAGGAAGACATTATTGGCATAGGCTTAATAATTTTGTGTGAGTTTCTTGCCGGTTCTTCTCACGGACTGACTCTTTAATTAAAATTGGCTCTTTAAATTAAATTGACGATTCCAAAGTGCTTATAAGTCTATTTGATAAATTTTCATTTCTTTTATTACAATTTGATTTAATTGCAGGTCATGTAGCTGCAGTGGTTTGTACGTATTATTTAGCTGATCTCCTCCTTGATACGACGGCTATAGAGATGACAGCGCATTTACAGGATGTACCAATGTTTCAATTGCAATGTGCGATGGAAGAAAACTGCCTCAGCAAATCTGCCTATGAGGTACCCTTTTGATATATGTATATTATTTTATCTACACTTTTTTGGTTAGTTTCATTAACAGAGAGTACTTATTAGCCTCTAACATTTTCTATGACATTTTTTTTCCATTAAATATGTATGATGTCGCTGAGATTCTTCCGCCGTTTCCACTCAGGACTAATGCATGATACATTCATTCTCTTGGTTCTGAAGGGATTCATTTTTAACCGACTTACAAAAAGGGGGAGGTTCTCAATTCGTTGAAATCTTTTTGTTATAATGAAAATGTAGTGTGCATTCTTGCCATCTGCTATCCATCTGTTTAAGAATGACACCTGTGAAAAGGATGTACCTAATTGCTTTAGTGCTACCTATTTAAGAAATGCCACCCCATTACACAAACGATTCGATGCTTTTCTCATAGGTACGAGTACATTTTAGTATTTTAAGGGTGAAAGAACCACATTTATTTTCCTAAAGAAACCTCAAATATTGTAAGGTGAACCCAGCAATGGGTTCACAAATCATCAATCAAAGAGGCTTACTCTTATATTGCCTGTTTACTTTACACGAACGATTTATTACGCGGCGTGTATCGTGACAGCGGGAAATAAAATATTCCCAAATCTATTACACCAGGGATACCGTCGATCGTTCTGTATTATGAAATTTGGTTGGATTAAGGTATCTTTTATTCGCTATTCCTATAACTATTTTTTTAGTTCGCTTATTAAGCGATTTTCATCTATACATATAATAAAATTCTAACTGAGTCGAATCTGTACATTAAATATTTTTTGGAAAATCTTATTGAAATAGACATTATTATCGATACATAGTCCGAATCTATAGTTTTTAGAATTTTTGTCGGTCTGTCTGTTACCGCATCACGGAAAACCCACTGGAGGGATTTTGATGAAATTTGGTATGATGGTAGCTGGTAATCCGGGTCAACAATTAATAATATAGAATATATAATACTTTATTATATATATTTCGTAAATAAAAATAATATAGAATACTTTTTACTGCGGGAAAATATCTCATCTCTGAGAAATCTACACTAAACGTTAAAACGTAAGTAGGGACGATCCCGAGCAGAGCGAAGGTGAGTCGCTAGTATAATATATTTTCATCATATAATGATATTTAACATTACATTACATATACAATAATAATGTATCTACACTAGTTGAATTTTCATCCATTTATCATTCCTAAAAAAAATAAAGTTTGAGTGCATCTATCTTGATTAAACGATCTTTTTAGTTATTTTTAGGTACATCGAACATTAATAGCGTTCTTCGTATAAAAATATAATTTCTAATACAATTTTGATACCTAAGAACTAATTAATATTTTCTATTCAATAGAATGATCAAACTAAGTTCATAAATAATAATTGGTCTAAAATATCTCGTAATATTACATACACATAAGTACCTCGTTTGGTGTACAATAAAGAGTTTATTGTTATTCTTATTACCTCGTTATTTTTTAAGTCGATTAAAAAAACAAAATTCAAAAATCTCTTACTCTGCCTTGGTTTTTTATAATGTACACTTTGTATAACCTCGAAATTTTTAAAATTTCATGCTTTTAATACATAAAAGATGCAAATTTTGGAACCCTAAAGTACTTTTTGTTATGAAACAATAGATTTATGGCATAAAACCTTTGAACAGATGAATTATTTTAGGGAAGCGGGATTAGAACGTCGGAGATATGAATTGCTGTCCATTGATGAATATAGCTATATTTTATTTATCATCTGACCGTGTGACATTGCCTTTTAGAAATATTGGCTTCATCGATTCACCGTGATGTTGATGTCATTGTCGCCAATTAGGGAAGATTTTGTGATGCTCGCTATTATATTATATACTAGCAACTCAGCCTCACTTCGCTCGGGTTCGTCCCTAGGTTGATTCGCCATACAAACTTTCATCCCCATTTTCACCCCCTTAAGGGATGATTTCTGGAATAAAAATATCCTATGTCTTTCCCAGGGTCTCGAACTATCTTCTTACCAAATTTCATTTTTAAGTTTATTCGTTACAAACATACAAAAATGCAAATCTTTCCTATTAATTATAATAATAGTGCAGACTAGCGACATGCTCTAACTTTACGCGGAAGTTCTTTAATTTGATACTTCCTATATAAATATCATTTTTAATACAATATTGAAACCTTCTTTGTCTGTTGTTGTCTATTTTTAAGTTTGAAAATCGCCGTAACATATTATGTTTTATTAAGTCGAAGAGCATTAGATATTTAGTCTAACTTGGCTAGAAAAAAAAAATTAAAGAGCAATAGTATAGTTTATGTGATGTTGAATCTTGAGAGTAATCTAGGCATTTCTAAAATAAAAAAAGACACCTAAAGCCGGGTGGGGTTGCTAGTACAAAATATAAATTATATAATAATTTATAAATTAATTTTCCAGATACAAAAAACAAATGCGAACTGGCAGTTTGAAACTCGACGCTTGCTTAGGTTCACTGCTTCCTCGCTCAATATAGGTAATGCGGAATTTCGACCGTACCTGCCCAAGCATTTGTGGCAATGGCACCTCTGTCATATGTAAGTGAATAAACTACATTAGATATAATTTCATCAGATTATAAAAATGTTAAAAAGTATTGCTAAAGCTAAAGCTTTTAGTTTTTTTTTTACTCTTCTGCACCACGGCAATATTGTTAGACACAACAATAAGCCACTGCTTTGTCTAACACTTTTAAGTTGTTTTAGTAGATTCAGAGATAAGGTCAAAGCAAACAAACAAACCAACAAACAAACTATAACTTTATACATCAACATTGTACAGATAAATATATGGATTTACAGGCATTATCATAGCATGGAAGTGTTTGCTACTTTCGACGTTTTGGACACAGCAGGACGTCGAATTGCTGAAGGTCATAAAGCATCATTCTGTTTAGAGGACAACACTTGCTTATCTGGTGTAGAAAAAAAGTATTCTTGCAAGAATTATGGAGACCAAGGTATAAAGTCATACTACAATCATTATATACTAGCGACTCACCCTTGCTTTGCTTGTATTCGTCTCTAAGTTATTCTCTAAATTGACATAACTTTTATTTATGTACCGATAAAAATAAATCAAGTAATAAATATTAAGTTAAGCTTACATACATTAGTGCAAGCCGCACCCAAATCGGTTAAGCCATTTCTGTGAAGCGTGCGCACAAACGCACAGACAAACAGACAGAAATTCTAAAAATCAATGTTTCGGATTTTATTGCGTAAATAAAGACTCCTAACAATAGTTTTTCTCAAATATCTTTCATGTACAGACAGCGATCAGTTACACTTATATTATATGTATAGATTACTATTAAAGTTGTGTCCACATAAAAATAGTTGATCGGATATAGGTGAAATTTAGTATACCCGAAAATTATGACCATAGGTATATACCATACCATAGGTATAGGTACGGTAGCATATAGGCTACAATTTGTAATAAAACTTATAGGTGGCGCTGACTGTATATCGGACTATTATTATAAATGCCAAAATGTGTGCACGTTTGTTACTCCTTCACATGAAACGGCTGGAATGGTTTGAATGAAGTACACAGATAGATATGGTCTGGCATCTGTAGTTGCATTGGCTACACCAGTCAGTAAATTTTACCAAAAGTTGGTGCTGTCTATTCATAATAAATACGAAAGACATCTAAGTTGCTGGTGACATAATATACGAGTATACAAAAAATATCTTCTAAATTAGTAGACTAGGATCGTAGGTTCGATTCTTATTCTATACTAATATTATAAAGAGGTAAGTTTATGAATTGTGAGTTTGTGACATTGTAAGGGGTAATTTCTGGATCTACTGAACGGATTTAAATGAAATTTGGTAAGAAGATAGTTTGAACTCTGGGAAAGACATAGGATACTTTTAATCCCGGAAATCATCCCTTAAGGGGGCGAAAATGGGGATGAAAGTTTGTATGGGAATCAACTTAGGAACGAAGCCGAGCGAAGCGATGATGAGTCGCTAGTCATTTATATAGTAAATGTTTATTTAAATAATAATAAAATGTTTAACGTTATGTTATTTCAGGTGTTTCAGTTAATTGTTCAGATATATACCAGTACAATATCGACTGCCAGTGGGTCGACGTGACGGACGTAGCGCCTGGCGACTACACGTTTAAAGTAAGCTGCAATTTTTCATATATATTTATTTAACTTGACTTAATCTTGCATAACTTATTTAGTATCTTTTTATTATGGAATAGAAGTAGCGCAAGTTAAGTTTTGTTTTAATTTTCTGGAGTTTGGCTACGACCAAAAGACTGAAATGGAACCCTTATAATTTCGTCATGTTCGTCTGTTCGTCACAGCTGTTTTACTCGAAGACCTTGTGACTGCAATTTACGAAAAAATAGGGATGGCAAAAAAACTTTGTTTTATATATATATATATATATATATATATATATATATATATATATATATATATATATATAAACCAAAGTCGGGTTAGTGACGCTATTAATAACTCAAAAATGTCTGAACCGATTTTTATGATGTTTGTTTTGTTGAATTTATCTCCGCCCCCAATAGCAGAATAACTATTAAAAAATCGGATTTTTTTAGGAAAAAAAATCTATATGACTAACGCTGGGTAATAACTATTTATATATATTTAAAACGTACCTAAGGACGCGATCGAGCGAAGCAAAGGTGAGCCACTAGTTTTATATATTTAAGGGATAAAAATGCTAATGAAGCCTCGATATACGAGTCAGACTCGCACTTATGCGATTTGATGTTTGTATGTTAGTAATTCGCATGGCTGAACTGATTTTAATGAAAAGTATACAGACAGACTATAAAGTGATACATAGGCTACTGATACACATCCTGGTTTCGCTCGGGGGTATCCCTTGTAATATATATATATATATATATATATATATATATATATATATATATATATATATATATATATATATATATATATATATATATATAACTAATATTCCAGGTGGCTATTAACCCTCACGCCAGAGTGGCAGAACAAAACTACCACAATAACGCCGCCTCGTGCGTACTTCGTCTGACTGAAACCTACGCTTATGTATACAAATGTACTTTACAAAGACCATAATTATGCATTAAATGTTAAAATTGTTCGCCATTTTTGTTCTAAAATTAAACTTGCTTGTATTGTTTGTTGAAGGAAATATAGCTTGCTTTATGAGCATAGTATAAAATAATGTAGTTTTATTTTATTTTAAGTTTCTTATATATTTTTGAGGTTCCTTTTATACTTTAATATTATAATACTTTCTTAGATTTATGCAAAATGTTTTGAGTGTAATGTTTGTTGTAAAGCATTCAAATGGAAAATAAAATCTAAATAACCCTTACAAGGTCTCACCCTCGTCTATCTCAATCTTGACAACATTATTACCAAACATTTACTTTTCCCTACTATAGATAATACATATAAACATACCGGCATATTTAGCGGAACATAAAATAAAGGTTTGATATCAGTATCATATGAGGTTGCTGGCTGGTTTATACGTCATTTAATTTAAAAAGAAATATTTTCAAATTAAGAAAACAACTGAACATCACATTTTATGCAATTGTTTTAATTTTATTCAAATACACCTTATCTGGAGCGAATTTCGAGTATTTCTTCCTTCTGAGTTTGATTTATCATTGAAATACTGTTTTATGTTAGTTTTTTTTTAATCGCGTATCTTTTTGGAGTTGAGGACTGAATTATGCCTGACTTAGACCCAACGGAGATTGCCAGGGCACTCGAAATGCGAAGAAATGGTCAAACCTACAGAGTGATATCCAGAGATCTTTGTCGACCAGTTTTAACGATCCATCGCAGTATCCAACGGTTCAGGGAGACCGGTACTTATGTGAGAAGAGCAGGACAAGGCAGAAAAAGACGCATTTCGAGTAGGGATGATCGTTTCATTCGGCTTCGTGTACGTAGAAACCCCCGTTCGACACCCGTCCAAGCCCGGCATGAGTTAGAAGCAGTGCGGGGTGTAACCGTAAGTGAGCGTACGGTACTAAGAAGGTTCGAAGAAGCTTTGGGTTCATTTGTGCCCGCCAAGGCTCCAAGGCTCGAGGTAAATCATCGTAGAAACAGGTTAACTTTTGCTCAGGAACATCGACTTTGGAACGCGGACCAATGGAGTAAGGTATTGTTTAGTAATGAGTGCAGAATTCTCTTAAATCAAATTGACGGCAGGCAAAGAAAAACGATACATTCAGACAAACTTTGAAACTACAGTTGCATATGGTGGTGAATCAATAATGGTTTGGGCGGGCATTTGTTTGGGAGCTCGCACAGACTTGGTAGTGATTGACAGAGGGAGTCTGACTGCAGACCGCTATATCAGAGAAGTTTTAGAAGAAAATTTCGTATCGTTTGCCCCATATATCGGTGACGATTTTGTTTTTATGCAGGATAATGCTCGGCCGCATACCGCTCGGGTAACTCAAGCTTATCTTAATGATATGAATATCACTGTTATGGAGCGGCCGGCGAGATCACCAGATATGAACCCCATAGAGCACGTTTGGGACTTGCTGAAAAGAAAAGTTAAGTCCAGAATTCCAGCTCTTGCCAACGTGGGTGAACTGCGAATCGCCGTAGTTGAGGAATGGCGGAAACTATCCCAGGAGACCATCGATAACATCATTCTCAGTACGCCTAGACGGATAGAAACTTTAATAAGAACAGGTGGAGGAAATACGCGATATTAATCACCATTTTTCTAATTTAATTAATTGTTATTTTAATATTAATTTTCATTTTTGCCGGTTATATGAAAAGTTCAAAAATGTAACATTTTTCACAAATAGCCTTTACTCGCAAAATCTGTTCTTAATGTGATCTCATTTTAAGTAAAACAAAAGAAACTTTAAATAACAAAAGAAGTGTAGTAAGTAGATTTTAAAATAAAACCATATTTTTTTAATAATGGACCTTTTTTGTGTTGCGCTAAATATGCCGGCGAGTGTATATTATACACACAAATATTACGAAAAAAAAACGTTCAATTATAGATCGCTTGTTTAATATTATATTAGGACTTAGGATATTTTATTAAATTAAAAAAAAACTATGTGTAGTAGTAATTTTATTTATTTAGTATACTTAAAACTAACCCACATGACTATCATGTGTTCTCTTGAGCAATTCTGCACTTTCTAGTGATACCCAGTATTTTCTAAAATTCATATTTACATAAATAAATCACTAAATATTCCATACAATGTAAACTTTAATTAGAGCTTTAAACATATTTGTTATAAAATTAAAAATAATATAAAAATGAAAATGATATAAATAAGATAATATGATATAGTCCATACTCATAGTGATAATATAGTCCATTATATAAATACGTAAAGAATTTAAGAAAAAAATGTAAAAAATAAAAAATAGTCATCATTTAGTGACATTTTTTATTAAAAACACATCATTTAGTTATAACTCGCACAAAAATGTATTTGGGAGAAGACAAGGTAATGTATCAATGAATTTTTTTTACATTTTTGCTATGATAAAATTAAAATAAATAAATAAAGATAAAAATATATTATGTACCCGTATATAAAATTTATATTAAACATAAATATACGTATAGTTTAAAATTACAAACCAATATAGAATTAATAGTTAGTCTAATGTGAAGTCACAAAGTGTTTATACTCGTATAAAACACACTAAAGGGTCATATCAAAAAAGTAAATTATATAAAAACACCCCAAAACTTAATACGCTATGATTAAATATCACATTGTAACCTTACCCTTTAATATCATCACAAATAGGTAACTCAATTATTGACTAATCGTCGACTTAGTGTTTATTTGTTCAAACGACCAATACCTATTTGTTATATTTTCCAGAAGAATTTTTCCTCTATTTTAAAAAAAAACCTTTATTTCTATGATTTTTACTTAGATAAAATAAAATTGTTCGTTCGGACAATAAGCACTGAGACGACGTAATACCTAGTGATTTAAACTACTCCGTATTTTATCAAAACCTTGAACATAACTATAAAATAAACTAACATACACAGTAACTGTTTATTCGTTATTAAGAGACCTATTACGATAATATTATATATCCAAAAAATATATGCAAAGTTTACTTTGAAGTGGTGGTAATTTGGCCCTTTATAGTTTTAAGTATCTATATTATTTTTAGTTGCCAAATTGCTTATAAAAATTATGCTTACATTACAAAAAATCCATTTCAAAACTTACACAATACACATACATATCACAGCACCACACACACATACATACATACACAAAACCCTATTATATCTATAGTTTAAATCAAAATGCATCATACTAAAAAATCATCCTTTCTTAAACTTAATCAACAAAATACTGACAGTAAGGTATACTACGATCCAGAGGGAAGTAGATATAAAGCCAGAGTATACTGTTGGCATACTAATGGACCAGCCTCTTTGAAGCATGGACCGGAGAGATTCTGTCGATTTCGTGAGAGGAAGTACGTAACTGATCCATTGAAGGATCGTGTGCATACCTGTGATAGAATAGTCCTTATTAGAATGATATAGTCCAATACAAACATACATATGTATTTATTATTCATGTTAAATTATTTTGTTAAATATTTTGTTTTGAAATAATTATTTTATTATTACATACTTGTTTTTATTAATAGATGGAAATATTTATAATATTTAGTTGATTTGAAATTAAACTTAGAAATGTTTTGAGTCAGAAAATTTGAGTAAATGTTGACTGAGTTAATGGCAGAGAAACAGAGAAATGTAACTTTTTATATTAGTCTACTGAAGATAAGATTTTTTTTATATAAATGCCATTACTCTTTTTTTTTAATTTCGCCTAATATAATAAAATATGACCAGTGGGTTACCATCCATTGGCGACAATGGAAGCACCATTAACATTCACGAGATGACGCTGTATTATAACATTGTCAGCATGAGAGCAAAAAGAAAAAGGCTCTAATAAATTAGTTAGAAAAAAAAAATTTTTTTTGTGAAAAATTGCGTTTTTTCTTCAAATATTACTTGAAAAGCAAAACTTTATCTAAGAACAAAATTTGATACAAATCTTTAAATCCGTGTCCAAGGTATACGAAATTATATATTTAACAAATATATGAAATGATAACTAACCTTCAACAGGCCATATGATCCCACACAGTAGCATCATGGGCAGGAACGAACCGAGGGCTAAGTACGTCGCAGTCCTCTCTGTATCACATATACAGGATACAACAAAGCCTGTAAATAATAGTAAATATAATAAAAGTGAGTCGCAAAATGTGTTGCTACTGGACTAATTGGGTAATTTTTTATTAAAATATTCACTAAAGTCCGAGGAAGGTTTTATGAAGAGAAAAATTAGAAAAATTGCCCGGAAAAACGTCAAACAACATTTTTCTAATCGGGACTGCTGGCTGCTACACATTTGATGTAAATAATCCTTATAAGGTCTCACTTTATTTCTTTCGTTGGTACAGAACGAGGTCTGTTGGATCGATTAGTAAATATTAAAATAAACTGGCCAAGTGCGAGTCGGACTAGCGCACGAAGTGTTCCCATACCATTATCTATAAAAAGGGCAAAAGAATCTTGTCAGTTGTATGGAGGAAGCCCAACTTAAATATTTTTTATTATGTTTGAGCATTTGTTTTTATAGCAGCAACAGAAATATATCATCTGTAAAAATTTCAACTGTCTAACTATCACGTTTCATGAGATACAGCCTGGTGATAGACTGACAGACAGACAGACGGACGGACAGCGGAGTCTTAGTAATAGGGTCCCGTTTTACCCTTTGGGTACGGAACCTTAAAAATATAAATAACTTGGAAAATACCAACATAGTTCATCTAAAACTCTTTACGAAGAACTATAAAGTCGGACATATAATATATTTTAGTTATATTTTAAATATTTATATTACTGATAATAGTTCAAAATTGTATGAGCCATACAAATATTAGAATTGTATATCAGTTGATCCGATAGACGTCGTCCAATTTATGACATATTTGCACGTTCAATTTTCAGGGTAACTTATCCAATTTTCCCCATGATCGGATTTTTGATGAAATTTAATACAGAGATAAGTGTTGAATTGAAAGCTTTAATAATAATAATTCAGCCCTCATACGTTATGATTGGATAACGAAACAGTGTAGAAGTAATCTACTATATGTATAAAGAAATGTCATTATAGTTATGAAGTCTATTCAGTCTTTGTTCCCCTTTTTAGTAAAGGAACGTGAAAAGATAGATATCAGTGGCGAAGCGTCCATTCAAGACGTCTTACCTTAAAATTAGTTTGGTATAATTTCTCATACGTTTAATTTTTTAAACGTGTAAATGTTCTGTATATAATTTAACATATATTTAATTTTTTAAATGTGTGTGTATATATATATATATATATATATATATATATATATATATATATATATATATATAATTCTTCTGTGAGTGTGTATGTCACTGAACTTCTCTCAAACGACTGGACCGATTTTGATGAAATTTTTTGTGTGTGTTCAAGGGGATCTGGGAATGGTTTAGATTCACAATTTTGTCCGCTGGACAATGTTTTTTTAATTAATTTTTAATTTATTAGTAGTTGTTGATTTTGGAATGTTTTACATTGGATCCGACAGACGGCGCTACCATCGCAGTGTCAAATTTTAAATAATATTCGAATTTTAATTTTAGTCTGTCCCGACAGTTAGCGCTGCTATCAAATTAAAAAAAAGTTTTGTTATCATTGTGTTATTGTAGACCATGTGCTGATTCAAATATTAAATTAAAAGGTACTGAGTGTTTTGAGAAGAGTTTTGAAGTGTGCCTAAAAAACTATACATTTTGCGAATTTAGTGCAGAATCGAAGTGAGTATATTTCTTATAATTTTTTTTATCAAATTTACACGTGCGTTAGTTAATAACTAACCTAACCTATAAATTTATTTGTGTACTATCGGCGTCATTAATTTATGACTGTTTCGAGATTTAAGGGAAAATAAAATAGTATGCAAATAAAATTTAAATAATTGAATATAAATGAATAAAAAAGTATATGACTATCGATTAGTCTAATTGTAATATAATATATATATATATATAAAATAGCTTTATTTCTTTCTACATTAATACGTATATAAAAATTGTATATTTTTGGAACGGCTTCCCTCGGGTAAAATTTCACCCTTCGCCATTGATATGTATTAAGAACTGCCATAATCGATATGTAGTTTATTCAGTTTTTGTGGGGAATTCCCCTTTCTAGTAAAGGAACGTGAAATGATGAAACGTAATGGGTAATAGGTATTATAGGTATTTTAACATGAATATTGTATGTAAAAATCATACCCAGCACGTAATATGCGCTTGCTAGAAAACATTTTAAAATGTCTGCATATAACTTGCTAAAATAATAAAAAGTAACCGACTTTCAACTCGACGTTAGTACGTTTGTATTAAAAATGTATGAATTAATTTGAAATTCGTTGGAATTTAAATTTTCTTCTCACTCCTGGATGTAGATTAACTAAGTTACTAAAAATCTTAAGGTGCTTCCAGACAGGAGTTAAAAATTGTAAGATTTGTCGCAAAAAAAAAACCATTTTATAAGAAAAGTTTTTAAATATATATTTTTTTATTAAATGTCTTCTAACACTTGCTAACAAAACAATTCAAAGCAAAATATAACGTAACTGTTCTTAGAAAACATTAAACCCCGGGCGACGCGGAGTTTTCAGGTAGGCTATAAATTAAAATGTTAGGAAATATTCTACAACATGTTTTATCAGTGTGGAAGCTTTGAAAACATCTAACAATTATTATTGTCATTTCAGTGCTTATTTGTCCAAACGACCAATTTACCGAAAGAGTTTTTAATACTGAATTATTGACTTTTAAATGCCAATTCTCTTGGTAAAATTAAAAAAATAAATTCTATTGGTATTAAGTTATACAAAATAAAGTCAAAATTTTATTATTATCTATATGTATATGAATCTTAGAAATAAAGTTTTTTTTAAATAGAAAAAAAAAACTCTATCCTGTAAAATACAATAAACAAACAAATAAACACTAAGGCGTCGAATAGTTAACATGTTACTGAATGTTAATAAAGTGTTTGTATTAAAAAAATTATGTAATGTTATATAACATTTTTTAACTGCTGTGTGGAAGCAGCATTAGATAATATTTATAGAGTAAGTAATTCATTCATATTTTATTTGTATTCAGTATAATATATGTATAACTTTTTAAAAGTTACAAGAAGCAAAGAAAAAATATCGTAAAGATGCGCTACGATCTCTACATATCTACTCAACATTATCTTAACCCTAATATTAATTGCTTCTTAAAATGAAAAAATCCTAATAAATCTAAAAGACTATAAAATTAAAACACAATATAATCGAATACTTTGACGACAAGTTTGGCTCAGTTTGTAGTGACCCTACTTGCTGCGCCAGCCGTCGTGGGTTCGAGTCCCGCTGGGAGCGTTCATTTTTGTGATAAGCACGGATGTTTGCACTCCAGTCTTGGGTTATATTTATAATATGCATGTATTTAAAGTTATATAATATGTGTAGTGCATCAACTATCTGGTATCCATAACACAAGCCTCGTAGCTTACCATGGAACTAGATGGTGCTGTGTGTTAATGTCCCAACATATCTATTTAATTAATAGCTAATATATCTTATTTATTTCGTATCTCAAAATTTAAACCTAACAAGGCTAAAAACTATAAAATTAAAACAATATATTTAAATACTTACCAAAAGTCATTCCACATAATCCATTGATGAGGGTCAAGATGGTCACCCAAAGTACAGGTCCGGTGATGGTAAGACTGAACACCACAAACCCAATAATCAATACTGTGATAGTTTGGGCTATCATAACTATCATTTGTACTAGAACATGGGAAAATAGTATCTCAGTACCTGAAAGGAGAGGTAAATTAGTTAAATAATATTATAATAGCGTTATATGTTATTTAATTGATGAAACCTTATCAAAATAGGCTCATTTGTCATCATTATAAGATTTTAAAAATATGAAATTAAGTAGATTTATATTTTGTATAATATTAATCTGGCCATTGAAAAATGCAACAATTTTATTTTCCTTTTATCAGTCAGTTAAGTTAAGTCGCTAGTTAGTTATTTGTTCAGTTATCCGGTGATTGAACAATCGGCCCTAAGTAGAATCTACTTTATACTTCTCGACCGTCAAAACGTAATTGTAGCGAGCCATATACTATCCATGTCGATGGACCCTCGGCGGGCAGGATTAAATAATTTCGCGGGCCGGAGTTGGACCGCGGGCCGTACTTTGCCCATCACTGGTATAGATGAATACAATTTCAATGTAATAAGATTAATGAAGATAGATATTTGTAACCATTTTACGTTTCATTATAATATTATAATTTTCAATAATATTATATTTTTACATTGCATTTATAAATCAATTTCTCTTTCTAGATAGTAGTCAATTTCATGGCAGTATTACTCAGACCATACACTAGATCTATGATTAATGCTATCGCATCGGTTATACATTATTTACCTGTGATTCCAGACACAAGAGATCGTTCAAGAATTCCTTCGTTTCTTTCAGCCAACATAGCACCTGATGTTAAAGCGACAGCCAAGAAAAAGATGATCCTGTTAGGTATAAACAATAAGTTTTTAATGGAAAAAAAATGATTTTTATAAAAGCTTAAATTAGCATATTTGTTAAATATAAAATTTCTGACTTTCTGAAGTCTAACACGTGTACGGAGGGTTCCGTATCATAAAACATTTTTACATATATTTTAAATTTACAGACAACATATTCACCTATTTATATTCATAATATATATAGAACATATCTTCTTTAAAATATTTAATTTTTGCGGTAAAAGTATATAAGAAGCTACGAGAATATTAATTCAATTTTTAAGAATTTAAAATAATAAAATCTTTCAAAAACCACAAATTGTGCTTTTTTACTGGTAAAAGTCCGAACTGTTCTAGAAACTTTTCCGAAACTTTTAATAGTTTCCGAACTGTTCCGTATATATTTGTATACTATTTCAATATTATATATTGTTTGTTCAATATATTGTTTGTCTTCACGTTTTGTTCTATAACACTATAGTCTATATTATTTCTTAGTTTGAGGATTTATACAAACTTTTGTAGTAACATGTATACTAAATCGAGAAAAACATCCAATACGCAACGCTAGATTCACGGTACACCACGACGGCTGTAGTTATTAAATTTTATATGTATATAATATATTTTGAGGGAACCTAAAACAATAGTGTCAATTCTAATAAAAGCTATCGTACGCCGTGAAGAGAAACCACGTTATTTAACTAACACGAAATTTCCGACCAAAGCTATTTATATAAAAGATTTCAAAATTATCTCAATACCTATAGTTTGTGAACAAAATAATAAAATAGTCTAGGATCCGAAGTGAATTCATTCATCCCAAATGAAAAATATTTTGTTCATTACTACCTATTAAAACCTTCTTTTTTTTAATGTTGGGAAATGCATTTACGCATACCACCTGTAGATATACAGGTGGTTATGAATGACTCACCGGCTAGAAAAACCAGTACTACCCACTAAAACCCAACACAACCTCCCCCGCCTTAATGGGGCGTCGCGGGATCGCTTCCGCACTCAACCACTCGGCCCCGACGGCAGGCTGCCGAAGCAGACCACAACAACCATGGGGTTGCTCCAACGGTCCATTCGGTCCACACATGGGAGTATATCCTACTCCATTGGGATCCAATCACACTTCGGATCCCTTACTACAAATTTCAAAGACGGATGAAATCCAGATTTTAATTAGATTAGACTGGATGATTTATTAAGTAATAGTTTTATTTGTTAGAATTTCTAAGAATTTAGGCTAACAATATAAAATAAGAAAAAATATTAAAAGTAATTTTTTTTTTTCAATGAAATTGAGCTTTAATATATTATTTTTTTATAAGAAAACCCTATAACCTATTTGAAAAAATATATTACACTCAGTTTACGTACAGTTAACGGAAACGTAGCATAACTTAGAGAAAGGTATAGCCGAATTAAGTACATTTTTCTTTATATGTCAGTTTAAACTCAAAAACCTATCTACACTGTCAATATGCCTCCAGAATAAAAAGGAAATAAATCCTATAGTATAGTTAGTACCTATTGAACAACCATTATTTTAGTTCTACAATGTTTAATGTCATTAATTACTGTAATGATCTAAATGATATACAAAATGTGACGCTGTGGCATTACAGCAATTGGAGTCTACTTACGTTAAAATAACACCGGGGCCCGCAAAATCTGTGAAATTGGGGATCTTCAGACCGAAAATAGGTTCGTTGAACTGAAAAAGAAAAATATTATTAAAAATCTTTTTCGATACAATTAAAACATATTAGTAACATCGCATCGTATAATGTTACTCATATATGTGTTAAAGGGTCCACTTGTCTTACGGTGAAGGAACTCACCGTGAGGAAACCTGCATGTTTGAGAAAACCTAGCAAGTTTTCGAAAGAGATGGTCAGTTCGTGCGCACTCGGCCATTGTGGTGGACTATGACCCGATACCCCTCGTATGGAAAGGAGGCCCACCCCCAGCAGTGGGACGTTAAAAAGGATATAGGAATACATAATGGGATAGATCCTCAAATAGGTAATAAAAATAGAAAACGATCCTCCATAATAAATCAATTACATTAACCAACCAATCCCATAATTGGGTAGAATTTTCCAGAACTGTTTCTTTATTATTTTATGATTAACTAAGCAATTAAGAACTATGTAATAATAAAAATAACTATACAAATTATATCTGTAGCGCAATAAAATTCTGTGTCGAATTTGTCCATTAAATATTTTTTGGAAAATCTTATTGAAATAGTCATTATTATTAATACAGAGGCCGAATCTATAATTTTTAGAATTTTTGTCAGACATGACGAGAAAACCACTGGGCAGATTTTGATGAAATTTGGTACGCTGATAACTGGTTATCCGGGTAAACATATAGGGTAATTTTATATTTTAGATATTTTATAAAATATCTCATCTCTGAGTAACATATACTAAACATTAAAACGTAGGTTTAGTGTTATCTTATTTATAAGATGAAGATCAAACAGTTTTAAAAAAATAATCTGTCAATCTGTCTAATTTAATCTTGCTTATAACAGCTGAAGTTTCAAGGCTTTTTTTAAGCAAACACAATATAAGTTAAAAGGTATCTAGATTTTATTTTAATTGGCTAACAAAATTCAAAGAAATAGAAATATTAACTCATTGTTACATAAAGCGAAATCATTAATTGATATGAACTAAAACACATTTGAACGCAAAACTACAGGTAGCAGTTAGTAAAAAACCGTATATATAACCTTAATGCGAATTTAATGTTAGAAGTAAGCCAAAAGTACCGAGTCATGTAGCTCTCTATATTGTATGAGAATCAATAACTAATAATGTCAAATGCCAATTTGGGTTATGATCATCGATCAAAAAAGTACTAGATACACAATCAGCGACAAACGTCTTGAACATTTGAGCGCGTTTTAATTTTTTTTTTCTTGAAAACAACTTTAAGCATTGTATTTAAAGTTCAATTTACATTGTTGTATATTTATTTCAACTAGTATAATTACCTTAACACAATCGATGACAGTTTAAAGAGAACTTTTGCATGAGACTGTGTATCTAGTACTTTTTTGATCGAGTCTATGATGAACAATCTCACTGAGACTAATTAATTGTGCTGGATATATTATAGTGCACAAGTGTGTGCATATACAAGTATGTATAAACAAAGTACTTTCTATTCCTTTCACTCTCATACTGGTGGAAAGAGATCTCGACACTCATGGTGAGAGATTAAAGCGTAACTGATACCTAAGTTTGTACCTAAGTATTTCATGACAGCAAAACGCCCTAACTATTTACATTACATTTGTATGATACGTACGTTAACAGGTATTGCGAGCATTCTCTTAGGCAAACCGCACGACTCACTGAGGATCTCTGTTGTTTCCATGAAAGATTCCTGAATGTCTCTATTCAACATCCATTCCATCTGTTTATCTGGAAATATGTTATAATTTATTCATCTGTTATATATAAGTTAGGTTTTTACGATCATAATCATTATTTGAAAATAAATAATAATATTTCTTTATGCAAATAAAATATTTATTTATTATTTGAGTTCTCAGAGATGAGATATTTTCCCGCAATAAAAAGTATCCTATATGATAACCAGCTATCATCATACCAAATTTCATCAAAATCTGTCCAGTGGTTTTCTCGTGATGTCGATGTGACAGATAGACAAAAATTCTAAAAACTATAGATTCGGTCTCTATATCGTTAATAACGACTATCTCAATAAAATTTTCCAAAAAATATTGAATGAACAGATTCGATTCAATTAGAATTTTATTATATGCATAGATTTATTATTGAACTGCTTTGTCTTTAGCTTTTCTATATAAAAGAACTGTTTCCAAAAAAATATATTGATAACGCTAAATCTCGTCATTGCTAAACAAAAAAATCGATTATCAGAGGACAAAAAGGTACTGAAGTGCTTTGTCTTTGCCCATCTATACTAATATTATAAAGAGGAAAGATTAATTTTTTTGTTTGTTTGTTTGCACCGAATACGCTATAGTTTGAGATCCTGAGAAGAAATATGATACTTTTTATCCCGGAAATCATCCCTTAAGGGGGTGAAAATGGGGATGGAAGTATGTATTGGGAAGCAACCTAGCTAAGCTAATTTTATAAAAGCAAGATATATGAAACACAGAATAACAGAACTATTATAAATGGGAATGTTTGTATGTGTGTATGTAAAGTGAGGGTAAGACGCTAGTTCATTATAACAAATGAGTGAGTATCTAACATTTCAGGGTAATGATACAACATTTTCATACATATTATTAAGTAAAGATTTTTGCTTGAACGTGTTAAGTCTGAACGGGAAATATATTTTTTGTATAATTTCTCTGTATCCTATGTATTAAATGATATCCAAATCCGTCCAGCAATTTTAGCGTGAAGGCGTTTGTTACGTTATACGTACGGCGTAATACATAGACATACACACATTTTCAAAGATTGGAAAGTACTAAAGAATACTCCAAACAATACAAAGTTAATATTAAAAAGTCCAATTAGTCATGCAAAATATATTCTAATGTTTATAAGATAAGGGCCCAAGAATCCCTATCGAGAGTTTCATACAATTTGTATGTAAATTAGCTTCTTCTTTCGTTTACTTCCGTATGACAGTGTAAAATGTTTTAAGATTTTCCGTTAAGTACGTACATAAAGTATAACTTAGGTGGAAGCGAGAAATGTAACTTTGATGTATGAGATCTACGAGTATACATACTCGTAGATACATTTTGAAGATAAAAGGTTTGTTTGTTTATTAATCTTTCATTTTGTAATGAAAATCTTATTGAAATTGTCATTATTATCGATACAGAGGCCGAATCTATAGTTTTTAGAATTTTTGTTTGTCTGTCTGTCTAGGAACGTATCACGAGAAAACCACTGGACAGATTTTAATGATATTCGGTATGATGATCTGGTTATCTGAGTCAACATATAGGATACATTTTACTGCGGAAAAATATCTCATCTCTGAGAAAACTAAACGTTAAAACGTAAGTAGGGACGAACCCGAGCGGAGCGAGGGTGAGTCGCTAGTATGGTACCTACTATATATTTAGGCTTGCGTTATGGATACCAGATAGTTGATACACTACACATATAATTTTAAATACATACATATCATATATATAAAAACTAATACATTCTTACCAGTATCATCCATATGTACTTCGATTTGAGAGTTCATGATAGTGTAGGGGTCTGTGTGTCGAGGATCTCTCATTCTCTCCTGCAGAGACTCAGAGAAGTTCGCCGGGAACACCAGAACGGTGCGTGCATAGCCTTTCTCTGCTTCTGCTAACGCTATTTCTTTGGTCGGATATAATATCTAGTAAAAGAAAATTATATTTTTTTATTATTTATGAATAAAAATAATTATATTTGAATAAAAATAATTGTTTTTGAATATAAATAATTATTTTTGAATAAAAATAATTTTTTTTGTAGAGGTAGTCCTGAATGAGCTTAATGATTGTGGATCACATAGAATTTTTACTTCACAACTTTACAATCCTTAACTAGGTAATTAATTTATGTACATTTTTTTAAGTCTCAATCTAGTTAATTAATGCTTATAATAGAGAAATGGTGCTGTCAGCTGAAACGTAGCTTCTTCTTGGTCTTGGTCACTGGTGACCATGACCAGAAAAAATCTTTATATAAAACTAAATAAATAAAAACGCAAACAAATTAAAAAACAAATTAAAAAATATATATTTATTGAAAAGGTCAAATATTCGCGTAAATCTAATATCTAAGTATTATAATATACCGAAAGACAATTAAAATTATCAATACTACGCTAAATTCAAGCAAGCAGATATTGCTTAGGAACTGATTGGATAAAACAAGTAAACAATCACCGTATAAGTGTATCGCAAATTAAATTAACAGCTCGGCTTTCTTGTTACGCCTGCACTAACTTATTCTGTAAATTAAAACTTTTACTCCCCTGAATATGTAAATAAAAGTGGTACATTGATTTCGAAATTCATTGCAAAATATGTTAATAATTTTTAGAAAAGTTATGCAATAGCTATTAAAAATACATATTTTATCCGACTTTAATATGAGAAGTTCCAAAATTACAGCTAGAAGTAATTTAGGTAGAAAACGCAGGTTTTTAGATAAAATCGGGCAAACGCGAGTCTGATTGCACACCGAGGGTTCCGTATTGTAAAAAAAATGTATACGCCAAACGGTATAGTACTTGTTTATGTTCTTTTCATAAAACCTACCTATACCTAAAACCTAAAATATCTCACATCTCAAGTTTCAAGGGACAATTTTAGTTGAGTATTTTGAATATCAGTCCGCTAATCCGCACTTGGCCAGCGTGATGGACTATGCCCTGATTCCCCTCGTACTGAAGGGAGAGCCCTTAAAAAGGGCTGAGTACATTATGAATATCTATCTCAATATTTCCAGAATTTAGAGAACGAAATATTCACGAATATATGATGAAAAGATTATTAGATGTGAAATGTAGATACACTGATATTATGCAAATTAGAATTTAGCAGGATAGCAGTACAACACGTCAACAAACGACAGCTCTTACGATATCAGAGAAACCAACAACGTTACACGAATTTGCAAGGAATGTTGGAATGGGACAAATATATAGATAAATAATAAGTTCAAACTGTTGGTCTGTAATACTTTCTTTAGATTTACGTGTTATATGAATTTGTTTGATTTTTTGTTGTTTTTTACAACCTCAAAAACCCTAAGTCTCCATTACCTGGCCATGTTTGCTGTAAAACGTTTAAAACATCGAGTACTAAATCAACACAAAATGGAACAGTGAGAAATCCGACAAAAATGTTGGATTTGAAATTTTTGTCTGTAGTTTTTATTCACTTAATTTGTCTAGTAGCTTATAAAAGCTAAATAGATAACTACAGCTAAGCTCACGTAATTTAAATCATACCATAAGGGGGTGAAAATTTAAATGAAAGTTTGTATGTGGAATCAACCTGGGGATGAACCCGAGTGAAGCGACGGTGAGTTGCTAGTATTTTATAATTTTTCAATATAGCTCTAATTTTCTTTGATAAAATGATTGTGACATACGGATAGCTGGACAAAGCGAATAATAGCTCTGTTTTGCCTTTAGGCTACGAAATCTTAAAAATAACTACATCGGTATTTCATGTTTGTAAACATTTTTTATAACAGCGAAATTCATAATTGGACTTAGTCTCAAAATGAGTTTATAATTTAATTTAGCCTCCATTGTCTCCATCGCCAAGGATTGCCAGCAATTAAATGTTTACGACTTCCGCTACAAGTTATAAAATAATATACCATAATGCTAATTGTGGAACATTTCCGAATTTTCCACCATAATTAATTTTCAGTATAAAGTAATTCAACGAATATATGTCTATTATTTATAAGTGCGATCGAATGCGATCATTTTTTTATGGTTCCGTACCCGAAGGGTGCCAACGGGATCCTATTACTAAGCCTCCGTTATCCGTCCGTCCGTCTGTCTCATGAACCGTAACAGGTAGAGTTAAATTCACAGAGTATGTATTTCTATTGCCACTATAACAAAAAATAATAAAAAAATAAAAACACTAGAAACATTTTGTTAACGTTCGTAATCGATGTTAATATAAAGTTCAGAAACATTTTTTAAGCTTCCTATTAATATAGCATATTAGAACTCAACTTCAAAGGCTATTAATAAAACTTCGCTGTCATTTTGTTTGTTTGTATGAGTTCTAAACACAGATTTTTTTAAATCATTATTTTGTTTCGTTTTTAAAATAATAATAAATATATATAAAAAAGATTGTAAAGTAACTCATTTCAAAAACAATTTAATCGGCCAAAAAAATTATATAAATTATAACTTAATTAAACGTCCCCGTCTTGAAATATGTTTTTTTTCTAATTATTATTAACTAAAATTTAAATAAAAAAGTAGCTAATTTAAATACAAATCCGTGATCAAGACCCAAAAAAATAAAAAAAATCTCATCTAAAAAAACTTACCAAATTGTGCTGTCGTTTTGACAAAACATCCAAATATCTACAGCTGAATCTTGTTAAATTCCATTCCCAAGTTTTACGGTCCTGTGGGCAGCTTTTGTTGTAATGGCAGAGCACGTTCGTGTCATTCATAGCTTCATGGTTGACTACAGCTATCGGTAAAATGCTGGGATAATGTCCGATGGCAAGGCAGAAGAGTATCATTTGGGATAGCGGTAACCCGACGATGAATGTTAGCAAGCTGGAAAAAAATTGTTGATTTAAAAGATATATTAATATTTTGACGACACGCTTGGCTCAGTTTGTAGGGACTTGCTCTGTCAGCGGTCGTGGGTTCGATTCCTGCTGGAGGCATACATTTGTGTGATGAGCACGAATGTTTGTACTCCAGTCATGGGTGTTTATATTTATAATGTGTATGTTTTGAAAGTTATATATATGTAGTGTATTAACTATCTGGTATCCATAACACAAGTCTCGTAGCCTGCCATGGAACTTCATGGTGCTGTGTTAATGTCCCAATATATATATTTATTTATATTAGCAGAATTGTATTCAGCCCTTTTTAACGTCCCACTGCTGGGTACGCGCCTCCCTTCGATACGAGGAAGATCAGGCCATTGTCCACCACGTTGGACAAGTGGTGCTTTAAAGGGGCTGGATAAAACATTAGCAGTACATTCAAACTAAGCATCATTAATGGATTTATCAATGATGACGATGATCGCCATATTGGGCATTACATTTGCATTGTATTTATTTAAATAATAAGTTCAAAACAAAATATGTTTCATCCGATAAGCAGATTGGTTAATAACAACCTAACGTCAGATCTTAGACTACACAATTTATGAATGTGAGATACCTCTTTAAATACTTAAGTCAAGGGTAATATTAATTACCACATGCCTAAGTAATAGCGTAATTTATAAGACCATATTCTATGAGTAATTTATAAGAAAATATCAGTGCTTATTCCTCATTATAAAGGGATATTTTAATGTAATAACTATAATTTGTATTTTATAAATTTTGTGTGTATATTTCAATGAGATCCTGAATGGTTTGAAAACATAGTAAAACCCGATAGATGGCGCTGCTGTTGGTATATCACCAAATTTTCATGAAAGACTCCATTTTCCGTGCAATAATAAATAAATATTATTTATTATTATTAATGATATTTTATATGATATACTTTTTATGTACTTTAGAAACAAATTTCCCCTTTAGAAATACATTTTGTATGGAAGTACTAACTTCTAATTCAGTAGAATTGGTACTTCTTGATCTCTTAAATAATTGGATATTTGAGTACAACTATCCAATTATTTAAACCATGAACTAACTAATCGTTTATTTCTACTTTCTCTAATAATACATACCCAAAATTCCTGAATAAACTCCAGAAGTTCTTCCAAACTAAAGCTTGCATGTGATGAAGTTGCATAGGTTTTATCCTTTGCAACAGACCACTAGGCGATTTATCTTCTGGGGGCAAGGCTTCCACCATATTGGATTCAACAACAATGCCTCTGCCTTTGCTACTCATAGAGACATTGTCTCCGAACTCTCCTGAAATCTCCCCAATTTCATCCTCTACTGCTGTTGGATCCTGAATAAATTGGATTTTTTCAGTATTTATTTAGAATGAAAAACAAAACAAATCTATCCCACGGAAACCGCACATGCTATTCCAGACTATTCATCCACAATTTCATCCAGATCTGTTCACCCATTTTGGCGCGATCGAGTAACAAACATCCATCCAAACTTTCGCAATTATAATATTAATAATAATGGATAAATTGAAACTATAGAGATGCATCATATTTCAAAATCGCTTTAAAAGTATCTTAAATGTTTATATTTTTTTACATCTATATTATTGGTCTCATTGAGACATAACCTGTTAGATCCATTATTATATATGATTGAAGCGGAGATATTGCGTAACATACATATAATTTCACAATGAGTTTATTAAGATACCTTCTCCTTTTTTGAAGTCGGCTAAAGTATACAATGTATAATACATGTGTAGACCAATTTGTTGAATTACATTTTGCAATTTATTGACTATTATCGTTTTATTTGGAGCTTAAAAGCTATTTGAAAATTAAAGTACTTAAAACCAAAGCCTTTCAATAAAATGTATGCAAAATGGTTCAGTTAATTGTAAAAATAGAATTACCATTTCAGTAATGCTCTTAGAATTTGAATAATACTCTTTAAGTCTTATTTCCAATGTAAATCAGATTCTCAACATGTGAATTTTAGCAGTTGTTTCAGAATTTTGATACATTGGTGATGGCTAAGAAGGAACTAACGTATTATACTATGTTTTTATAGATAGCTAATGTCAAAACTCTTAGTACGATATGAATAAATATTAATTGTTTTAAAGAAATATTTTTGTTTTAGTTAATTTAATTATATTTATATATTTATTTAATATAAATTTGACCGACTACAAGAAAAGAGGTACTCATTTCCGCATTAAACAACCTATTCATTCAAAAATAAGGAAATAAGATATCGCATTCGATACACTAGAGATTGAAAAGCACTTTTTGTTGAAGTTGGGTAAATATTAAGATACTTACCGGAATAGAGGGTATCTCAACTCGTTCTACAACATCAGCCAAAATACTGGACCGACGCCTTTTGCCCATGTTTTGAAGTACTGATAGCTTCAAGAATACGTCTTCTAGACTTTCAGCATTGTATCTGCTCATCAGTTCGGTTGGTGACTCTTCTGCTAGAAATCTTCCTCCACGCATTAGTCCGATCTGTAAGAAGTGTTTGATTTATGTAAAAGATATATAAAATTGAATTGTCAGTTTGTAATGTGAAAAAAATTAAGTGAGTGCACTTATAAGAGTAACACAATTTAAAAATTTTTACGTCTGTCTGTTTGTTCCGGTTAATCCGAAACTACTGGACTGATTTTGACGGAACTTTCGCTGGCAGATAGCTGATGTTATAAGCAGTAACTTAGGCTACTTTTATTTTGGAAAGAGAATTCAGGTTCCACTCAAAAAAATTAAAATATACCTAGGGAGGCACCCGAGCGAAGCGAAAGTCGCTAGTCTTGTTATAAGTAACACTGTTTCCAGCTCACATCAGTTTTTGTATTATTTTTATGAATCTATTATAATGTGCAATAAAGAATTTATAATAAGTAAAATGTATGGGTTAGTTGATTGCAGACACAATTTTTCTCCTTCTCTTCTTTCCTTACCGGACTTAAAACGTTCAAATTAACACATTTCAATTAACTATGTAACTACATAGGAAAGAATTGGTGAACATATAATCTTCTCAGAACTGAGGCTTCTTTTCGAGCTGAACAGGACGACTACTCTTGGTAGACTCATGACGTTCGGTAAAAATTGTAATGATTTCGTTCCGAACTTTTTTTTTGAATAAGATATGTATATCAATGTCATTCGGTTGGCAATAAAATAATTTGGTAGCATCGAGCTAATCTTTAATTACTTTATGATTTGTTATAATGAGTCCACATTCCAATAGATGCGTAAAAACAAGTTTTTAACCAGATGTTTTATGGTGATTATTTAAACAAACGAAAATCGTTTTTTTTTACTCTGTGTCTGTTTTAAATTATTGTGGAAACAATAAATCTCTTTAGAAACGCTTAGATTTGTAAATTATATTTCACATTATTTATGTTTTATATTTAAAAATAAAACACGAATTAGCTAAAGCAACCCAGAAAGATTTACGATGCCAGCGTTAAAATGGGGAGGATTCTTTCCCTAAAATATTTGAGTCTACAAATAATACCTGTTCGTTTCTTTGGGGGTTGCCGGGGTTTGGTCTGGGCCCATACACCATTCATAGCCCAAAAAGTCAGATATTAAGAGCTGAATTTTCCTATAATTATTTATGTAACAACTGAGAAAGATCTGTTGAAATTGAAGTGATAAATAGGGGTAGCAAACTCTGTACGAAAAACTAAATTAAATAGAATACAAAAAATACGAAGCCGCAATAATAAAAATATAGTATAGTTATCGTAACAGAAGATTCACTTAACTGTTTAGTCTTTAGAATTGCTTAATTTACTTTAAAAAAGTCACAGGTTCGAATTCAGCATAATAATAGAGAAAAATCCTTTTATTAAAAAGAACCAAAAATATAATAGTTCCAATCGTTAATTTAATAAACTCAGCATTATGGCCGTCTAGCGTGTAGTACATGTTTAATTAATTGGACCTCTCTAAGTCAATTCCTAGAGGACCTAAATATTCTAACTGCAGAATTAGTGCATAAGGCAGTAATTATAGTGCATATCTAAATGACTGTGCATTAATATGACATTAGGTGAAGTGGTGGATATAAATTGGATACGTAGTTTGGACTAGCAAGATCTGCTACGGCAGAGTTTGCGGGTTCGAATCGAGGAAGAACGCCATTAAGTTCATAGAACCTTTTTGTAAGAAAAGCTAAGTAACTAGATTGTATATGTCAATGAAAATACACTTTGATTATAAGGGCTTTAAGGGATTGCTGTAAAGCATTCGAAACGTCGGGAACCAAAAATCAAAATAAATTTGCGAAAAATCCGAAAAGATAGTTTTATTTAAAATGTCAAATATTCCCGTAAATCTAAGAAAGGATTTATAATCCTTTCTTAGATTTACGGGAATATTTAGTTTTTCGTACAGAGTTTGCTACCCCTATTTAGCTTTTATCACTTCAATTTCAACAGATCTTTCTCAGTTGTTACATAAATAATTATAGGAAAATTCAGCTCTTAAACCCTTATAGGGTTTATAAAAAACGTATAATATGTACATTTTTTTTTAAAGAAACATTATATATACCTATATTTTTTATTATCAAATAACATTAAATTTTCATACCAACTATAAAGTATTTTTATTATATTATTTATGATAGGAATGTTGCTAGAAAATACTCATTTATCTTATATTTTATAGCCATTTTATATAATTATTAAAAATTGCGCATTAAATGGTTTGCCTATTTATTTTTACTTACAATGTTGGCTTGTTTCGTCTCATCGATGTAATGCGTTGTGATGATAACCGTTGTCCTTCCACCCTTAGTGATTTCCACTAAATGATCCCATATACTGAAAATTTGATAATAATAAATTAATATAAACATTGAATCTCAAAACGGTTGTTTTTCAAATAAGTAGAAGTTTAATGAAGACTTTTTATAAATGCGAAAGTTTGTATAGATTTGTGTGTATGTTTGTTACTCCTATACACCGAAACAAATAAACACAGTCTATATACTATGGCAGTGGTAGCCCAGTGGCAACGCGCTCGCTTGTTAAACCGAGTGAAGCAGGTTCAACTCCCGGGTCTCACACCTCTGATATTTTCATGTGCGAATCATTTCTAACATGATTACCACTTGCCTTACGGTGAAGGAAAACATCGTGAGGAAACCTGCATGTCTGAGAGAACCTAGCAAATTTTCGAAAGACATGTGAAGTCCGCCAACCCGCACTTGGCCAGCGTGGTGGACTGTGACCTGATTCACCTCGTATTGAAGAGAGCCCCGTGCCCAGCAGTGGGACGATAAAATCTATGTACTAAATAAAGTGTGACGAAATTTAGTAGATAGACTACTGCTAAGCAAATAGTGATGTACCCGAGCGAACCAAGGTTAAGTCGCTAGCATGTTCACATAATTTAGTCCTTGTCCACAGGGATCGTGTTAGTGGAAAGACAATCAGAATATAGTTCACCACAATGGTTAAACGTAGAATACTTCACACGTCTTACGAAAACTAGTTAGGTCCTCTCAGACGTACAGATTTTCTCACAATTGTTTTCCTTCGCCGAAGTAATTACAAGTGGTAATAATTTAAAGGATTTATACATGAATATATTAGAAGTGTGAAGCATGGGGTTTGAATCAGCTTCACTTTTTTCAAGTGAGCACGTTATTAGTAGCCTTACTATGTATTTCAATGGGATTATTTATTTTACGTGCATAAATAATAAATTTGAAAACGAATGTAATTAACGCAACACTTATGTATTTCAAAAGAGGTTTACAAGAGAAAATTCAATTGAAATTAATATTAACAAATTAGTTTTACTATTTTTTAAACTAACTTCGTTAGGTTAAATATGAATATTAAACAAGGATTTTCTATAGGTATTTCAATTTTTAATATAAATTTTTACATTAAAAAATTGCAAAATGGCAATGAAGAAAAAACTTTGAAGGTTATTCTTATAACTTCTTAGCAATACGGAAAACATAAATATTCATTGCATAATTATTTATTTATTTAAAAAAAAGTTCTAACTAGAGTCAAGGATTTGAACTCAAACACCTTTGAACCATGAGAAGGTTTACAAAATGTATAAAAACAGATTTTCTTAATAAGCTTATTTTATACTAGTATTCAGATAGGACTCTGCTCGAATTTTTTTTCTTTAAAAGTAGTCTAACAACTACCTAGATATTAGTTTTCTATTGATTGAAGAATGTTTAGTTCCAGATAGCAAACATGCTAACAAATTTATTTCGTATTTATTTTATATTTTTATAATTGTTTAGGTAATATAAGTTAATTTTACATTTTAAACATTTTCATTTTATATTTATTACGTTTTAATTTAATATTTTAACTTAACATTTTGTCCGTAGTTGCGAATTTTCGCATATTACGATAATAGCATATTATTATATTTATTTTATTTGGGTAGCTAATCCATACAAACCTTAGTTTTAAATCAAGTGATATGTATTAAAAATACACATATATTTAACATGCAAGAAGAAATCGAGAACCATGTCACTATACATACTAATATATATATATATATATATATATATATATATATATATATATATATATATATATATATATATATATATATATATATATATATATATTTACAATATGTATGTATTTATTATTATATATGTGTAGTGTATCTACTATCTGGTATCCATAACACAAGCCGCGTATCTTACCATGGAACTAGATGGTGCTGTGTGTTATTGTCCCAACATATTAAAAAAAAAATATAAATGTGAAAGTGTGTTTGTTTGTTTGTCTGTCTTTCTTTCACGTCGAAACGGCTTGGCGGATTGTTGTGATTTTTTGTGTGGAGATAGTTCGAGGGCTGGAGAGTGACATAGGCTACTTTTTACCGCGGGAAATTATCTCGTTCCCACGGGAAAACACGTTGAAATACAATCCAAAAAAAATATATGATCAGAATTACTTGAAACTTGGTATAAATGCTCTTCAATACAATTAATTAAGTAAATGTTTATTAATATTTTCTGAAATTAAATTTTGGTAAAATAGCGGATGAAAGTTTGTATGAAACGTACCATTTTAGTTTTTTTTTTTTTTGTAGTTTTAGCTGGAGCGGAGCCGCGGTTCTGCTAGTTTATTCATAAAGGTATTGTGACTAAATAATACAAAATAATTAATAATAGTTACTTTAAATTGACAGTTGAGTGTCATAAAGCCAAAATTAAACATTCAAACACCTTGGAATATTGTTGCTGTTCAACACAATTTTTATTTAATGCAAGTGTTTATTTAGGACTTAATTTTGCTGTGTTTGAAATACGAATTGATAATTACGTAAATGCTAACATTTAAGAATATTTTTCAATATTATTATGTATTTCCATATATCAAATGAAATCGTAACGATTTACGTAATAATGACATGTTATTTGACAATAATTCAAGCGGAAACAGAAATGAAATTCACTAATCGGACTACTATTGCAATTAATGCGAAAATTTGTATGTGTGTTTGTTTGTTACTCCTTTACCTGACCTGATATACCATAATAACAAAAACGAACAAAAAGCTATTTTTGAAGTGAAAACTTCTATAGGCAGGTTTAAATGGTTAGTACATTCGACATGGTCACGTGACATGTTAACACTAACAATCAAGAGTGCCGCACCTAGAGACGAACACGAGTGAAGCGAAGCGAAATTAGTCCACAATATACTTAAACATACACACTGACAAACTATCGCATTTATATTAGTAGGATTCTAAAAAAACATTTATATAAGGAAGACGGATAAACAAATCTCTTAACCACCGTTCAAAGATACTAAGGCTTTGTTTTTTCAATTTGGTGTAGCATAATCCTTATCGGTTTCAATAAGCTGGGTTCTCAGGGCTGATCCGATTCGGGTTCAACCAAATTCACTAAGATTTTATCGACTTTGTTGTTTGTTTTTGTAAAATATACTGAGATTGACGACACGTTTGGCTCAGTGTGTAGTGATGCCCTACTTGCTATGCCAGCGGTCGCGGGTTCGAGTCCTGCTGGGGACATTCATTTGTGTGTTGAGCACGAATGTTTGTACTCAGTCACGGGTGTTTATATTTATAATATGTATGTATTTAAAGTTATATACGAGTATGTGTAGTGTATCAACTATCTGGTATCCATAACACAAGCCTCGTAGCTTACCATGGAACTAGATGGTGCTGTGTGTAAATGTCCCAACATA
This sequence comes from Brenthis hecate, assembly GCA_951806755.1. NCBI lineage: Eukaryota > Metazoa > Arthropoda > Insecta > Lepidoptera > Nymphalidae > Brenthis > Brenthis hecate. Next base: position 7,559,418 of record OX638260.1, read on the forward strand.
TTTATTTATATATTTATTAGAATAGTTAATGTTTATTTTAACATTTATATACAACTAGCCCTTTTTCCGCTGCTCGGCCTGTGAAGTTTTTTATGTTTTACTAACTAAAACAAAAACAGATCTATACCACGGGAACCGTACATTTTTCGGGGATAATAGTAGCCTATGTGTCATTCTGATGTATGAGCTATATTATTGTCAAGTTTCATTAAAATCCATTCTGTAGTTTATGCACACCAAACATACGTACTATCTATATATCCAGATATCCATCCTCACAAGCTTTCGCATTTATATATTAGTAGAAAATGATGTGTGTGTGTATATATATATATATATATATATATATATATATATATATATATATATATATATATATATATATATATATATATATATATATACTTTATAGTATAGTTATCTATAATCTGTTATTTCATCATAATCCGTTTACTATTTTTTACTTGAAAGAGTATTCATCCCTGCATCCTAACAAAGTTTTGCGTTTATAATATTAGTTAGGACCAAAGCTTCTGGCTGCGATGAGTTTAGTTCTAAGCCACTGAACATGGGTCTCGATTAATTTGAAACCGTGAAGTATGGTGAGATCAAGGTGGTTAAACTTTATTGAGACAATAGAAATGGATAGCTAATTTTAGACAAAAAATTTAATATTATTACTATTATGTATTATATTTTTTTAATTTTGGGCGATTTGTATAATATATATCGAACTTCGTACCGCCATATTTTATTTCTCTAATCGCAACTGAGGAAATAAAACCCTTCCGGTAAAATCGAATTAGCTAAATTGAAAATAAAACTGAAGCACTCAATTGAAAAATTCATATTGTTGTACGGTAGATAACATATAAGGTAGATAACATTGATTTTGGCCAATTGTTTCCATTTAATTTTTTTTTTTTTTATTTAATAAAATTGACAATTATCTCAAGACTATTTTGTGCACAATATTCTTGGTTAACCTGTCTTTTGCTAATACAAACAAATTTGATGGTTTTCCCACACGTGAACAGGCCACATACAATTGTCCATGAGAATTGAGAGCTGAATGAGATTTTACTGAGACTGTCACTTTCCGGGAGATAGTATTAATTCACTCGTTTAAAAAGGAACTGACATAGAGTATATTGCTACATATAACTGCGGTGACACTGGGCGCCAGTATTTATACCTGAACCTTGAATTTCCCGAACGTTCTAGTTCGCATGCTTCGAGACATGGCGACTCGATAGAATTTGATGGCCAGATCTTGAAACTTTGATTAAAATTTGGCGCCAAGACTTTAATAATTCTCTAACAAAAATAGTACAACATTTTTTTTGTTATTAATAGTAATAATATCAGCCACAAACCATTACAATAATACGGTTATATCGTGAACATAAATAAATATTACGTGAAATATAGTAATAGAATTTATATTCTAAGAAACAGAACACAGCGCCATCTATTGGGTGTATTTGTAACCTAGATGTCAAACAATATTGAAGAATTTTATCGATGAATCAACGTACACCGCCATCTATGAGAACTTCATAAAACTAAACAGTAAATAAACACTTGCTTAAGAAACAATTAATTGATACATTTTATTCGTTTACATTCACGATATAAGCGAATAATTGAGATGATAACTATCCTATCCAGTAAGTTAGACCAAAATACAGATACGTGTGAAATTTGATTAAAATCGGTTCAGTAGTTTTGGAGTTTATTGGCAACATACATCGTGACACAAGATTTTTATATATATAAGATGTAGAAAATACACTAGGTACTAGTACTACTTCTACTACTAAAATATTATTAAATTAAATATTATTAAAAAAATCTATAAAAAATTTATAGCTTTACTAATTAATAGAAAGTACACCATCCAATTATAGAAAAAATATATTATAATAATAATATTCTTTTTAATTTATCATGTGATTTATGAATAAACTTGCGAATAACGCTTGCTTCGCTCAAGTAGGTACGTATACTCCAGGTCAACTCTTTCTGTGTCTAAATCCCATCCTTCCACCCATTTCAGAGTGAAGGAGCAACAAACAAACAAACAAACAAACATACATACATAAATAAAAACTTTTATATTTCTACTAATAATCTGATTTAAATATATTTTACCTTTGTCTTAACACAGGGTCCACTCCCACAGTAGGTTCATCCAGGATAAGTAACTCCGGCTCGTGAATTAACGCAGCTGCCAACGACACACGACGTTGTTGACCCCCAGACAGGACCTTGACTTGTCTGCAAAGATATATTATTGTAAAGTACCATTTTTATAAATGGAGTAAAAAAGGTACATAAAAGATTTAGAATAAGCAATGTTCCTTGCTTACAAGATCAGAATCAGAAGAAGCGTTAAAGATCTAGGTTTCGATTCTCACCAGGTACGTATTCATTTATTTTCCCATACATATTAGTTTTTTTCACGAAAGTATGTCTGTGTGTAAGTCTCACGAAACCCCAATGCAAGATAACATAATGAACACCGCTAACATATTTAAATGTCTAATTCATTCTATACGACATTGGCGAAGTACCTAATCGTGCATGTTTTGAAGTCATTAATAAGAAAGTTGAAACATAAACATAATATTTGTCTCTTTTGGCAATCGAACTTGCAGTTCTAGCTTTAACATTAAAACATCTCGAAACGAGTCGAATCTGTACAATAATTATTTTTTTTGGAAAATCTTATTGAAATAGTCATTATTATCGATACAGAGGCCGAATCTGTAGTTTTTAGTATTTTTGTCTGTCTGTCTATCTGTCTGTAGCCGCATCACGAAAAATCCACCAGACAAATATTAATGACATTTGGTATGACGATAGCTGGTTATCCGGGTCAACATATAGGATACTTTTACTGCGGCAAAATATCTAATCTCTAAGAAATCTATACTAAACGTTAAAACGTAACTAGGGACGACCCGAGTAGAGTGAGGGTGAGTCCCTAGTTTTAAATATAAGAATCCGTATGTATCTATTAACTTCGTTGACTTACAAGGTTAGTTCTTATTTGTTGTTACGAGTATATGTTATTTATACCTGTATATTAATTTACTTAATAAGTGTTTATTCTTTTCGGTTATTACAAGCTAGAAGTACGTTTCGCACTATTCTATTCTATGTTATTGTTATTGTTATTAGGGTTATTTAATTTCAGTGCCTATAATAAATCACTTTTAGTACTAAGGGCGCTTTTACGCAATTTATATTTACTTTTAGCTGTGTGGCTACGGCAATTAGAATATGGCCACCCCATATCTTCCCATGGGTGTCGTAGAAGGCGACTAAGGGACAAACTACCGAACACCATGGTAGTCGCGGTGGTAGGCCTCAACATCGGCCGACGGCACGGTTACCACCCGTCAGCAGAAGTCGTGCCGCCAAGCGCTCATAGCGTGTTCCGGCATGTGGGGGCTGATGAAGCCGTATGGAGAATGGGTCTGAATAGCTGTGTTGCATAGTAGCCATGTTGGTGGTGGATCGTTGTTTGTTATGTCGAGAGCTTAGTCGCGGAGGGTAGCGGGATCCGAAGCACGGCATGCCGCTGGCCGACCGCAGACAGTTGGGGGCCCAACTAGTGGGCTAGCCACCCATGAAAGGCTGCCCCGCCATCTGTGAAAAATCCCAGGGTGGCTCCATCGTGCTGGATGGCGACCAGAGGAGGGGGCCCGATGGCAATCCTTGGGGGGGTTCGGGCGTCCCCGCAGTCTCCAGACTAAGCCCTCTATCACATGACAACATCAATCTCACCGCCAGGCTCGTGCAGCGCCTCGTTCAACTGCCATTCTCCATCCTATTCACTCTTCCATTTTAATAAATTCCATGACAAAACGCAAAAAGAGTAATGTTTTTAAGCGGCTGCACTCCCCCTCACTTAAAGTGCATCTCACTAATATCCGAGGATTGCACACAAATCTCTCATCAGTCCACTTCCACCTCGAGACTGCGCAGCCACACATGCTCTTTTTGACGGAGACGCAGATTCAATGTCCATTGAGCGCTGCGTACCTGGACTATCCCGGCTACACGTTGGAGCATAATTTCAGCCCACGGGCCGGAGTCTGTTTGTACGTGCGAAATGACCTCTGTTTCCAGCGTCTCCGCCACCTTGAAGACCACACATTCTCTACAATCTGGGTAATGGTAGATATAGGAATCGAAAAGATCCTGTATTCCTGTGTCTACCGATCGCACACAGGTGACCAGGAGACAACTCGATTGTTTGAACATCTCAGTGAGGCCGCTGATGTGGCTATGCAACGGTACCCCACCGCGCAGCTTGTCTTTCTGGGGGACTTTAACGCCCATCATGAGGATTGGCTGTTCCCATACCAGAAGACAGATCATGCTGGGAGAGAAGCGTGGAAGTTTGCGGTGTCACTTGGACTCTCCCAGTTGGTTGAACAAGCGACGAGGGTACCCGATGTAGACGGCCACTCAGCTAATTGTCTGGACCTTCTGCTGACAACTGATCCAGAGAGATATAACATCCAGGTTTCATCCCCATTGGGTAGCTCTGACCACTGTCTGGTAAAAACCGTATCGTCTTACTCCCCACCAGATAACGACTCTACTGGTGTTAGACGAGTATGGCAATACAAGTCAGCAGATTGGGATGAGATGCGACACTTTTTTGCATCCTTTCCTTGGCGGCAGGCCTGCTTCACTTCTTCCGATCCGTCGAGCTGTGCGGATGCTATAACTGATGTGGTGCATCAAGCGATGGAATATTTTATCCCGTTCTCTGATGTACCCGTTGGTGGCAAAGCTCGCCCATGGTTTAATGCCGAATGCATCTTTGCTGAAAAGCGTAAGCAATCGGCTTACCTTGCCTGGGTTGATGCTCGAGACCGCAAAGCTCCGAATGTAAGATCCAAGAAGAGAGCCTTTAACTTAGCCGCCAAGGCCTACAAAAAGACATTAAAGAAGGCTCATCTTGACCGGACTACACATCTTGGCGCAAAGCTCTGTGCCCAACCATCTGGCAGCAGAGCTTTTTGGTCCCTTGCCAAAGCAGTCGAGACGAACTTCTCTCGACCCTCACTGCCACCGCTGGTAAAATCTGACGGATTTCTGGCTCATACGGCAAAGGAAAAGGCGAGTTTGCTCGCCTCTCTTTTCGCCCAAAATTCATGCCTAGACTCTGGCAATGCTATTCCACCACATCTACCTCACTGCGGGATCTCAATGCCTGAAATCTCTATAACTAATAAGGAGGTAAAGAGAGTATTGTGTAGTCTAGATGTGAATAAAGCCAGTGGGCCTGATGGTATACCAGCGATAGTACTTAAAACATGTGCTCCCGAGTTGTCTCCGATACTGACACGTCTGTACCGCCTTTCTCTTAAGACTGGAATAGTCCCTAAATCCTGGAAGCTTGCCAACGTGCAACCAGTGCCCAAGAAAGGAAGCCGTGCCGACCCTACCAATTATCGACCGATCTCAATCACCTCTATAATCTGCAAGATTATGGAGCGTGTATTGAACACACGTCTTGTGGCATACCTAGAACAGAACGATCTCCTCAGTGATCGACAATATGGGTTTCGCCGGAATCGGTCAACTGGGGACCTTCTAGTCTATGCCAATCACATCTTTGGTGAAGCTCTTGAGCGAAGCGGGGAGGCGATTGCCGTCTCCCTCGATGTCTCGAAGGCGTTTGATAGGGTCTGGCACGCTAGCCTTATAAGCAAGCTTTCAGCCTATGGCATATCTCCTGGTCTGATCGGCTGGATTAAAGACTTCCTGAGCGACCGATCACTCAGAGTTGTGGTTGAGGGTTGTTCATCACAACCCTTAAAGACCAACTCAGGAGTTCCTCAGGGGTCTGTTCTCTCTGCAACCTTGTTCTTGCTGCATATCAACGACCTGCTTATACCCGGTATCTATGGGTACGCAGACGACAGCACTATTGTAGAGAGATACCTGCCGAATCCTCGGGCCAGTAGAGATCAAATTCAGTCCGAAAGAGAGGCCATGGTAGAGCGGTTAAATCTCACACTCAGGATAGTCTCCACGTGGGGCGATGCCAATCTTGTGAGTTTTAACGCCACCAAAACACAGGCGTGTCTTTTCACCACAAAAAGGAGTCCGTTCACCTTGACTCCTACTTTCCGGAATGTGCCTCTGGAATACACTGACCGTCTACAGTTGTTGGGCATGGACATTTGCCCCAACATGAACTACGGGCGGTTCATCGAGTCCAAGGCTAATGTCGCAGCGAGGAAAGTTGGCATACTAGCAAAGGTCCGACAGTATTTCACACCGGGACAGCTTCTTGTTTTATATAAAGCTCAAGTCCGGTCGTGTATGGAATACTGTAGTCACATATGGGCTGGTGCTGCAAAATGCCATCTGTCAGCCTTGGACTCAATTGAGAGGCGTGCTCACAGGCTTATTGGTGACCCTACGCTGGTAAAAGCTAACTTACAAAGCCTCGATCACCGACGTAGGGTTGCCAGCCTATGTGTATTCTATAGGTTACATTTCGGAGAGTGTGCGCAGGAACTGCACGACTTAATTCCTCCATCCCCTTTCCACCATCGGACAACCCGACGAACGGCTGGTCTCCATCCTTATGTCGTGGACATTCCATCCGTCCGGACGAAGCGTTTCGCAACGTCATTCATTATACGTGCGGCTAAGGACTGGAACAACCTGCCGGCGTCGGTGTTTCCGTCCGATTATAACATGGGTGTCTTCAAGGCAAGAGTGAATAGGTGGCTACTGAATTAGTGCGACTTACCATCTACGACTACGTTACCACTTACCATCAGGTGGAACGTAGTCAAGCACTAATTCAGAATACTATAAAAAAAAAAAAAAAAAAAAAAACTTTTATTTTTACACCCTTAAGACGTAAAATCTTACGGTGGGTTCACACGGCATGGTCCTGCACGTTTTTTTTTGTATTCGATTTTAAACGTACAATCAGCCGGTTGTTCATACGGTAAATTTTCATTAGTGTAAAAACGAATATCCGCAGTTTTCACACGTTGTCATAGTGAGTAGACGTCAGTGATGGATCCACGCTTGGTTGTGCTTTCATATAGGTATCTAAGGCGCCAACGATTGCTTTTCGATTTAAAAACGTATGGAATCGTGCCGTGTGAAAGTGACAGAGCTGAACTATGCGCCACTGCAAACCGAATGCGTTAAAGTTTATTCGATTAGCTTGACAAGTCTGGTACGTATTCGGTTGAACGTATAAACGGTGTACGATTCTTTGCAGTACAAAAGTCGTGTGAACGGTTCTATATACAATGTATGTGCCACTATATATTCGTTAAGACGTATAGGTACTGCAAAAAAAACGCGCAGGACAATGCCGTGTAAACCCAGCGTTAATAACATGTCACTTCATACTGCTCTCTTCTATACATATAGTAAATAATAAAAACCATATAATCTAAGTCGAACTTGCGCTGGAAGATTTAATTGCATTATTAAAGGTAAGATCAACGTATTTTGTTTTAAAAATACGTAACTCAAATGTATCTATCAATTGCAAGTCATTCACGCTTAACCGATTTTTGAAAGTATATATAATATCTTGTCTATATAAATATAATATAATAAATAAAAAATACATGCCGAGTAGGGTTGGGTAGCTGTAGCAGGGATACTAAAAAGTCGACTTTCTCGTCCACTTCCTTAGTAGTCATACCGGCGATCCAACCGAAGTATATCATTGTTTCTCGTATAGAAAACTCTCCAAATAGTGCTACTTCCTGAAAAAAGATAAATCCCTTGTAAAAAATCTTCTCTCTTTAATTAAGTACCTAACTATTTACCTAAAAATTTTGCCCTTCCTTTTTCAAATATTTGCGTAAACCTAAGAAAGTGTTAAGATACTTACATATCTTATCAAATTATATTAGCCATAAGTAAGAAACAATCATAACACGAGTACCGACATTGGGTACTCGTGTTATGATTATGCCTCTAAGAAATTGGGCTTTTCGAATACAATGAAATAATAATAATCTATGTAATATTGATAATTGCGTGGTTATTTGTATCCCACTTCAGAACGGCAGAATAATAGAAAACTGTATGTGCGTTAGAAATAATTGAATAACCCTGTGGAATATTTGAATTCGTGACCTTTGTGGGAACAGTCAAGCCACACCGACACTATAGCAAAGGTCGCCTAAATGTTTCTTGGTATATAGAATTCCAACAATTATTATAATTTTCAACAATTGTACATAATAATTATATCTTCTAAATAAAACTATCTTTTCGGATTATCACGCGGATTTATTTTGATTTTTGGTTCCCGACGCTTCGAATGCTTTACAGCAATCATGGTCACGGGAGAGATTAAGGTTATAGATATCTCAAATATAATGAAATAATCCGAAAAGATAGTTTTATTTAAAATGTCAAATATTCGCGTAAATCTAAGAAACAATTATCTACTATTTCTTTACTTGAACGTAACGCTAACACGATATGATATCGTAAACATTATAACGTTAAGAAAACCAGATTTTGTCTTCAAACACCTATTGTTCGGAAGCAGCTAAACTGATTTCGATTTGTTTTCAACCGACTTCCTTAAAAAGGAGAAGGCTCTCAATTCGGTTGTATGTTTTTTTGTATGTTTGTTACCTCACAACTCCGTCATTTATTAACCGATTTGGATAAGTTTTGTTTTGTTTTAAAGTGTATTCTTTCAAATTGGCCCTATTTAAAAATAAAAAAAGCCACCCCTAAGGGTGGAAAAATAGCTAATAATGAATTTAACCTACTTCTAATTGTCATATTGACTTGAAACTGCAAGTGTTTCTACTTCCGTTCATAGTGCAGTGGTTCGGTATCGTTAACCTGATCTGATGGCAAGGCCAGAAGGTGGATAGGTGGAACTCTCCAACGTCTAATACTATACTTTGAGTTTGGGCTTATTTTGTTTGATCTGACTAGCCTAACACTTTAGAATCGGATTTTAGAGCTAAAATTTTTAGTGTTACTTATAAAAGCGAATTTTAGTTTGTAAGTCTTCGTATAAACATTGGCATCACAGTCACTTCAACGGTTTATGCGCATATTTTATTAAAATACTTTCTTCTTACTTTGCTACTACCATGTCTACACTAAAAAGGGAAAAATTAAAATTAAATTTGTTATGACATTAACACACAGCACCATCTAGTTCCATGGTAAGCTGCGAGGCCTGTGATACACTACATGTATAGAACTTTAAATACATACATATTATAAATATAAACAGCCATGACTGGAGTACAAGCATTCGTCATCACACAAATGAATGCCCTCAGCGGGACTCGAACCTGCGACCGCTGGCACAACAAGTAGGGTCACTACAAACTGAGCCAAACGTGTCGTCAAAAACTTTTTAACAAAAAAATAAAAACCGACTTCAAAAAAACACTAAAAAGTAAAAAATAACTGATTGGTAGTTTTCATTTACTATACATACCTAATCAAATATTTTCGAAGTCGGTGCCAGCCGATACAAAGCAAAGCACACCTAATACTAAGGCGAAGCCATATGAAGGAACTAGTATAGGTATAAATATATTTTAAAGAATATTAAAGTTCATTAATAAAAAACTGTCAAACTATTTAAGCAAAGCAGACTAAAATAAAACGATTTATTAATATTTTTATCTAGATTTAGATAAAAATATGGTTTTCAAACAATTTCTATTAAGTCTCATCTGTGAAATGTAGCGAATAGGAATTTTGAATGACAGTTCTATTAAGGCAAAGTGATAGCCACGTTAATTGAAAAATCTATACTTGTAAAAAAATTAATGTCTGTCTGTAATTCCTAAGTAAGTGCTCCCATAACCGTGCAGCTGATATGGTTATTTGCATGAAACCGCCCGAAGATCTATTTACTGATTGTAAATGGTTTTTGCACTAATGATGGAGAATATGGGTTAAAGAAATATATTTATTAATATATTATACGAGTATAAATATGCTCCTTCTCTGCTTTATATATTTTTATTCATTATCCAGTCCGTTAAAGAAAATGAGCTTCCGCAGAATTTCGTGTATAAAGATTTTTTTAATACTAAGGTACCCACGTTTAATTTTTTCTTTTCTATAGAGATATAGAAAGCTATGGTTTAATAAAATACACATTTTCATATCGAAGTCTTAAAGCTATATATATATATATATATATATATATATATATATATATATATATATATATATATATATATATATAAGCATGGTTTTCTTGGTGATAGTATCCACAACCTATGCATGTGCATTGTCTTAACTTGACTAAAATTAATCTCATCATCATATCAATCATGTAATTCATAAAGTACTTTAGTATACCTACTATGAAAAACAATATTAGATAGAATAAGAAAACGACAAAGCATAAAAATTTAGAACAGATATTTATTTTTATAGATAAGAAACGAGTTATTAATTAGTCTATTAGTGTTTCGGATGATATCAACTAAAATTACAACTTTGATTCATTTTGATTTTGAAATGTCATTAAATTTGTTTACATATACAATACAGAAGAAAAGAATTAGAGACGTTGAAGTTGTTTTTAAAGACTAAAAACTGCTATTTTCCTATATTTTTTCAATAATAAAGTCCTAATTAAGAACTTATCAATATATGTATATTTGGCCTTTAGAGAAAAACCTATGACTCTATAAAACCTGTCGTTTGAACTTTGTATTTTCGGAATAAAATAAAATAGTTAGTTCTTTTTGAAAGCTACAATCTACAGAACTTTTAGCTAGCATTTTTTGTATAAAATGACAGTTAAAAGCAATATTCGCAAAAAGCCGTTTTACGTAGCCTTTGACTATGGAATTTTTTACTTAATATTCTTAATTCAGTGCTTCTTTGATTTTGAACCATATTTTATAAAACATGGTACCATTTAAATCATAACCTTCAAAGAGTTTTTATAAGTGAATTACGCCCCTGATTTTTTGAATATTTTTATCATATACCCATTTCAATTGTTTTATAAAAGAGAGTATAAAAAGAAAAACTACGACTGTGTGTGGGGTGACCATCAGAATTCTTAAATGTCGGACCATTTGTTTTTTTTTTTGTATAATTATACCATACTTATAACAAAAAAAAAATATAACGAACAATCAAATACACAACATCAGTGTACATAAATATAAGTGGGCAATTATGTTTCTCTATCAACGCAGTAGATGTCTGACGTTCAATGGACGATTTCTTTAATGTCGTTTCTCGCATCTCTGATATTTTCATGTGCGAAATATGTTCTCATGATTACCACTGTCTTACGGTAAAGGAAAACGTCGTGAGGAAATCTGCATATCTAACAGAACCTAAGAAGTTTTCGAAAGACGTGTATAGTCCGCTAACCCGCACTTGGACAGCGTGATGGTCAATCGCTTGACCTCCCGTACTGAGGCCCATGCTCAGATGGGCCATGAAAAAGGCTGAATATATTATAAGAAAAATTAATCATAAAAAAATCAAATTATAATCGCTTGGAAGTGCGTAGCAGGCACAAAACTCGTCAAGTCTTCGACGTCACGGGGAAGCCACGAATAAGGCAGCGTAGTTTCCACGTGACGTTGACGAAATAATAAAGTAAAAGTTATTCAACTAGAATGGATTGAATTACTTTAAAATGTAGTAATTCTACAATATTAATAAGTACATGAGATACGATTTATTAGTCGATATATACTATGTACAATCAGTAAATAATTGAGTTGTATATGTAGTATGTTGTATATGTTCAAACATATATACACAAAGTATATATGTATATGTATGTACCTACATATCTTACGTCTATGCGGGTCGCAACCTAGCAATAAAAACTCTTAAAGGAACTTAATTGAAAAGCGACGTCAATTTTATACTTACGTCGTTGTAAACAAATTGTAATTGATACCTGTAATCTATACTAATGTTATTAAGAGATAAAGTTTGTGAGTTTGTGACGTTGTAGGGGGTAATCTCCGGATCTACTGAACCGATTTAGATGTTTGGTAAGAAGATAGTTTGAGACCCTGGGAAGGACATAGGATAAGTACTTTTTATCCCGAAAATCACCCCTTAAGGGGGTGAAAATGGGAATGAAAGTTTGTATTGGGAAGCAAGCTAGGGACGAACCCGAGCGAAACGAGGGTGAGTCGCTAGTATAATATAGATATACCATGTAGATTTGTATTTTAAAATTTTTTTTTCAAAATTGATACGTTTAGAAGTTTATCTACTTTCAATCTTATAGTTTCTTAAAATAACCCGTAAATTACTGAATATAATAATTATTAATAATAGAAAATAGCCAAAAATATACGGGCCTGTGCCATAAAATAAATATGTTATACTAACCAATTACCGTCACTTCGCTCGGGTGCAAGTACGATTTAATTTTTTTGAGCTGCAACCTAATTCTTTTTCTAAAATAAAAGTAGCCTAAGTTATTCCTTATAATATTAGCTATCTGCCAGTGAAATTCCCGTCAAAGTCAGTACAGCCGTTTCGGAGATTAGCCGGAACAAGCAAACATATATACAAAAAGTTTTAAAATTGTGTTTTTCTTATAAATACCGTATATAAATTTATATGCTTTTAGTAGACAGACAGGCAACAATTTTAAAAATTGAGTTTTTTTAAAAGTACCGTACCTACCTATATAATTTCATATGCATTTAGAAAAAATATGTTATTTTGAAATTACAAACAGACACTTCAATTTTATTTATCTGTATAGATAAAAATTTAGAATTTTTATATTAAGAAATAAAGAGTATAATTTCTACCAACCAACCATACCAACAACATTTCTCGATTTAATTTTATTCATTCTGTCTACTGTTAAAGTATAAATACTGTTAAGGTAAGTACCTCGCACACTGGGTGACCGATAGGCTCACTGATGATGAATATATGGAGAGGGAACGCAGAGCGCTAGCAGTTAGGTGTAACATGCTGGCCCGCAGGTTCGCACGATGTACAGGAGAAGCTAAAGTTACATTGTTTAGAGCCTATTGCCAGTCCATGTTCACGTGCGCCCTATGGGTCAGTTATACGCAGAGGTCGTACAGCGCTCTGCGTATCCAATATAATAACGCCTTCCGGGTAATTCTGGGGCTACCGCGTTTTTGCAGTGCTTCGGGGATGTTCGCGAGTGCTGGTGTGCCGGACTTTTACGTGTTAGTAAGATCACGAATAGCAACCCTGATGCGGCGAGTGCGCGATAGCCCCAATAGCCTTGTAGCCACTGTGGCTAAAAGATTTGAAAGTAGCATAATGTGGCATTGGATGATGACACATAGATCGTCATTTAAATACATTAAATAAAGGTTCCTATTAGTATTAAGTTCAAATTTATTGTTAAATATTAAATTTTAAATGTTGTTAGATAATACATATTAAACTATGGACCTGTGTCTAAATGAAAATAAAATAAATAAATAAAAAAATAAAATAAATAAAGTTACAGCATTAAATCAAAAAGGTAACTTCGTCAACGTAAATTTGTATTATATATTTTTTAATTAATTTTATCAACTAAGTTTTACTAACGCGTTAAACAAGAAGCGTTGAAAACAAGTTGAACTAACGCGATCATTAAAAAGGTTGTATATAATAATTCTATTATTATTTCAAGCCAGACTGTAAAATCATAGGCTATAACAATGTATATCAAGGTAACAGAGAACAATGGTTATTAACACATCGAAGCCATTTCATCCTCTTTCTATCTACTGTTGTAATATTGCTTTAGCAATCAGATGATTCATTTTAAAACGTTAAGCCAGAAATCATATATATTCAAGTTATTAATGTGTTGTTTTGTAAATATTGGTTTTTGAATGTTTGTTGGTTTGTAAAATAAATTATAATATTATTATTAATAATAGAAAACGATGTTCCTGATTTTGTTAGCATATTTATTTGAAAGCTTGCAAAGCCCGAAGCAAAAATAAGCGTATAATAAGAAAGAAGGAAGTTTGTTATTATGCGAAAGTGGTATATTGCATTTTTTTTTATTTATAAGGAAGTTATTTGAAAGTCAAATCAATTTATCTGACTCAAGTTAAATGCTTTATTACAATGCATATTCCTCTTAAATGTTACGTTTTTTTTTATTTGCTAAAGGGTAAAACGAACTAACAAAGATAAAACAGAAAATAAAAACCAAATATAAGCGAAGCCAAGGAAACTGAGTTGTCTCGTACCAAACATGAGACATTAAGTATAAACGACGAAATACTTTAATAGTTGTTTAAGCGCTTTGTGTTCTCTTGTTGTCTAGATTTTTATTAGTAACTAGTAGTAGGTACGTTTTATATATGTAGGTAGATATAAATAATTATTAGCCAGCGTTAGCCATAAAAAAATTTTTTTTTTCATTAATTTTTCATTTTTTCTCTTTATTAAAACCTTCCATGGACCTTAAGGAACATACGAAAATTTTTTTTACCGAATTCGTCCAGCCATTCTTAAGTTATCCGCTAAGCAACATTCATTTTTATTTATATAGATGATATTATCTTCTTCTGATTTATTACAAGGGTATTAGTACAATTAAGTCATGTATTCATAGCATGTTATCCATACTAATATTGTAAATGTGAAAGTGTGTTTGTTTGTTCGTTTGTTTATTTGTTTGTCCTTCTTTCACGTCCAAACGGATCGACGGATAGGTGTGATTTTTTTGTGTAGAGCTAGTTGAGGGGCTGGATAGTGACATAGGCTACCTTTTACCTTTCATCTATTATTTTTTCTTTATTTATTAATAAACACGTGTTTTAGCATTTTTCAAAATTCGTAATAAAATAGGAGATGCGTTTTAGGGTCAGCGAAACCGCGGGTTCTAATAGTGTAAGTTAATCATTTAATACAAACGGAGCCTTAGCCATACAAGTTTCACAATTAATGCAAATGTAAAGTAGTAACGTATTACGGTTGTTACTCCATAGAGAAGGTGTTCTCTATCGCAATACATAAAATTATATACTCGTAAGTTCAAATGAAGAAATATGGAGGTGATGAAATAAAAAATCATTAAACAACATAAAAAATGTTAATTTTAATAGACCCTTGGTTTTATGTATAGATATATCAATACTAATATATACAGCTAAAGAGTTTCTTTTTGTTACCTTGAACGAGCTCATGTCTGCAAGTCGATTTGAACGATTATTCTTGCATTTGTTACCGGCCTAATTATATGAAGAAGGTTATAGGCTATATAACATTATAATACAGCCATTAAGAGTTGAGCAATTATACCGACATAAATAAATTACACGAGGGACAAATACTAGTAAAAAATAATTATTATGAAACTATCAAAGTGTTGTACCTACTTAATATTTATAAAAAAGAAATATATAACTTAGACTAGCGACTCACCCTCGCTCCGCTCGGGTGTCGATATTTTTATTCTGGAAATCATCCCTTAAGGGCGTGAAAATGGGGATGAAAGTTTATATGGGCCACCAACCTAGGGACAAACCCGAACGAAGCGAGGGTGAATCGCTAGTTATGTATTAAAGCAATCATTACATAAAGTAAACAATTATTGTTCATACCCACGATGCCTAGACAGATAAGTAAATTACCAGACGGATTTAAATGTTGTTTTTTTTTTAATTTTAATCATATTTTGTCTTAACTACTTTTTGATGTGAAAGAACATAATTATTTACTCATTTAAGAACATAGTTCACTAATGAGATACACACTAATGAGATACAATTGTACAATCATAAAAAGTATTGACCGAAAAACATATAAGTAAAATTAGTAAGAGCTCCTAAATATTTTTTTAATTTATGTTTAAATGCCGGAAAAGATCTGGCACTTACTATATCATTTTGGAAAACTATTATAATAGCTTTGCTCTCTTAAATTCAAATGTTTTATTTCCATGTTTGGTTCTAGTGACAGGTAAATCTTGTTCCTTGTGTTGTATTTATATGACTTTGTTTTAAAAGTATAATATAATATTAACATAATATATAAAGAGATCGTATGTTTATCTTTTGTAAGAATCTTTTTAATATGTACGTTCTGAATTTGTGTAACTGCTCTATAGAAAATACTCTTGTGATGCTATGTATGTTACAGTCAAAACTATTTTTTAGTCAAAACTACTTTTGACTAAGGAGGCTGGTCAAAAGTAGTTTTGACTGCAGGCACATTTTTTCTATAAGTTCTAGTCGTTTACGGCGTTGTGGTCAATGTTCTAACCTAACCTAGAAAGAAAGAGTTCTTCCGAGTAACCTTCAACCTACATTACCTTAACATTTTAAGAGTTTTTACCGATATCACTAGTGCCGGATTCAGTCTTAGTACCGCCCCTGGGCACAGTAAAAAACTGCCATTGACCAAGGCCCGCAGTCAAAACTACTTTTGACCAATCTCTTTAGTCAAAAGTAGTTTTGACTAAAAAATACTTTTGACTGTAACATATACATACTTCTTGAGTTGATAACTACTTTTTCACATTTATTTCAACCCACAGTAGTTCAAAAGGACGGAAAAAGAGAACTCTATAAAGCGGAGATAACCCTAAATGGTTGTTGACTCGCGTGCGAAATTACATAAAAGAGCCAGTACACAATGACGTTGAATGTATGAAGTAATAAAACCTCACCGGTTTTTTGGCGCAATGCTAAGTAGAAACAACAATACATGATATGTAATTAACTTTTTGACCTCAACAGATTATTTGTGCAATACTTATTTCTGTAAAAAACTACTGTATTTCTTAAAACTCATTTTGCTAACCAAGTTCCTAGTTCCTTCAGAAGAAAATACATGGAAATAACTAAATAATATTCATGGAACTTCTAACGCCCATTTCATAAGAATTTTTCGTAATAAATATTAACATATACTTAGGTATCACTTTTAATAGAATATTCTACTTGCTATTAAAAATCCCGTTTAAATCGATAAAGCCGAGCATTTTCTAATCTTTATTACAAGAGAACTGCTGTTTTTTTTCGGCAAAAAAACAAAAATGACCTTAAAAATATATTTCCTGTTTAAGCAAATATTTATATCAATTATGTATGTGTATATATATATATATATATATATATATATATATATATATATATATATATATATATATATATATATAAATATTACGTGACATAAGCGAAGTAAATTTTACTCAACAGACATGTCATCTACCATATGTTAAAAATGAAATGCTGTTCATTTGTGATGATGATGTTCTCCTAGCCGATTCCGGCTAAGGCGGCCAATCTCATTGAGAATAGCCAACTGCGCAGGAGATATTATAGTGCTCAAGTGCATGCGCAGACACAAGTGCACTCTCTATTCCTATCACTCTCATACTCCGGTGGGACGACCACTCGACACGACCGGTGAGAGCTTTACGTTCTCTCCGAGGCACGGGGGTGAAACACCGCCAACTTCCCAACTTCGGGCTGTTACTGAGACTTACTATACAGAAAGAATCAGTAACTAAACTTGTTCCGACCCGGGACTCGAACCCAGGACCTCCGGGTGTGCAGCCGTACATGCTAGCCACTACACCACCGAGGCAGTTAATTGTTCATTTGTAACCCATTTAGAATATCACTTGAAAACGGTGAGGCAGAAACTTGAAACAGAGCTTAAAACTTGGCAGACTTGACTGGTTTTTTTAAATGTTCGCAATAGTTAGAATTATTATATTTTTAATAGGTATTCGGGTAAACTGTAAGTGCTATTTTCTGTAACATTCTTGTATGACAACAAAAAAAACAAACTTAATCGAATTTGGTTCAGGGAGAATAGATCTGTGAGGTATCTCTCTTATTCCAGCTAGACGATAAAAAAAAATTGTAATATTTTCTTAGATTTATAAAATTATAAAAATGTTTAAAATTAACAAATATTGTAAGGTACTTTGGTGCCATTTTTGAATTCAGTGGGTAGGCTATCTGTAACAACTATATAATGCCTTTGAGACATCTAAAACCTTAGTCTCTCCCGTGACCATGATTGCTGTAAAGCATTTGAAACGTCGGGAACTAAAAATAAAAATAAATCCGCGAAAAAATCCGAAACGATAGTTTTATTTAAAACTAGCATTGCCCGCGGCTCCGCCCGCGTTCAGATGACCAACAACCAAATTCTTAGGTTTTACATATTACTATACTCTTACATTGTTTGTATTTTTTCTCAGAAATGAGATATTTCCCCGCGGTAAAAAGTATCTTATATGTTGACCCGGATAACCATACCAAATTTCATCAAAATCCCTCTAGAGGTTTTTCTGTGATGCGGTAATACAGACAGACAGACAAAAATTCTAAAAACTAGGTATAGATTCGGCCTCTGTATCGATAATAATGTTTATTCCAATAAGATTTTACAAAAAATATTTAATGTACAGATTCGGCTTAGTTACAATTTTATTATATGTATAGATTAAATTGTATAAGGCATTCTAATAAATCAAGTTGCACGTTAATTATTTTTGATCCTTCATACCCCTCGGTAACCGGTTTATGTCTTACATCCTCAAATACACTTTTTACTCGTAAGTTTTTATCGATTGACGTCATTTCAAGATCTGAAACTTCGTTTTAAAAACAGTGACGATGCAAAAACAACTATAATCTTATGGGCAATGATGGCTAATGGTATGTCATTTATCTGCGCTATTTACTATAAAGTATGGGAAGAATTTATTCTGATACTTTAGTTTTATGAGTTACAATAGAATTATTCATAAATGTAATCTATACTATAATAAAACTGTAGAGATCGAATGTCTGTACATAGAAAAAAAATGCTAAAAACCGAGTCAGGGCCAGGAGACAAATAGAAAAAATTCGGACTTTTTCCAATTTTTTTGTTTCTCTGTCTGTTTGTCTGTTTGTACGGGCTAATCTCCGAATCTATTGGACCGATTTAAATGAAATTTTGCATGGTGGTACCTCATATCTCCGGGCAACATCTTAGATACTTTTTATTCCGGGAAATTAAATAGTTCCTGTGGGATAGTTAAAAAACTATAGTATCATATACAGCTTAGTACACAACAACTTATGCACCTAATTTAGTAAAATTTAACATTCTGATACCTTATAATGCCGGTCAAACAACAGATTACTTTTCATCCGGGAAAAATGAACGGTTTCTGTGTGAACTAATAGATCTCTATTAGTGTTTTTCTAGATGTGAACCCTAGCGAAGCGAGGGTGAGCCGCTAGTCTTATATATAAAATTTCCATGTCACAATGTTAGTTACCGTACTCATCCAAAACGGCTTCACCGATTTTTACCAAATTTTATATGCGTATTCAGTAGGTCTGAGAATCGGCTACTATCTATTTTCCATACCCCTAAGTGATAAGGATAAGGGTGGTCCTCCCAGACCCCACCCCAGGGACGAACCCGAGCGGAGCGAGGGTGAGTCGCTAGTAGGTATATAAAAATAAAATTGTAGCGTTAATATTCGAGAAAAAATTACAAAGAAAAAAAAACAAGTACCTAAGTAAGTGCCCATTTTAAAGATCAGCTTTATGAATATCGGTATATAATTGGCGATGATATCATATAATATGCAGAAAAAAGCATATTACGTGAATAATTAACATTTTTACGGGGATCTTAAAAATGTAATAAATGATAAATCTAAGTAAGAAATTTCGTTAGTTTGGAGATTGGGCTCTAACCACTTGAGAAATGTAGAGATTTTGATAAAACTTTTAACGACACTCATATAACAGGCTTCATCTAAATAAAGATCAGTCTAGACTTATGTCTAAACTTTCATAGTCACTGACAATATAATTGTGATAAAAAGGGGATATTTACCATGTTTATTACTTACTTTCGAGAGTATAGCCGTGAGTGACCATGGCGCTTGTAACAGTGCCGAAATATCGGGAACTCTCAAAAGTAACAACATGGTAAATATCCCGTTTTTCATCACAATAATAAAGATCAGTTAAACAGCATAGCATTAGCTCTCTTGTCTTTATATGATTTCTATTATGCAGATATTTAAAATATACACGTAAGTGAAGCCGTATGCAAATTTTAATACGAAATTAAATTTAAATATGCTAATATACTCGTATTATTATATTTTATAGTTTCATAGAATTTGTCTGTATTGTATTCAAATTATGATTTTTTGTTCAAATTTACCATAGTTATCAATTATTTTAAAGTATTTAGAAATAAAAAATGTCCAAACGCCATAATAAACGTAGGGTATTATTTCTTCATATTTAAACATAATTAAGGTATTATTATTTTGTAACTTAACGACTTTAGCCAAGACAATATATCACAAAGATGGTCGTGCTTAATTCTGGTGTATATAATTTTTGATAGAATAATAATAAAAAATATGGTGGTACATTAACTTCATATTTTCCCGGAAGCAATTATCTAATTGTTATCTATTGTTTTTTTTTTTATAAATTATCTTACATAAGGCAGGACGGACATATTGATTCAATAAATTAATAAGTGTACATAAATTCCAGTAACACTTTAGTAACTTTTTTTGGTATAATGTTATTCAAAATGAACTTAATACACCAGAATAAGTAGCTTATGTCATGCAAATCTCATTTATTATCCTATTAGTGTTCCTCCTATAGAATTAAATCAGAACATTCGGAGTTTAGTTCCTACATTAAAGCTCGCAAACTTTACTCTTTACGTATTTGTTTAAAGTGTGCAGTGCAAAAATACGGGCAGCGTAGATGCACCTCTACTTCAAAAGGCAAGTTATATATATATATATATATATATATATATATATATATATATATATATATATATATATATATATATATATATATATATATATATATATATATATATATATATATATATAACCCTTCAATTAAAAATTAAAAAAAAAAACATAACCGGCCATTCGTTCGATTCATTAAGGTCATTACAAATGAGCCTTAACATGTATTATTTTAGTACAAAGTTTTTAGACTCTTGCAGTCTCCAGATAACGCTGCACCATCAGACCTAGGTAACCATATCATAATGTCATTAAATAACGACATACCAAGTTTCGAATCGATTAGATCTGTGGAAGTTCAGTCAACAATTTCTTTTTTTCCACTTATTATTTCTTTCCTTCGAGAATCGAACTTACAACCATCATAGTAAAAGACACTGCCAGTGAGACACAGCTCTACAAGTCGCCACCACTGCTCTACAAGTCGTTAAAATAACATAAACATTATACCGACCTTCAAGGATTTGATTACACTCTGTTATGACACCCCACAAAACCTTAGTATATTATTATTACAGGTATCAAGTATCTGTGTGACACTGACACATTTACCTCAAGTTTTTATATAAGCTCTTATTTTACTTTAAGTTTGCTTGGGATTTTAAGGTGATAGAGTACCGTGTTACCATTAGGTGAATTTCAGGACTAGATAAAGTGGGTCGTTTCTAATGCCTGTAAACTCTAATATTAATAGATGCGTAGAGTAAGGCACGAGTGCGGAGAAATCGTTTTTTAAACTGCACTAAACACATACATACATATATGTACCTATCTACTATCTGTACAGATAAATTAAATTGAAGTGTCTGTTTGTAATGTCAAAATAACAGCTTTTACTAAATGCATATGGAATTATATACCGTATTTATAAGAAAAACACATTTTTTTAAATTTATGACTGTCTGTTTCTTTTGGCTATTCTCCGAAACGGCTGGACCGATTTTGACGGGACTTTCACTGGGAGGTAGTTGATGTTATAAGGAGTAAGTTAAAAGAGTACTTTTATTTCTGTAAAATTAGGGTTTCGCTCAAAAAAATTTAATGTACCTACCTAGTAATGTCGCTAGTATCTAAATAAAATGTGATGTGATAAAGTGTCCATGGAGGTTTTAGACTTAGTAACAACATAAATGCACGAAATGTGCAAGATATGTAGGATAATTAATTAAGGAAAATAACAAGGACGTACTTTAATCAATGTATATGTAGGTCATAATAATATAAATTTTTAGTAGCTGTAAATTATGTATATAAAGTCTACAAATCGTAGGTTGTAATCCATATGTAAATAAAATGACGAATGGAATGCTCCAGCGCGTATTTTCACACCGCTTGAGTGACTCCCGGTGTACTATTACGAGATATACCTACTATCTAAATGGCATTGACATATAAATAATTGTTAGTGACAAAAACTACTTACAATATAGTAACTATTGTTCATTCATAAACTAAACAACGCTATATTGTAATAATAATAGGCTAAAATATTCTCGATTAATATTTAATATTAATATACAAGTTTTAAATAAAACTATCTTTTCGGATTATTTCGCGGATTTTTGGTTCCTGACGTTTCGAATGCTTTACAGCAATCATGGTCACGAGAGAGACTAAGGTAAGTAGTAAGGTTGTAATACAAGTATTAAAGCTAAGAAATTAATTAAAATTTTAAGAAATCTATTGTTAACTGACACGCCGGCGTGTCCGCGGTAGTGGAGGGATTTAATACATATTAATAGGCCCTTTTCAATGTGATCGCTACCAAAACCAAGTACGGGTTCGAGCCCCGGGTCCCGCACCCTTGATAGTTTGTTATTACGAATAATTTTACAGATGTCTTTTGTCTTTTGTTTATATGTATATGTAAATGGGTATAAATAAAATAGCTCAGTACCTATTCCTCTATCTATTTGTAAACAGATTTTCTTTTTTTCTTTTTTTTTTTTGTTTAGTGGCTTTTGACGAGTTTCATTGTTATCAATAAAAAAATAATAACGATAGTGGTGAAATTTCGACCACTGAGCAAATACTAATTTAAGTAATCGCGCTTGTTTATGTAACTTATCATATTAAATAATTTATTTTAAACACGTGGGTGACATTAAAAATTGTTCCGCATTTATTGCTAATAAATAATAAAACGTGTTTATTACTTTGAGCTATTGAATAAAAAACTATAGGTATAAGTCAAATAAATATGATTTATTGCAAATATTATTATTAAAGATCTAATAATTAAGCAAAAGAAACCAGTAATAATATATAAGTAATAATATATAGAGCTAGTATGCATGTCTGTATTATGTGCATATATTTTTGAACTAGCGAGTCACCCTCGCTTCGTTCGTCTTGATTCTTTGAATTGACATAACTTTTTTATTTATGAACCAATTGAAATACGACAAATACCTACTAATCGTTAAGTGAAGCTCACCACAATACATTAGAGAAAACCGCACCTAAATCGGTAAAACAAATGGAGAAAAATACAGACACAGACAGACAGACACACAGAAAAAAATCTAAAAATCATTGTTTTGGGTTCTATTGCTTTAATAAAGACCCAATGAAAG
The DNA here is from genome assembly GCA_951806755.1 of Brenthis hecate. NCBI lineage: Eukaryota > Metazoa > Arthropoda > Insecta > Lepidoptera > Nymphalidae > Brenthis > Brenthis hecate. The sequence continues at coordinate 7,582,803 of OX638260.1, forward strand.
TTTTTCTCAAATATCTTCCATGTACAGACAGCGATCAGTTACACTTTTATTATATATGTACGTCTGTATGTATAGAAGATTCTTATTGTGAAGTAGGTAGCTACTTCTCTAAATTTAGTAAAATAATTCTAAGCAAGTTAAACCTTATAGAAATAAAAGAAAACATTCATTACACGGCGTTGAAGAGAAATTACTTACACCTTATCTATGAGGTTACAAATGCGTTTGGTTTTCCACAAAACTGAAAAGTATTAACCGAGCCCATATATTTTCATCAGGGTAATGGGTTGCATGCAAGAAATACACTTTCCATTACGTACCATTCTTCTGGCACAAGATTATCGTACCATATAACAATACGAAATTATTTCTCATGATATTTACAATTTACATATACACATCTGTCTATTCTAATACTATAAAGCGTATAAGTCAGATTTTAGTTATTTTCTTTTGCATTTTATAGACTACGTTTTAACATTTAGTCTAGATTTCTCAGAGATGAGAGTAAAAATCTATATATTGACCCAGATTACCAGCTATTATCATACCAAATTTCATCAAAATCCACTCAGTGGTTTTTTCGTGATGCGGTAACAGACAGACAGACAAAAATTATATCGATAATAATGTCTATTTCAATAAGATTTTCCAAAAAATATTCAATATAGGTAGATTCGACTCAGAATTTTATTATATGTATTTTATTGAGGAAAGTTTACAGGCTATCTATCACCATGCTGGTACTTAGGAGTATTCATACATAAATAAACTAATTAAAGTCACTCAGTGTTAAGGCTTCCGCTTGAAAAAAACAAATATCGAGTTCCTGAATAAACATTTTTATGAATACTAATTAGGTACAACTATACGACGTTGCGTGTCTATTAGACCTTTAGCACAGTAAATACTACTACTAATACCGAATCTTTGTCTTGTGGTATGGAAATATAGGAAAAAACGCCAAATGGCGGAAAATTTTCGATTCATTAAGTAAATAAGTGACGACAAACAATTTCAGTGTTACATAACGATTTAAAACAACTTTTAGATAAAAAAAAAAACAATTTAAAAATACACATCTAAACCATTCACCTTCAATAACATTTATAAGCCACCCTTACAAGGATCTTGCAAATCCACTAAAATCCGGGTAAAATGTATTTCCCCGATGTCCGGATATTTCTTATCTGGATATTAATTTATCGAGTTACGAAGATATGGCGTCACGAGTAAACCATATTAATGATCACGTCCTTATTCGAAAAGAGACATATAAGTAGTTTTAGGCCGCGGCTTCTCTCGCGTACCTCGATTATCTATACTATAATATTATAAAGAGGTAAAGTTTGTGAGTTTGTGACGTTGTAGGGGTAATCTCTAGATCTACTGCACCGATTTAGATGAAATTTGGTCAGAAGATAGTTTGAGACCCTGGAAAGAACATAGGATACTTTTTATCCCGCATATCATCCCTGAAGGGGTTGAAAATGGGGATGAAAGTTTGTATGGGGAATCAAGCTAGGGACAAACCCGAGCAAAGTGAGGAAGAGTCGCTAGTAAAGTATAAAAGTCTAAGTGTTAAACTAATTCACGATTATTAACATTGCGTAAAATATATTAAAAAATTGTTTAAAAATAGAGGTGCATTTAGTGCTGATGTCAAGATATTTTATACAGACTATTTGGGACATCTCAAAAGGTAAACTATAAGATTTTAACTAAAAAGTTTAAAATTATTACTTTCGGACAGGACATTTTAATGACAACAAAACTGCCTTCCATTTGCTTAAGCTAATAGTCCCGTATTTATAATTTATTAGTAAATAAAAACTTTTTAACAAAAAAATAAAAACCGACTTCACACAAAAGCACTAAAAAGTAAAAAATAACTGATTGGTAGTTTTCATTTACTATACATACCTAATCAAATATTTTCGAAGTCGGTGTGCTTTGTTTTGTATCAGCTGGCACCGACTTCGAAATTATTTGATTAGGTATGTATAGTAAATGAAAACTACCAATCAGTTATTTTTTACTCTTTAGTGCTTTTGTTTGAAGTCGGTTTTTATTTTTTTGTTAAAATTTTTTTATTTTTCCTTTTTTAGTGTAGATAGTAGTAGCAAAGTAAGAATTCTAACGTGTTAGGCTTGTCAAATCAAACAAAATAAGCTCAAACTCAAAGTACCTACTATTAGCCGTTGAAGAGTTCCACCTATCCACCTTCTGGCCTTACCATCAGATCAGGTCAACAATACCGAACCACTGTACTATCAACGGAAATAGAAACACTTGCAAAGTTTCAAGTCAATATGACAATTAGAAGTAGGTTAAATTCATCATTAGCTATTTTTCCACCCTTAGGGGTAGTATTTTTTTTTAAATTTAAATGGCACCAATCTGGAAGTAAATACTTTCAAACAAAACAAAAATTGTCCGAATCGGTTAATAAATGACGGAGTTCTGAGGTAACAAACATAAAAAAAATGCAGCCGAATTGAAAACCTACTCCTTTTTGAGGAAGTCGGTTGAAAATAATACAGTCTGACACAAGCTTTGCAGGTACCGTAATATAAATAATTTTATTACATTAGCGTTTAAATTTGTTTTAGTTAAAAATATTCCATAATTTCGTCGTCGATATAAATAAATTGAATTTTCATAAAAGATCCCTTACGACATTATGAAAAATAAAGTTATTTTCTCGATAGCTAAACTTTCAAAGCGCGTAACCGAAAATATTCTATATTTTCTTTAAATTAATTTCCGTCGAAAATATTTCGAAAGCTAATAATTTTCAAGAAAAGTGACATCATATACTAAAAAAAATAGATAGATGTGACATTGTTATAGATTTTTGCCATGAACGAATTAGAGACTGGACCTGACATAAAATACAAATGTATGAAAACTAGTTCAACCAAGTGACGTATAACGCACACAAAGATTTTATTACATTATTATAAACACTGATACACAATACAATATTTCTAGCGCTTGAACGTAATCGATAAAATACATATATCGATGAACGAATGAATGACATTTTAGACATTGGTTAGCATAGTCATCACATCTTACATCTTTTAATTTAAAATATCTGTATTTATTATAATAAAGTAAAATAAATGAATTAAAGAGGCAATAATAATGTGTCAAATAATAATTATTTTTTAATTTGATTTATATAAATACGATGGCATTGATGGCAGCATTCTTTTGGCCTATAATAATGTTAATAAACAAATGAAATTCGGGTGTATATTCCATTAATATATAATAAATATTATTATGTAAAGATTAAAAAAAATATTAAGCTAATTTAATTAAATAAAGTGATTTTGTTGATTCTGTTATTGAACTATTTTAATTCGCAATTGATTGTCTCGGGTAGTTATAAAAATGTGACACTGTCCTAATATTGCTCAGTTTTTAATAAACATTTGTGAAATTAGGAAAAAGAAAAAGTGATTGCAAATTGTGAAAAAGTGAGTGTTGGATCGTGAAAGTAAAATAATTAGTGCAAGTGGTAAAGTGTTTTATTACAAATCGCCAACCCAGAAGTTTAGTGCTAAAACATTATTGTTTGTGTTTGTGTAATTTATGTGTTGAAATAAAATGATCTTTATTATTATTACAATGGAATAAGATTCCAAAGTATATAAATGTGGTATAAAATAAAATAAAAAATTAAGTACACATACTAATTATAATTTTTGCATTTATATTTTTATTTGATTTAGAAAATATTTTTATAAATTTATTGTCATCAGATTTTAGGATACTGTGATAAAAGTATTTTATGTTACTGTACTGTACAAATTCGTTCAGTTATATCGTCAAATATCGATATATTTTTCGACATTGTCAAGCACTAGTCGATGTCAAATGGACTTACTCGACAGTTTTGTCATTTGTTCTGAATGGTATAATCCAGCCATTTTATGATGGTTGTCAGATGTCAACAATACATAGAAATATCGACTATATTTAACATAGTTGGATTATATGACATTTTATTTTACATTTAATTAAATTTTGTGATAAAATAATGTATTTACAAGTGAAAAGAAATAGTGCTGCTTCCGCCGTTATAGTTTTTACACCATTTAACAGAACATTTAGTCATTTTTGGGAGATGTTTTGTTGACAAGTAAGTGCTTGAGACTGACACAAAAAACAAACGACCAAGGCTTAAATTCCCTGGTTACTGACAAGACCGGTAAAGGTACGTCCGCTTATATGTCTGATCCAGTGGTTAATTCGTTCATGATTTTTGCATTTAAGCTACGAAACTCTAATAAAATATATTATTATTATAAATAAATATACATGGAACTGTTCTAAGTGAGAACATAGCTACAGATAAAATATAACATTAACAATATTTTTTGTATATTTACCTGTGGCATGTATCCAATTCTAGGTCCAGGAACACCGCTACCAGGTCCACCAGGTCTTCCTCCAAGCACCCAAATCTCCCCAGAATTAAGTCTACGGCGACCAACTATGCAAGAGAGTAATGTAGTTTTACCACAACCAGATGCACCTAGCAGTCCGTATCTGTAAAGAAATATATAAAATCAATTCAATTCAATTTTTTGCTAATGGCGCGCCAGTTGGGCACAGATTACCCGCCACTCACGTAGAATGGAGAAGATTGGTCAGTAATAAGATCATTATATATATAATCATTTTCACAGTTAGATAAGTGTAGTAAAATCTAACCAAGTAAATATGTTGGGACCTTAACACACAGCACCATCTGGTTCCATGGTAAGCTACGAGGCTTGTGTTATGGATACCATATAGTTGATACACTACACATATATAACTTTAAATACATATTGTAAATAAAATAAAAATAAATAAACATTTAACAACCCATCAACATAATTTTTTATGTAAGCGTGACTGATTATAACCACATTTCGAGATTTCAAAATGAACGCTAAATACAACGCTAAATGTCCCGTTTTAAATCATAAGATAACGTCAGTGACCATGAAAGCTTTTAGATATTGTTTGCTCAGATATTATTTTATTACTAGTGTATATAAGCGTCGTAGGTACGTTTTAATTTTTTGGAGCGGAACCCTAATTCTATTTCTAAAATAAAAGTAGCCTATGTTACTCCTTATAACATCGAGAGATTATCTCGAACAAACAGACTGCCAGACAGACAGACAAAAATTAAAAAAAATGTGTTTTGCTTATAAGTACCGTATATAATTTCATATCCATTTAGTAAAACGGTGTTATATTCACATTACAAACAGACATGTCAATTTTATTTATCTGTATAGATTATATTATATTAAGCCTACGTCGTCTTTTCATCTGCCGGCGTTTATCTGCTTTAAAAGGGCTATCGCTTCCCTTATCATTGACTTACATAGGTATATTATTGATGGAATTACATTTTTTTATTATATTTTTTGATACAAACAATTATATACATGAGATGTTTCCAGCAAATAAAAATTGATCATCGTCAAATAAACCGAATTTTTAAAATAAATGACTGACATACCATTTATTTTAAGAGCTCGGCACTGACAACGAAGCATAGCGAGCAGCTTAATGTGTTAAAACGGAGCAGAGTTTAAAAAAAATAAACTCTGCCTTTTTGAATATTTAAACATCCATTCGATAATCTATCATCGTGGTCTGACCACACGTTTCTATGTCGGAAATCGCGGATTTGAGTCCTGTTTGTAACCAATTTGTTTCATTAGTAACTAGGTAGGTCCTGCACCTGGGTGGTATTAAATCCAACAGAAATTATCTTTGCCCACAGAGAAATTTATTAATTTATTAGATTCACTATTAGCAATTACAATTTATTAGGTATTATATACCATTCCAATGGTTCTTATAAGGAAATATATTTAAGGTGAATATCTATACTAATATTATAAAGAGACAGAGTTTGTTTGTTTGTTTGAACGTGCTTATCTCAAGAACTACTAATACGATTTGAAAAATTATTTTTGCATTAGATAGCCCGTTTATTGAGGAAAGCTATAAGCTATACATCATCATGCTACACCCAAGGGAGCGGAGCGGTAATCATAAATGACAACAAATCGGGCAGACTTCCATACATTATTAAAAAGGGAAGGGAAAAAAGAGTTTGTTTTTTTTTTTTACTTTGAACGCGGGCGAAGCTGCGGGTTCTACTAGTATAGTAACAATAGAATAATAAGTATAAAACATTTGGAGAACAGTCCATTAATATGTATGAGAGGACTAGCGCAATAGAACAATAGTATAGAGCTTGTAATCATTTCATAATATACATGTAATATATTTTTATTTATGACCTTCTAATAGGTGATCTTGCCAAATACAAACTCCATTGAACTTATCCAATCTATCACAGTATATATGCCTTGAAATTTAATTGATTTTAACTATTTATATGAAATACTTTCTTAGATTTACGCGAATACTTGACATTTTAAATAAAACTATCTTTTCGGATTTTTTCGCGGATTTATTTTGATTTTTGATTCCCGACAACAGCAATCATGGTCACGGGAGAGTCTCTCCCGAAAAGATAGTTTTGTTTAAAATATTTATATGAAATTCGAACTTTAGATACTTCTCAACAAAATTGAAATTAAGATACTTGGCTTTAAATCGTTGATCAATTACGTTTAAATTGTTTAATTGGATATCATGTTTAACTTGAATTTAAAAAACTCGTGGCTCGCAGATAAAGCTAATACATACATATGTATGTATGTATTAATTTTAATACTTAACATTCCTACGTCTTGGTTATATCTTCTCACAATTATTTACAATGTAAATAGTTTATATACATGTTCATATATACCTATATTCGAACTACTCAGTCTTTACATCGACCGAATCTTTATTAACTTATATAACCACAATAAATTCATACTGATATTACAAATACGAAAGCAACTCTGTCTATCTATTAGTTACCTTTTTACGGCTTAATCCGCTGAACCGATTTAAATAAAACTTGGTATGCAGATGTAGGATATTTTTAATTCCGGAAATCATCCCTTAAGGGGGTGAAAAGGGAGGTGGAAATTTGTATAGAAAATCAATTATGTCTCAAAGGATATAAAACTCATCATACCTACATATGTATATACATAATATATAATAAATAGTCTATCTATTTCTTACTAACCGTTAAAACGAAACTAGGGACGAATCCGAGCGAAGCGAGGTTGAGTCGCTTTTATTCTATATCATTCATATATGTAAAAATAGCTGACTGTATGTAATACCTTTACCTACTAAATAAACAGACACATCCGCTAAACTACAATCAACGAAATAATCGATTGAAGTTATTAAAAGAATCCAAGGTAAGCAACATATTGCTCGGTGCACCTCGACTTTTCGAGGAGCTCCGATAGCATATAAGATATTGAAGGCTATTTGTAAGCTGGAAGCATCAAACAAGAGGGTAACATTTCAATGGATTCCATCTCATATAGGATTGGCAGGTAATGAACGTGCGGATAGATTAGCGAATGACGCAGTATCAAAAGGTATACCACTCAGCGTGTTACCTTCTATTAATGACATCGTAGTTTTGCTTAAAAAATATGTATATAAGTTGTGGACCGCACACTTTCTAAATACATCGGTAAATAAAGGGATTTGGTATAGGATCTTGAGATCTGACCCGTATTCTTTGCCTTGGTTTGAGTCTTGTAGATTAGACAGAAATTCTATTGTGACAGGGTTAAGAGTGCTTTCCGGGCATATTCCACTGAATTATTTCGCGTTTAAGATGAATAAAGCCGTATCACCGAATTGCACTAAATGTGGGAAAACCGAAGATGTGTATCATATTTTAGTGGAATGTACTCGGAACGAACGCATGAGGAGAAATATGTTTGTTAACAATTATCACGAATTAAAACAAATTGGTAGCTGTAACATAATGTTAGCAAATCCTTGTTCAGATCATGCCAAAGCTTTGTATAAATTAACCAAGGTTGGCTTACGTGTTAGATCTAGTCAAGACGTTACATAATTATTATTATTTGTATCTCTGATAATATTAAATTAGTATAATACTGCTATGTCCGCTAAACTAGTAGAATTTTTTCTATGTTATGTATACTTTACTCTGTGCATAATTTTATTTATAATTAAGTATTTACTCGTTATTTGTCCATGTGTAAAATTTACAAGGACGACATGTTCGCTTTTTGTTATGTGAACAAGTCCTTCAAATAAAGATAAAAAAAAAAAAAAAAAAAAAGGTAAGCAAGGGTGGTATTCACTTAATAGAATGTGGTAGTCAATAGAATATTATAAATGTGTGTGTGTTTGTTTATCCTTCTTTGACTTTTATGCAGAAACTAAGCACTTTATATTGGCATAAAGATTATTGACTAGGGAGGAAAAAAAAACAAATCTGTCCCACGGGAACCGTACATTTTTCCGGGATAAAAAGTAGTCTGTGTTATTCTGGTGTATGAGCTATATTATTGTAAAGTTTCTTCAAAATCCATTCAGTAGTTTTTGCGTGAAAGAATAACAAACATACATTCATACATACATTCTTACAAACTTTCGCTTATAATAAATATTAGAAGTATAGTAGGATTGAAGAGTATCATGAGATTAAAATTTAATCTGTTTCATTACGTTTTCATTTGGTTATTAGTCTAATGCAATACACTAGTTAGTAATATTTTACGTCTCAGTCAAGCAAGGACGAGTCTCTACTTGGTTTTAATGTATTAATCATCATACCCTATGAATATAATTAGTCTGTGTGCAAATTTTTTTATATATTTTATTATTCGACATACGAGTGGAATTTTATTTAACAACGTTGAATTTATAATATGTAATTTACTTGAAATTAATAAATATCTACTGTTTTTTTTTTTAATTTCACACCTCCCCATAGAACACTTTAGATGATCACACTATGTCACTATGCTTTTCACCTGAGAGTTTTATATGTAGTCCCATAGCACGTATTTCCATTCGAATTCAAATTCGTTGTTAAGCAACACCAATTTTGTGCCAGCGTGATTTTGGAAAAAAATGTTATGATTAGATGTTAAATATTTAAAAATATATCCTATGTCCTTCCCAGGGTCTCAAACTATCTTCGTACTAAATTTCATCTAAATCGATCCAGCGATTTTTTTTGTTTACCCATTACAAACAAAAATACAATTATATTTTTTTTTTATAATATTAGTATAGGTTTATACACTTGATAAAAGAAGGCTTACATTTCTTTATTCGCGCATGTTTTTATTTAGACGCGACGCAAACGTGTCGAGAGATTTTACAAAACATAAATCCTGATGTAGGTAACGCTTCCTCTGAATATACGTAATTTGATAAATTAAAACTACTTATTTATCTATATCACATTATAAACGTTGCTAAAGAGGACGCTGTAAAAATCTGTTACTCCCAAACAAGATATAATTTCTACAATCACTACTATTTTTAACTACTACAATTTATTTAGAATTATATATTAAAAATTTAAAAACCTCCTACGCAAATTAATTGTCATTTTACGATTACACTGGAACGCGTGAAGCACTTAATCGAGTAATCACACGCCAAAATGCCTTACATCATTTTGGAAAAGTGCTAGATACTCTTACATTTCTGGACCGATATTAACCAAACGTAGCTAAGAACCACCGCAAAGAAACTGGCTTTCAAATGAAAAAAACCGCATCGAAATCGGTGCATCCGTTTGAGAGCTACGATGCCACAGCAGACATACACACACATACAGACATAGACGTCAAACTTATAACACCCCCTTTTTTGCGTCGGGGGTAAAAAAAGATAGAATACAATTAAACTTAAACATAAATTTATATCTACAGGACGCACAAACGAACGATACGTAGAAGAAAATTACCTTAAATACTGAAGTTATTAAGTCTCATTATACGGAAATATTCTTTTGTTTTAAAAAAATATGAATGAAACTGCATTTAAGTTGGTCATGTAATTTGCAAGAAAGAATTTTTTAATTTGTGAATTTTATGACGGTCTCAAGATTAAATTTTTTTTCATCAATTTCTAGAAACCCCGATTTCTAGAAACATGACAAAAACCATATATCAAAATATCCTATAAGCTATAGATTTTCCCGCGTACCTAATCAGTACCTAGTACCTACCTACATAATAGAAAAAAAAGCTTGCTCTATATTGACATTTTTTGTTTATTATAAGCAGATTAAAATGAAAACAATTATTTAAAAGTGTACCTAATAAAGTTATATTTTATTCAGATTTTTTTTTTATTAATAAAATCCGTATAATCTTTTCCGATCTTTTACATTATGAAACTCAACAATCTCATAAGAAAATAGAATTAAATTACTTAAGTTAAATTTTTAACTTTATTTTATAGTTATATTGTAAGTATTTTGAAATAGAATTTGGAAAACAAAGCAAGTTTTCGGAAAATATTTTTTCCCCTTACCAAACTGATAATAAATATTAACAACTAGCGAGTTACGTCCCTGGGTACCTAACAATAGCCGATAAAGTAATTCAACGGCCATTTTTCCCGACTTCAATTTAAGTTATTATAATTTCTGGCAGTAAACACATTTTTGGAATAAGGAAGTTTATAGCACTAGGCAGTCATATACCTAGCTGTTAGTAAAAATCAACATACTATTAGCGGCTCACACTCGCTTCGCACGGGTTCGTTTCTAGAAAAACAAATACAAACCTATCCCACGGGAACCGTACATGTTTCCGGGATAAAAAGTTGCCTATGTGTTATTCCTGACTATAATTTATCTCTGTACCAAATTTTATCTAGATCCGTTCAGGTGTTCTGGTGTGAAAGAGTAACAAACATCCATACTAACAATCTTTCACATTTATAATATTAATACGCATAGAAGTCATGGCTGCGTTTAGTAATGCATAGAATGTTAGCTGCATTCCCCCGCTGAATGCCAATGTCAATTCTTTAGGCAAAAAACGTGACACATGCCCGATTTCACCAACAACCCATAAGCCACCACTCTAACCATGCTTAGGGGATCCCTTAAACTTAGGTTACGTTGGTGAAATCAGGCAACAACCTTGTTATCACTGGTAGTGATAAGAGGTTTTATTACTCTAAGTACCACTTGCTTCGCTCATACTTGACAACTTCATTACCAAACTTTAACTTTACTCCATATTAATAAAATGTTGAAAAAAATCTTGAATGATAATGGAAACTGTATCAAATTCAATGTTTTGAAGCCATTAACAAGAAAATTGAATTGAATCAAAATTCATTGCGCACTTTTAAGAATAAAGATCACAAACAGATATTATGTATGTAGGCGCGCTCGATACATCCATATTGTTTTATAAAAATTCAAAATTTTACTTACATGGCACCTTTAGGTACAGTCATGTTCAGTCCATCTAAAATTACATTCGGATTCTTTTTAGGTCCATATTTCTTATGAGCTCTTCGCACACAAACTGCTTGTTGTCTTCTAGAAGCTACTGTGGACTTCTGTGGCTTTAGCATACGGGTTCTTCTAGCAGTTATCTCTTCTTCTATAGTGCTGATTGTGATGGTCGGATCCCGCACATCTTCCATGGATATCGTGGCGCCCTCATTGTCGTAGGCCGGCATTTTTCTGAAAAAAGAGGAGTTTTTAACTGTTATACCACTACTTAATAAATACGTAGGTTAGTATAATCGATCCATAGCTAGCATATTACAGTGTGCGCAAGCGGTAATAAAATATCGCATTTCTCACTGTTCTCACTGTCATCTGCCTAATAACAGCCGACAACTGACAAGTAGGTACCTCATATACGAGTATGTATGATTATAATATGATAGGTTTTTCCAGTGAGATCAAAAATAAGGGTTATCCAGCCATTTCTCAACAGACCGACAAACCGAACTGTTAATAATAATTGACATTATGACTTTATTATACATAAACAAAAATAATGAATAAACAACTTTGACGTCACAATATTATAAGCTAGTCGTATAATAAGCTCGTCTTGCCTTTTTTAAGAACTGTGTTTTTCCATTCAATCTGCAATCAATTAAGAAAACCAGCTTAATATGAATCCGTATCGTACGGGCAGCTCTATTAACTTTTAACTGTACTTATGACTTTAATAAATTAACAATTAAGAATTGGACAAGAATTCTACAAACTTTATCGATAATTAGATTTAAAAAAACGGTTTGACGTGTTAACTGTTAGTATAGAATATGTATATATATTAATAGATATGATGAGTTGTTGTGGGTTGTATTATAACGTGTTTACTCGTGGGAACTCCGTCACTCTGTTTCGACGTGAAAGAAAGACAAATAAACGGACACACTTTCAAATTTATAATATTAGTATGGATTTAAATTATTTTTAACTTTCTACTAGCGATATATTTTATAGAAAGTCAATTTACCCCAGACAGATATGGGTTATAGTGCTTTTATTAAATAAAAGAATATAAGACGAATTCATAAGGAGGCCATACATTGTTCATATAAAGCCTTACTTTTGTTATTTAAGGAACATTTCATTACAAGAATATCCAGACGCAATAAATTAATATTTTGTTTTCTTTTTTTCTATTGTGCCTTTATATTGGAGAGAGGCAAATTAGAATATTAATATTAGTAATTGACATCTTTTATTCTCCTTTAACCTTACATATTTGTTTTAAATACATATTGTATTCAGGCCTTTTTAAAGTCCCACTGCTGGGCACGGGCCTCCCTTCATTACGAGGGGAATCAGGCCAGAGTCCACCACGCTGGCCAAGTGCGGGTTGGCGGACTTCACATGTCTTTTGAAAACTTGCTAGGTTCTCTCAAACATGTATTTGATGAGATGTTTTCCTTCACCGTTAAGACAAGTGGTAATCATGTTGGAAATGATTCGCACATGAAAACATCAGAGGTGCGAGACCCAGGATTTGAACTCGCTTCACTCGGTTTCCCAAGCGAGCGCGTTACCACTGAGCTACCCCTGCCTAGCTTTAAATAGGTATATATATATATATATATATATATATATATATATATATATATATATATATTTGTCATATTATTTAGCTTTTTTTATATTTAGAAAAACATTACAATATTAAATTGATATGAATTAAGTAAACAGAAATGCTGTGTTGTAGCTTTTTAAATGAACCAGTATCAGGGTCGAAGCAATAATGAGCTAGTTTATTTAAATTTTTATGAACAAAACATGCTCATGACCTCGAATGTGAAGATTACACATTATCAAAAATTCAAATCTTTATATAAATATTGTCATGAAAGGTATGTAATAGCGTAATAGCAGATTTGTTTGAAAAAAAATGCCAAAACGTTGTCTATACCTATAGGTATAATATTATATTAGCAGCTCACCCTTGCTTGGGTTCGCTTGGGTTCGCCTCTAGGTACATTTTAACGGTGAGTATGGAATAGATAGACTATAATTATATAAGCGGTTAAACGTATTATAAACATCAGTTGTACAATAATGTATGAAGTCTGCCCGATTTGTTGACATTTATGATTACTGCTCCGCTCTCTCTGTAGTAGCATGATGATATATAGCTTATAGCCTTCCTCAATAAACTTAACGGGCTATCATTAGATTTTAAATCCAATTAAGTCATTCCTGAGATTATCGCGTTCAAACAAACAAACAAACAAACAAACAAACAAACAAACAAACAAACAAACAAACAAACAAACAAACAAACAAACAAACTCTGCCTTTTTATAATATTAATATATAGTACAGATTGTAATAAAAAAATAACTACAGAGGCACCAGAGCGAAGCGAGGGTATAATATTAAATGTGGCTGCTCTTAAGTTTAAAGATCATTATTCATTATTATAATAAGTTAATACATGACCAAGACAATTCATAGTGAATCAATTCAATCATTCATTTAGTTCATTCAGTGAATGATATGCACATAGAATGATATAATTGTAGAATAGTTGTGCATTAACCTTGACAGTTGTGGCATGTTGAAGGCAGCTCTCGTTAAAACAAGTAAATAAAAACAAAAGTACTTCTTCCTTGTATAAATGCCAACTTATAATCGTAAGTCCTAAACGTGATTACGGCATATCTTAGTTTAAACTTGCTTTAAATTCTTACAATATTTTTAATTCATGTGTGTTCATCATTTTTTTTTCAACGAAATATCGAATTCACAGATTACTTTGTACAGAGATTGCTTAATAACGGAAGGGCACAGCTTATTAAATACTTCAAAATAGAGGAGATTCTATCTCAATAGGTCAGTCAGCCTATAATGTAGAAACTTGCAGCATCTATACCGATGAGTCACGCAGAATAAATCTTTGACATTGAAAACGTGGAAAACGCATGAAATGAGAAAAAAGAATAACAAAGCCGTACAATCCTAATAATGCTTTAAAAATTAATTATGTACATACATACAAAGTGAATAATATTAATTATTCACTTTTGACGTCACGTTTGGCTCAGTTTGTAGTGACCCTACTTGCTGTGCCAGCGGTCGCAGGTTCGAATCCCGCTGGGGGAATTCATTTGTGATGAGCACGAATATTTGCATATACTGCAGTCATGGATGTTTATATTCATAATATTATGTATGTATTTAAAGTTATATAATATGTGTAGTGTATCAACTATCCGGTATCCATTACACAAGCCTCGTAGCTTATCATGGAAGTAAATGGTGTTGTGTGTTAATGTCCCAAAAAATAATTTTGAGTTACTAACTCTTATTTCTAAATACGAACAAAAGCAACGTATCTTATTTAAATAAGTATGTACATTGTAAGGTCTAGTGTCAAGAATAAACTACTATAAATGACAAAAATAACACAAAAAAATTCCATGCAACTGTCATTGTTATTGCTCACTGCCTGTATTTTTTACTGTTTAGCTATAAATTATTTTTACTAGCCACTTATAAAATTGTTCAGGGGAATTGTTATAATTTTACACACTTAGATCGTCAGTGGTTTTTTTTTTAATTATAATAATATTATAGAGGTAAAGTTTGTAAGTTTGTGAGTTTGTTTGTAGGAAGTAATCTCTGGAACTACTAAACAGAATTAGATGAAATTTGGTAAGAAAATAGTTTGAGATCCTGGGAAGGACATAAGATACCCCGGAAATCATCGTTGAAGGGGGTAATAATGGGGATGAACGATGACGAGCAAAGCGAGGGTGAGTTGCTAGTTAATTATATTATTTAGAAGTAGCTACTTACACTTCGGACGCTCTTTAGTAAGTTTTCAAATACAGGTATGACAATCAAAATCACTTTAAAAGTAAAACCTACTCTTATATTTAGGCGAATATTTGATATTTTACATGATATATTTTTGTTTGCGTTTCGAATGCTTTACAGCAAACATGGTCACGGGAGAGACTATGGTTTTAGACGTATTAAAAGTTATTATATAATTATTGTTAACAGACGGTATCTAACCATAAAATTATTTTGAAAGAAATAGACAAACGGCACTAAAGTTCCTTGAAAATTAAATTAGCACTTAGCGAATATACATATATCTATCGCATGACATACACAAAAACATACATTCAATATATAACCTGTTTTAAGTCGGTTAAAAAGTAATTATCTAGACTCAGACCTATTTACATATCCATTAAATCTCGTGTAAAGAATAAACTAACAAACACATTTTCGCATTCACATTATTAATATTTATTTATAATGACGTTAACTGACCATCTTAAATATTTGTATGCAAATAATACGATAGAGAAATACGGATTTATTTCTGCAAATTTTACGAAAGTTTTTAAAATTTAAATACAAAAATAGTAAATTCTAAATAATACTGACAAGTGGTTGGCTATGAACTATGCCTTTATAAACGTGGACTAAAACTGCTTTGTTGGAAATTGGAATTGCTCACTTAACCAGACCAGAATGAAACAAATACTTGCTACAATTTTGCTTAAAAAAGTTCCCTCTTATTAAAAGGAAAGCGAAATAATACTAACTTAGATTCACATGAACATTTGACATTTTAAATAAAACTATCTTTTCGGATTTTTTCGCGGATTTATTTTGAGTTTTGTTGTCTGTAACAAGTATATATCTATTACCTATACCTTTGAGATGTCTAAAACCTTAGTCTCTCACGTGACCATGATTGCTGTACATCATTTGAAACGTCGGGAATTAAAAATCAAAATAAATCCACGAAAAAATCCGAAAAGATAGTTTTATATAAAATGTCAAATATTCACATAAATATAAGAAAGTATTATTTCCCTTTCCTCTTTTAGTAAGAATTACAATTTTTTATTATTGTAAAGAGCTAGTTTGTGAGTTTGTGACGTTGTAGGCGGTAATCTCTGGATCTACTAAATCGATTTAGGTGAAATTTGGTAATAAGATAGTTTGAGACCCTGGGAAGGAGGTGATAGTGGGAATGAAAGTTTGTATGGGAAACCAACCTAGGGACGAACCCGAGCGAAGCGAAGGTGAGTCGCTAGTCTAACAATAAAGTTATAATTTATATCAATGCCAATACCTATAGAAAACAGATATTTATACTTACACATAGTATATATTTTTTTGTATTATTGCAAATAGTTGTAGTTTTTTATACTACTAGTAATTAGCTCCGTTTTATGTTATCATCAATTAACACATCTCAAAGTCACATTTTAAGGACGATGTTAGAATTTTATTTATTGACTTACGAAAATAGCGTTGGGTAGAAAATTGCGACGTAGATGAACTGGTAAGTACAGCATAATGTAATAATATAGTTAAAGTGTGTATCATAAGATATTAGGACGTTAACCCGGAATTAACTTTTTTACTAGCTGTCTTGTTTTTGCATATTTATTACATTACATAGAGTGCATTATGAATAAGTTTATTATTATAAGATTTTGCAAATTAATAAAAGTCAAAATACTCTACTGTACATAAATATTGGTACCTATTTATATTATAATATAAATACGAAAGTATGTCAGTTCATCTGTCAATCTTCTACGTCCAAAATGCCAAATTGATCACTATAAAACGGATAAGGGCAACATTTTTGTTCTTGCAAAGGAATAGACCCATATATTACAGTATTAAAAATATATTCAAGAATATAATATGAAACCATGAACGAATTAGTTCGTTCATGTATGAAACATCTAACGGTTTATTTTGAAGTTAATTTAACTTTTTAGTTGAAAAAGAATTATTTCAACTACTTGCTGGCTGCTGCGAGTCTTGCTATGTTCCTCTATCAAACCCTTTCTACTTTTTAGCTCGCTTTATACGCAGTTGGTTTTGTTTTTATAATATATTTTTTGATGAAGCCTTTATGTTGTACAAGTAACTTATCTATGCTAATATTAAAAACTAAAAAGAGGTAAAGTTTGCGAGTTTGTGACGTTGTAGGGGGTAATCTTTGGATCTACTGAACCGATTTAGATGAAAGGTATTTTTAGACCTTGGGAACGACATAGGATACTTTTTATCCCGGAAATCATCCCTTAAGGGGGTGAACATGGGGATGAAAGTTTACATTGGGAAGCAAGCTAGGTACGAACCCAAGCGAAGCGATGTTGAGTCGCTAGTATTAAATAAAGCTCTATTAAACAAAGTCATTAGTTCCTTGAGCTTACAGCGCTTATGACGTCAGTATACTTCTAACATCGCTTTAAAGTATTACGCATGTCTGACGTTACAGTACTAATTTATAATCTTGGTTTCATTAAACCGGTTCTCAATGTGTACCAATGTCTGTTAAATTTATGTGGCCATTTTAAGTATAGAGCAATGTAAAGACTACTGTTGATGTAATAAAACCCGCGTATTTTTATTTGGTATGTACATATTTGTCTGAGTCTTATTAGAGGTCGTCAATTCGATTCTTGTTTGTATATACGGTAGACAAATCGGTAACCCACATCGGATTTGAAAAGCTGTTTTTTTTAATGTATCAACCGAAAATATTGTTTTCTGTGTTATATTTACTATCTCCTTAAGTTTTTTTAAAGATTATTGCAAGAAGTCATTTCTTACGATTATGGTTACACGTCATCATAGGAAAATGCTGGCTAAATAATCGGTTTTTTTGTTTCAAACTGGTTTTTAATACATGTATAGAGTTCCCATGGGATAAGGAACGAGTTTTTTTGCTAATATCTGATCTCTCCAATTATTTCTATGAGAATAAAAAGAAGATTATCTGACACAATATACAAAGTAGTTAAATTTAAAACTCAATCGCCAAAGAATCAATATCCTTTCGTGTTGCCAAATGGAGGAAACTTAAATGTTCAATTAGTATACCTTATTCGTACATCTTTAGCATACAATTTAGGCGAAAATAAAATGTAGCCAAGGCTTACCATCTATGTCAAGGCCGGCCTGTTGTATCGATATTTCCAAATCGATTATTTGTTAATGAAAGTACCTATACCAGTTTGTTTTTTAATTTTAATGAAAGGTTGTATAAGTAATTGGTGTCAGAGTAGTTACTTATGAGCTATTTAAGGCTTGAATTTCTTTTGGTAAGTACTAATTTAGTATCTGTAAAAAAATATAAACGTATCCCGTGGTTTTACTTGCATTTTAACGTTATTTTTTATAGTTTTGCACTATAAGGGTAGGATTTTAGAAAATTTATTAGATAATAGAAATTATTTAGAACATTTTCTTCATTTGTATTATTTAAAGTGAAAAAAATAAAATAATTTTCTAAAGAATCGACGAAAATAATATTATATGGATATTACATATAATCATCAAATTTTCTACGAAACTTAACCAACATGATATTTTCCATCGTGTGATAAGTAACAATAAAAATATGTTTAAAAAATATATATCTATAATTATAGAAGTATATCTGCTTGTGTTTAATCTTTTTATGACTTAATCACTAAAGAAATTACATAGAATGTCTTCTGGTGGGACGTAATGTGGACATGTGATTTTCCAGATCGAAATAGTATAAGATTATTTTGTATTATATGTATTGTATTCAGCCCCTTATTTTCACCACCCCACTGCTGGGCACGGGACTCCCTTCAATATGAGGGGGATCAGGCCATAGTCCACCACGCTGGCGGACTTCACATATCTTTCGAAAACTTACTAGGTTCTCTCAGACATGCAGGTTTCCTCACGATGTTTTCCTTCACCGTAAGACAAGTGATAATTATGTTAGAAATGATTCGCACATGAAAATATCAGAGATGCGAGACCCGGGATTTGAACCCGCTTCACTCGGTTTCCTAAGTGAACGCGTTACCACTAGGCTTCCACTGCCCAAGATTATTTTACTTTAAGCAAATAATATTTATTTTTGACAACTTAAAAAAAGATGACACTTACGTTATTATGATGTATGTTTTTTATGTTACGATACCTTCGCTAATTGCGTACCTACCGGTTTTCGTAAATCTTTTTTTTTTCAAGTAGATAGGTATCATAAAAGTTTCATTGATAAAGAATCTAAAAAAAATCTCAATAAATTTAATAAAAATACCTATGTTTTTTTTTAAATAATTGGTTCAAATAGTATCATAAAAATATTCATTAGAAAAAAAAACAAATATTAATATTAATTTAAAAAATATTCACTAGAATAAAAAAATAACAAAGAAATATTAAATTGTTATTTTTGACCGTGAAGTGTTGTAACTAAAAATAAATACCACTGAGTTTTGTATCATGGAAATTCAAATATTGTTTGAAAAATAAGGAGTAAGGAAACATACATGACACAAGGTTATCCACGATTTTTTTAAAGACAATCATTTCTTACTATAAATATAAATTTTAAGGACAACTTTAACAAGTTAAATATAATGTAGTTGCGTTATCAACCTGTACAATTGAAATTTCATTTAAATTAGTGAAATCGTTTACTAATGATGCGCTATTTAAACAAAAATTACGCAATAAGTTAATCAATTTACCTAATAACGGCTTTGACTTTATCACAATTTAATTGCTATCTAGACTACGCAGAAAATCTATACATATAATAAAATTGTACATTAAATATTTTTTGGAAAATCTTATTGAAATAAACATTATTATCGATACAGAGGCCGAATCTATAGTTTTTAGAATTTTTGTCTATCTGTCTGTCTGTTACCGCATCACAGAAAAACCACTCCCTCCGGGATTTTGATGAAATTTGGTATGGTGATAGCTGGTTAGCCGGGTCAACATATAGGATACTTTTTACCGCGGGAAAATATCTCATTTCTGAGAAAAAATGCAAAAACTGCAATGTAAGAGTAGACTAATCTAAAAGCTAAGAATTTGGTTTTTGGTCATCTGAACGCGGGCGGAGCCGCGGGCAATGCTAGTCTACTTATACAATCTCAAATCCCTTTACTGACAGACGACGCACAGCCTGAATCACTAGATCAAAAGGCATGAAAATACAGTTGTTTTTCATACTAGATCTAAGTAAAAGTTATTGAACAAAACATAAACAAATCTATCCCACGGGAATCGTACATTTTTCCGGAATAAAAATTATTGTATTCAGCCCTTTTTAACATCCCACTGGGGGTAGGCCTCCCTTCAATACAAAAGGGATAAGGCCATAGTCCACCACGCTGGCCAAGTGCGGGTTGGCGAACAGCACATGACTTTCAAAAACTTATAAAGTTTTCTCACAAACATGCAGGTTTCATCACGATGTTTTTCTTCACCGTAAGACAAGTGGCAATCATGTTGGAAATGATTTTCACATGAAAATATCAGAGGTGCGAGACCCGGAATTTGAACCCGCTTCACTCGGTTTTCCACGCAAGCGTGTCACCAATGGGCTACCACTGCCTTTATAAAAAATAACCTTTGTGCTATTCCCGACTATAATCAATTTCTGTGCCAAACATCCACATCCATTCAGCCGTGATTGAGTAACAAACATTCTGGCGTGATTGAGTAACAAACAAACAAACTTTCGCATTTATAATAAATATTAATGGGACAATGGTTTTCAACCGCATGAAGGTAAATAGCAACCCCTACATAAGATATGGTACCCTAATACATAAAGGTATGGAAGAGAAAACTCTCTTGAATACATTTAACTGTATCTATAGTCTATAACTCTACTAATATTATAAAAAAGAAAACTTTGTTTGTTAAAGAATAGAAAGAAGAATAGAAGTCACAATAAAACTCGATTACAATGTGAGTCGGCATAATTGTTATTCAAATTTCTTACATATTACAAGTAATGCGATTTTTTCTGAATAATCAAATCAATTAAAGGTGTTATTGTTACGGCTACATAGGTTTATTAGCAATTTCCAATAACGACACGACGTGATGTTAAATTGTTTATGGTACGATACATACGTGATACAAAAAAAACATTTTATAACCGCCTTGAATGCGGAATCATTGTAAGCCAGTGGCAATTTAACACTCATTTTCATCTTTAAGGAATTTTCCTTGAAAAAATTAAAGGAAGTAATAGCGAAACTATTTTAATTGAAAGAGAAATATTTCATTGATAGCAATTCTTCATACCTAAAATCGAACCTGCGATCTTTTAGGCCGCATTGAGTCTAATATTTGAATCTTCTTATTTTTATATGACAGTTTTTGTTCATCACCTAGAAAACTAAACCTCATAAGTTTTTCGCCTATCTATAATTACTATCGCTTTAGTCGCTATCTATAAAGTACTGATCATGTGAAAATTAAAACTATACGAAAATGAATTTAATCTTTATAATATTAATATTAGTATATACTGTGGAAAATTAACAGCATGTTGCTCTATTTAATTTAAAGAGCTAAAATATTAAATCGATAAAATTAAGACTAAATATAGGTAAAACTCATGTTCTCCGCGCGTTACCCACGCGCGTCATACAATGCCTAGAAGCTTTAAGTTCTCGGATATGTTTACCACATTTCTTAGTAAATAGCATAAAATATATAACGCCTACAACATTTGTTAAGTTGAAAAAACACATATTTCTCAACGAATGACTAATTAGGCAAAGGAAACTAATAGTGGATGCCCTTAACATATAACCGATTCTAGGTAATACCGGATTTTCCATCTTAGCGTCTATTTGCTTCACCAAGGACATAGCAGTTTGCTTTTGTGATGTTTGACTTGAGATTTTTGCTGCGATTTAAAAATAACTTTATGGATAAACGGTAGGCTTTTAAGTTTCGGAGTAAAATATAAAAATGCAATCATTTTAGTTTTGTCACGTCCGTCTGTCCGTATGTTACAGATATTTTACTCGCAAATATTATAGTACTTGTACTATGGACCGAAAATTTTTTGTATAAAGTAGTAGAAATTAAGTAAAAATAAAAAAATAAATGTGGCAATACACTCTTGTAACTGAGGGATGAAAAATAATTGAGTAAGGTACTCATACCTTGGAGAGGTCTTTAAAAGTAAAAGTGAATAGTTAAGATATACGCTTTTAAAATCGTTTAAATTGTATCTAATTATTGAAATGGTATTATTTACAAGAAGAAATCTACTGTAAACTAAAAGGTCAAATAATTTTAATATAATTTTGAAGTCAACATTTTTTTTTAATACAATAAGAAAGATTAAGTAAATATTGTTAACAAAACGCCAAAAGTCAGGGGTTTTACATAAGTTTGACATGTTTGTCTGTGTGTCTGTCTGTGGCATCGTAGCTCCAAACGAGTGGACCGATTTTGATTTTTTTTTGTTTGAAAGCTGACGTGATCAAGATATTAATGAAGATCTGTTAAGGCGTTTGATGATCATCAGCTCATTTCCTTCTTGACAAAAGGGTCTTACTAATTTTCACATATCCGATTGATATGAAATTTGGTGTACTGTTACTTTTTTTTATTTATATTATTGGTACTTTGGTGTAATATTTTCAAGACATGCTAGCCTTGAACTGGTGTTGAAGCATTAAAAACAGTCTGCGGGAAGCTCAATTCCTTAGAAACTTCCAGCAGATAGTGTGTTTAGGGTCATAAGAATAGTCTCCATAAGAGTAATCTATTAGAATTAATGTAATAATTTAAAAAGAATGAAATAAAAATAAAACATTTAAGTAACCGCCGACCCACTAAGTAAATAAAATAAAAACCAGAATACAAAAAAGAAGATTGAATGATTAGCTCCCCGTCCGACGGACCGATCAAAATATTAATACTTTTAATGAAACGAAGAGGCCGAGAGAGAAATGTAATTTTTTTTTAATTTTTGGATATTTTTTTTTGTGTCAAGGGTTATTTAAAATTTTTATTTTTATTTTTGTTATGAATGTATGTCTGATACAAGAAATATAACAAAAGCCATTACTCAACTCATAATATTATCGCATAAAACATAATTTTGCCCCTTGTACGTACTTAAGTAAACAAAGCAAATAAAGTTTTATTTAATAGTTTTTGCTAATAATTTATACGTTTAATTATAATCTTTTAATGTTTTTACAGAATCATTTCTTGTGCAAAGTTCAAAGACCAATTGCAATACACATAAATAAAATTAAGTTTCTATATAGGTAGGTACTATAGAAATTTCTTCGTAATTGTTATATTGATCGTATACGACAAGACAATTATCACCAGGGAATACAGATATTCGTTTTCCTTTTTCATATTTTATACTTATGTTTCTAAACTACTTTCAAAGCTTATAAAAATCTAGTTTGTCGCTCGCAGCAAATAGCCTATCTTCCCCCCCAACGTGCGTTCACCTTGTCGTGGTGGGGGGGCTCAGTAGTGCCCGGCAATCCAGCCGGGCGCTAAGCCAAGAAACGCACAGGTAGGTGGCCAGCTTCGGTGGTCGGTGGGAGGTGGCCCTCTTCGGAGGGCGGTGTACCATGCAGGTTGCTCCTGGTACTTCTCTGATAGCAAAGTGGACTTTGGAGCAACCCCATGGTTGTTGTGGTCTGCTTTGACCTACCGTCGGGCCGTCGTAGTTGAATGCGTAAGCGATCCTGCGACGCCCCATTAAGACGGGGAAAGTTTTGTTGGGTTTTAGTGGGTAGTACTGGCTTCGCCGGTGAATCTCACACCTCGTGTGTAAATGGATTTCCCAACGTTAAAAAAAATAGCCTATCATACTTAGGGTTTAAGTAACTTTATGAAAGATTTTTTTGTGGGTTCAGAAGTTACAGTTGCTAGATTAGGAAGCGAAATAAACACATTTAACTTTTTATTACATACTCTTTACGTAGGATTCATAAAGTGCCTACATTTACAAGTATATGTATTTAGTATCTACAAAGCCGCGAGTACCAAGTCGCGACTCGGTTTTGAGTACTATGCTATTTAACTACGACAAGAATTACCAGATAAAATATTGAGGTTGCCCAAAAATGCGTGTTAAATACTTGTTACCTCTTTTGGAAGAATTAACAGCACCCTAAAAACGACTTTCCCGAAGGCCGTATTTAAGAAATTGAAATAATTAATATAAAAAATTGGTACTTACTACATATATTTGTCCTTAACCTATTGCATAATACAGAAACAAATTGTTAACCAGATGTTTATTAAAACAGGTTTTTTTTGCAGCTCCGCTCGCATGATAGATAATAATCGAGCGATAAAATTATGTTATAAAAATAAAAACTGACTGCATAAAAAACGAACTAAAAAGATGGGAACAACTAACAAGTTGACAAAAGAACATAGTATAATGCAGTCGACGACAAATATGTACATGTTTTATACTTCCTTCAAGTCTTGCTACGTGTATGTACATACATACATATATATCCGACTGATCCCCATTTACGTTGTGAAATGGAGTTATGCCTGCATATAAAACGGTTGAGACATTGCCTGGAGAAGCCAGTAGGTACTGCCCACTAAAATGGTGTTATAACCCCATGCCCCGGGGCAAAAAATTAAAGAAAGACTTCTGTTTTTATACTAAGCCCACGTTTCTGTCTCTCCATCCGTCAATCTGTCCTACAATTAAAGGGTTAAATGTAAATTTAAAAAATCAGGATCAGCCATCACTAATAAATTAGCGGAATTACGAATTTTAAGGTTAAATTAAAAACTAATTAATCATCGACTTAAAGTTATTGTTTAAGCTCTAATATAGACTAATGAAAAAATTCTGTTTCATCTATAATAATATTATAAAGAGGCAAACTTTAGATTGTTTGAATGCGCTTTACTCAGAAACTACTAATCCGATTTGAAAAATTCTTTTTGCATTAAATAGCTCGTTTATTGAGGAAGGCCATAGGCTATATATCTTTATTCTACTACCGAAGGGTGCGGAGGAGTAATCGTAAATGTCAACAAATCGGGCAGACTTCCATATATCAGTATTCATTTTCAAACTATTTATATTATATAATGTAGACGCATAGAGAGAACCCGAGCGAAGCGAGGGTAAGTCACTAGTATTATATAAAAGTGTTAAAAAAAGTTAACCTTTAAGATAGTGGCCCTTAGAAATTGATATCTCCGTAATGCGGGACTTCATATGAAAAAAGTGTAACGAATTACATTTGCTTCCACTCATAAAGCTATATATTATGTATACTACCTAGCTAACTATTTAGTTATAAAAAGTTTAAATTAAGGTCCGACTGGTTTTGCTAATAAAACTTAAGGTCGAAAATGATAAAACTTTGGAAATATGACAGTGAACTTTTTATCGAAGTTATACATAATAATTATCGATAATATCGAAAATAAAGTGCCTTTGTATAAATGTTAAGGCCAGAGAAATGAAAAATTTATTTATTTGCGTAAGCATTAATTAACCTACTGATTAAATAGAAAAAAAGTGTGTGTGTGTAAGAAGTTATACTTCCTTGGTGTAACAAAACAAAAATAGCTAAAGATTTCATTTCGTATGTCACATTTGTTTTATTTGTATGTATGTAACACAATATTTATATTTAATAATGTTGCAATATTATTTTATTTATCAATGAAAGAATTCGATTAACTCAAATAAGAAACGTCTGTTGGATATTTTATTGAATAATTATTTTCATATAACATAACTCCTAAGAAATCTAATACAATAAAATTGTGATCGAGTCTTTGTGTTGTGCAAGTTTTTCAATTTTTTTTTATCTGTCTGTTTATGTAAACACGTTTACACAAAAGCTTGGCATATTTTAAAGGAAAAATTTCCATGGTGCATAATATAATCTAAATTATATTTTAAATAAAACTATCTTTTCGGGTTTTTTCACGAATTCATTTTGATTTTTGGTACCCGACGTTTCGAATGCTTTACAGCAATTATGGTCTCGGGAGAGACTAAGGTTTAAGATGTCTCAAAAGCATTAAGTATATAATTGTTACAGACCGCCTACCAACAAATGAACAAAAATTAATTTAAAAAATTCAAAATTCACAATATTTGTTCAAAGTTTACAATATTTGTTCACTTTAATTTTAAACATTTTTATAATTTTTTTAATAAGTTTTATACTTAATTAAATATGGAATATTATTTATTTAATTTATTTAACTAAAAAATTATTAGTAATTTTACATTTTATAACTAGTATTTTACACTGAATTTAAGTTATTGAATGTTGGTACTTCATTGTAAATGTTAAATTAAAGAATAATATACAATTCCCTTTGTATAAAATACTTCGAGTAAATCAGCGCGAAATAGCAATAGGCTAATGTAATTAAAACTATGATATTTCGAACTCGTTATATGCTGAAGTACGTAAGATGATGTATTTAGAATATATTATTTTAAAACTTACATAGATGTAAAATGATTTCAAAATTTGGCAATGGACAGGTTACTAAATTATTACTTTACTTAATAATATCTGTCAGGGTTTTCGTCGTGAGTCACTTGCTTATGAAATGAAGTAATGATTAACAAGTAAAAATGTAGCTACTGTCAACGAATTCCATATAAATTTGAATGAAAAGATACAAATCTTATAAGAAAATGATATGTGCTTGTTAATATTAACAAGAATGGATACACTTGCATCGATCAAAAAGTACTAGATACACAATCCCATGCAAAAGTTCTCTTAAAACTGTCACCGATTGTGTTTAGGTCATTTTTCTAGTTGAAATAAATATACAACAATGTAAATTGAAACTCAAACGCAACGCCTAAAGTTGTTTTTACAAAAAGAAATTAAAGCGCACTCAAATATTCAAATAAGCGCTCATTCGGGGAGGACATTTTTTGTCGCTGTTTGGTTATCTAGTACTTTTTTGATCGATGTAAGCTTGAAATATTTTAATCTAAATGTTTATACAATAAAGTTATTCCTATTGTTATTTATATAAAATTAAAAATAATATAAATAATTGTGTAACACTAAAAATAAACAAACACTTTTCAAAACACTAACCTGTTTTTGTGTAATCAGTACAGGTACAGTCAGAAATAAAAGGTACGAGTATCGTGTCCGAGATATTTTTAGTTAAAGATTTGCTTATTTAAGAACTTTGAGAATTATTACCTACTTGACTACAATTACTAGCGACTCACCCTCGCTCCGCTCGGGTTCGTCCCTACTTATGTTTTAACGTTTAGTATAGATTTCTCTTTAGTATAGATTGAAATGTCTTGCCTTAAAAAATATACATATACATTATACATACACGTATTATTAAGATTGGTAGGAGTAGTTATATTTAATTTTAATTTGTATTAATTTTAAAATTGATACTTCTACGTTTTTTAAAAGATAAAATCTAGCGAAGTTGTATTAACAGAAACAATCCTTCAAAACGCAAAATATATTGGTACTAAAGATGCGGTTCCTATAATATATCTCAAAGAGTATTTCAGGTGAGAGTACCATGAAATTAGTTTTGTACAGAGATTGATGGAGGCAGCTGTAAGGACTAAAATTGTTAGCGTTTGCAACCAAAGACATTTATAGAAGTACGCTTAATAGATTGGTTTGGTTTTGTTGAATGCTAAATAAATAAAACATAAATAAGGATTTTCAAAAGCAATTCACGTAAAATCGCTAAAGCTCCTTTTGAATCATTATTTATAGTTAACTTTTACTCTGAAGACAAAATATAACAACAAGAAATGAATAGGAATATAATTAACTTTTAGTATCCTTCGTCCAGTGGGCAAAACTCGATCATAAACATTATTGAAAATTTGAGTAAAATGGGATAGGTATTTAATGAATTTATCTATCTATTTATACTTATATTATAAAGACGAAAGATTTTTTTGTTTGTGTGTACCGAATAAGCTCCGAAACTACTGGACCGATTTAGATGTTTCTGTAAAAAGAGTTTGAGACCTTGGACATGGAATAGTTTTTAGTTATCATCCCTTAAGGGGGTGGAAATGGGGATTAGTTTGTACGGGGCATCAGCCTATAAAATAATAAAACCTAGCGACGAAACAAAATCAAGCGAGGTTGAGTCCCTGGTATTAGAATAAAATAACTGTTATCATTTTTTTGATAACACAAACTCTTTTAAAGCTACTAAGCAAAAATAAAGCAAATCGTTCGGCACACAGAGGATAAAAAGGCACTCAACTATGTACAAATTTGGTAATTTTTATTGGTATAAATTGGTCTAAATTCATTAACATTTTCATCTCATGACACGTTGCTTTTTACCGAGAAGGCCTGAACACCCAACTATGTACGTTTTATATAAATATTATACGTAAACATTCAACATAATATGTTTAAGCGACATCTAGGGAAAATATCTACTTAAACCTACTAAAATCGCTATTTTCCGAACAATTTTATGTTATTTAGCTAATTGAAGTCATCATTTTTAAAGATTCGTACCCGAAGGGTGCCAACGGAACCCTATTACAAAACCTCCGCTTTCCATGCATCCGTTTGTCACAAGGCTGTATCTCATGAACCGTAATAGGTTGAGTCGAAATTTTCTCAGAGTACCTATGTATTTCGATTGCCGTTATTAACAACAAATAATAAAAATAAATAAAAACACAAGAATGATTTTATTAATGTTCGCAATCGATCATCGAAGTTTTTGTAGGTATTACATACATAGAAAAAAGTCATATTTCAGTACATGCACGATGACACGAACCTTTCGTGTGCGAATTCGACTCGCATTCGGCCGATTTTTAAATATTACCATAAAACCCACTGAGGATGTGCGAAGTGTCCTCGTCATTTTACCGTCGTCATTTTGCTTATAAATAAAACAAACATCAATTACTAACTACCCTACCTACTCTCATAGTAATCGTGTTTTTGTTGTGCAAATATTTTATTATGCAGAATGGAAAATTTTTTTCTAAACAAATATATTTCATACTTTAATATTATAAAGGTTGAAAGTTTGTTTGTTTGTTTGTCCTTCTTTCACATCGAAACAAAGACGGATTAGGGTGTTTTTTCAAGTAGCTTCTTTTTACCGCGAGAGGTTATCTCATTGCCATGGGAAAACACGTTATAATATAATGCACAACAATTCAACAGACGGATGTATACCTATACATAGGCAGTTACATATATGTATATAATATATATTCTATCTATTCCATACTAAACGTTAAAACGTACTTAGGGACGAACCCGAACGAAGCAAGGGTGAATCGGTAGTTTATCAATATACCAACAACAATATTACATACTTATCAAGTAATGCATGAACATTTTTATTTTAAAAGCTACATATCTAAGTTAGGTTGCTAACATAAAATATGTAATAAACTACAAATAAAAAATATTTATTTACACTTTAAGTATGTGCGAAGGACTATTTGCGTAAGCTTGTAGCGGAAGTTAGAATGGCTGAGTTATTTTAATTGTCCGTTCGCTTTTCCGTTTGGATATATTCTAAAGATGTAGTATATTACATACTAGCGACTCATCCTCGCTTCGCTCGGGTTCGTCCCTAGCTTGATTGCCCATACAAACTTTCACCCCCATTTTCACCCCCTTAAGATATGATTTCCGGGATAAAAAGTATCCTATGTCCTTCTCAGGGTCTCAAACTATGTTCTTACCAAATTTCATCTAAATCGGTTCAGTAGATCCAAAGATTACCCCCTACAACGTTACAAACTCACAATCTCACAAACTTTACCTCTTTATAATATTAGTATAGATTATACGTAGAGCATTTACACAATGCAGACTGTTTATTGACTAGTGACTTACTCTCGCTTCGCTTGGGAGCGTCCATGTACAGTCAACCAAACAGTAGCTTATGTAAATCTTATTACCTAATGTGTATTCAGCCCTTTTAAACGTCCCACTGCTGGGTACGGTCCCTTCAATAGGAGGGGAAACAAGTCACCGCTGACCAAGTGCGGATTGGCGGACTTCACATATCTTTTGAAAACTTGCTAGGTTCACCATAAGACAAGTAATAATCATATTGGAAAATGATTCACACATAAAAATATCATAGGTGTGAGACCCGGGATTTGAACCCGCTTCGTTTCCCAAGCGAGCACGTTACTTATATATTACCGGGCTACCGCTGCCTACCCTATTACCTAATATATTAGAAAAATATTCTTTTTGCAATAAACAAAAGAATATTATTTATGCCTTGAACAAATTATTTTATTAATACAAGGACTAAAAGTACTTGCAATAGAAGTTTAACAATTAAAACTCCTTGCAATCAAAAATAGGTTAAATAATATCATAAATAGCAACTTCATTTAAGCAGTATTAAATTATAAGACAAAGTATAAGTCATAATTAATTTGCCTAGTTCATAAATCTAATTTGTTACGTACATTTCCGCCCTGAATAACAGTAATTCTTCTAGTTAATCAGATATGAGGTAAATTATACATGATTTTAACTTGTACGTATCGTATCGGACAACTATATTATTATAAATGCAAAAGTCTGTATGTGTGTACGTTTGTTACTCTTTCACTCTGAAACGGCTGGACCGATTTTGACCTGATTTAGTACATAGACAGATTATGACCTAGACTGTAGAGTCTAGATTAACACATAGACTATTTTTAGGCACCTAGGAAAGCACCTGATCGAAACAAGTATAAGTCGCTAAGAGGTAAAGTTTGTTAGTTTGTGAAGTTGTAGGGGGTGATCTCTGGATCTACTGAACCGATTTAGATAAAATTAATACATCGTAAAAAGATAGTTTAAGACCCTAGGAAGAACATAGGATACTTTTATCCCGGAAATCATCCCGTCCGGGGTGGAAAATCGGGGGTGAAAATGGGGATGATAGTTTGTATTGGGAAGTAAGCTAGGGACGAACGCAAGTGAGTCGCTAGTAGTTTATAAAGAAAATCGCTATATTGCACTTTTGCTGTTTAGTTAGATATAAGAGCTTAATATATTATGTATGTTTGTTATAATGTATCTACTCGTATATCATGTATTTCTTTAATAAAGTTTTGTAAATAAATTAAAATAAGTACTTAATAAGAAAACAAAACATCGATTTGAAAATTGTAAGTAGTAAAAGATGTAGGTTTTGATAAAATGGATGAAATGTGTTACACCGCCAAATTCTCATTTCCGGGCTGCTGACAGTTTCTTTAAAAAAAACACTCAATAACACTTAATTCGAGATTTGAACCCTAATGGGTAGAGTATACCAACGAGCCAACGAAATATTTTTGTTATTACTTAGTTTTTAAATATAACACTTTAAAAGTCATTATTGAAGATTTTTTTTACATATGGCGAAAAAAAAATGTAAGGAGTATTTACTTTTTTACCTTTGAAGTATGTGAAGTTAAAAGAAATGAAAATCGTATTATAATTGGCAATGATTATTGTAATACATACA
The DNA here is from genome assembly GCA_951806755.1 of Brenthis hecate. Classification (NCBI taxonomy): domain Eukaryota; kingdom Metazoa; phylum Arthropoda; class Insecta; order Lepidoptera; family Nymphalidae; genus Brenthis; species Brenthis hecate. The sequence goes on from OX638260.1 coordinate 7,614,553, forward strand.
CACAAAAACGTACACTCATATTAAATACCACTTTTGTTTCGAAGTCGGTCTAAAAACTTTAAATAAGTTATTTATCCCCATGATCGATTTCCATTAACATCTTGCATTGTTAATTTTCCAAGTAAATGACGTAACGAATTACATGAGTAATTAGTGAGTGTACAAACTTATTAGAATTGTTGAGAAATGTTAAGAAACCTCATATAAGTATTATTTATCATACTATATCTAGGGTATTTTTTTGGACATTAACACACAGCACCATCTAGTTCCATGGTAAGCTACGAGGCTTGTGTTATGGATACCAGATAGTTGATACACTACACATATATAACTTTTAATACATACATATTATAAATATAAACACCCATGACTGGAGTACAAACATTCGTCATCACACAAATGAATGCTCCCAGGGGGACTCGAACCCGCGACCGCAGACACAACAAGTAGAGTCACTACAAACTGAGCGAAACGTGTCAAGTCATATTTACCAAGGTTTCGAACGTGTCCATATAAAAACTCGAGTTTACGTGCTTTGTCGCGGTAAAAAGGGTGATATTATTACTCTTTTTATCCAACTTTAAGAAAAAGAAGTTTTCCTGTTTTTCCAGTAAGGTTTACAACCTTAGGGTTTTTTAATAAAGTCATTTACAATTGTTGTTTTTATTATCAATGCTATTTCTATTATTATTACTAAATTACCGTTTCCGTTATATTTCTTAACAATGATTCAACGTCGTTGTTTTAATTTGTAAAAACTTTAAAGCTATTAATAATTAACGTCATCGCAGATAAAAAATATTAACAAGAAATAAAAAGAAGAATATAAAAACTCAATATTGAATACATTAAATAAAAAATCTAATCTGCTTGAAAGAAAACAAGTTTATTTTAACGGAACAAAACTTAGTATGACGCAAATCGGAATGGAATAAATACTCCGAAGAAAGGTATTTCCCATTTTTTGTAGATTGAATTAAAATTATAATCGTTTTAAATTCCTTGTAAAATGTGTTTGTTTATTACTTATTTGTGGGTTTGATTTTATGTTCGTCACTAAATTAAGTTTATACTATAATAATTATACAGACAATTAAATTGCCTTTTTTAACGTTGGAATGCATTTAGGCACGAGGTGTGGAACTCGCCGACAAAGCCAGTACTACCCACTAAAACCCAATGGAACCGCCCTCGTCTTTATGGGGCGTCCTAGGATCGTCTTACGAACTCAACCACGACGCCCCGATGGCAGGTCTGCCGAATCAGACAACAACCATGGGGTTGCTCCAACAGTCCACTCTGCTATCAAAAAAGTACCAGGAGCAACCCGCATGGTAAACCACCCACCGAATCGAGCAACTTCCCTGTGGGTTTCTTAGCTTCACGCCCGACCGTATAGCCGGACAAGGTGAACGCGCGTTGGGGGGAGGAATTAACTGCCTGTATCAACTCAAGAGTGGAATAAAAAAATATTGCACTCTGTTAAGTGATTTCCCGGTTTGGAGCATAGTAACATTATCAGTCATTGACCTTTTGTATTTATTTTAGCAATTTATACAATATTTATTCGTATGAAACACAAGTAGGTACCTACTACACTAATATTATAAAGAGGCGAAGTTTGTAAGTTTGTGAGTTTGTTTGTAGGAAGTAATCTCTCGAACTACTGAACCGATTTAGATAGATTTTGGTATGAAGATAGTTTGAGACCCTAAAAAGACCATAGGGTAGTTTTATACCGGAAATCATCCTTTAAGGGGTTGAAAATGGAGATGTATGGGGAATCATTCATTTCTCAAGTAAGAGATATAAAACTCGTCATACCTATGTATACATATATGTATATACTAATATATAGTCTATCTATTCCACACTAACCGTTAATATGTACCTAGCGACGAACCCGAGCGAAGTGAGGGTAAGTCGCTAGTTTTATATTATAATCTCTTGACACGAAACCTTTGACGAGTGAGTCTAAAGAAAGCACAAAATTGTTAAAGATTATCGACATAAAGCAACATAGCGAAAATAAAAGTCGTAAGCATTTTAATTCAAACCTAACCAGTATTTTGAAGTCAACGTCCGACATACTGTCAGCCTCGCCCTATCCCAAGTATTCAAAATTTAAGTTCCGTTAAACTTTTGTTTTTTTTTTTTTAAATCTTTCTGCGGATATAATTCATTTATACTCTTCAGAGTTAGATAAATGTCATGCTACAATCGTTATAAATTAGTAATATTAAAAATTGTATTGAAATAATACTTGGATTTACGCGAATAATTTGATATTAAAAATAAAACTATCTTATCCGGATGTTGTCTCGGTTTTATTGATACTAGTATTGAAACTTCATTATGAATTCACCATATTAATTTAAATATGTCCTTAATTTTTTAAAGTATGTATAGCATAAATTGTTTTCTGTAGCTATTCCTAGTAGCTAGCGATTTACTTAGTAATATCTCCCGGGAAGCCCTTTAAAATTGAATTAAAAAGTACTCTTGTACATTGTACATTAATTATACGCATCTATACTAATATTATAAAGAGGTAAAGTTTGTGAACAACGACTACTGAGTAGTCATTATTTGTGAATTTGTGAGTATGTGACGTTGTAGGGGGTAAATTCTGGATCTACTGAACCGATTTAGATGAAATTTGGTAAGAAAATAATTTGTGACCCTGAGAAGGACATAGGATACTTTTTATCCCGGAAATCATCCCTTAAGAGGGTGACAATGGGGATAAAAGTTGGTATTGGGAAGCAAGCTAGGGACGAATCCGAGCGAAGCGAAGGTGAATCGCTAGTAATATACCTATAAGTAAACATATTATGGTGTATGTAAAAATCACTTCGAATTTATTTTGAAGTTATGTAAAAGTTGTCTGAGAGAACCTAACAATTTTTTGAAAGACACGCTAAGTCCGCCCGCACTTGGCCAGCGTGGTGGACTATGGCCTGATCCCCCTCGTACTGAAGGGAGGCCCGTGCCCAGCAGTTGGACGTTAAAAAGGGCTGAATACTACTTTACTACCATGTAAAAGAAGGATAAAGCAAAATCAATACTTTCGTATTTATTGATAAAGACATTTATAGTGGGTATGTAAGGGTCAAAAGAATTTTAATTATATTAAAAAATATTTCCGTGCGCGTCACAACTATATGGAAAAATACTTGATCGGTTTTATCTTTCAATGTGGTTTGACAGCTTAAAATTTTCTTAGAGCCTTATAAAGATTTTGTCTCCAGATTCTCTTCGTGGACTAAACATATAATAAAATTCTGAGTCGAATCTGTACATTAAATATTTTTTGGAAAATGTTATTGAAATAGACATTATGAAATGAAATAGATCATTATCGATACAGAGGTCAAATCTATAGTTTTTAGAATTTTTGTCTGTCTGTCTGTTTGTCTGTCTGTTACCGCATCACAGAAAAATACTTGAAGGATTTTGATGAAATTTTGTATGGTCATAGCTGGTTATCCGGGTCAACATATAGAATACTTTTTACCGCGGGAAAATATCTCATTTCTGAGAAAAAAATACAAAAACTGATTGGAATAAAACCACAATTATACTATATATATTTTAGCAAGGTAACTTACTAAATAAGGCGAAAACTATTAAAAATAGCTTATCTTGAAAAAAATATATTGCTATTTTATTTGGTCTGGTCATCTGAACGCGGGCGGGCATAAATAAAATAAACGGGTACGTCAATAAAATTATTGCTACTTAGGGACAATGCACTATTTTAACAGCGAAAAAATGGTGCATTTTCCCTTAAGCCTGGCGTCGACTACCTCCGAAACGCGTCAAATCGAGACGAGTCGACTCGAGTCGCATTTTATTCCTTGTGCGTCCTTTTCAGCCGAATCGAATCGCTCATTTATCGCAACTCGTCAGAAAAGTAGATCGTGAATGCGCTTCTTCGATGTAAACTAAATCTAAACTTTAAAGTGTAGTACATATAAACATACACATATTTATATAAAATTAAAGTGTCTGTTTGTAATCTCAAAATAACAGTGCTATTACTAAATGCACATAAAACTATACATGATACTTATCAGAAAAACACAATTTTAATTTTTTTTTGTCTGTTTGTAGTTTGTTCCGGCTAATCTCCAAAACTAGGCTGCTTTTATTTTAGAAAAAGAATAAGGGTTCCGCTCAAAAAAATTAATAATTAAAATGTACCTAGAAAGTACGCACCCGAGTGAAGTCAGGGTACGTCGCTAGTAGTGTAAATGTTTTAATTTAACACATTTACTCTACATCGAACAAATAATAAATATACATATTGATATTCTTTTTGCAGCCGAGCATATAATTTATTCATATTATTTTTTATATATTATAGTAATATACCAGTTATATTTAATTAGAAATAATTTTTGTCGATATTATTTCTAGCACACTTACAGAATGAGTCAATTAAGTAAACGATTTATCAATTAATTTCAAAAGAATTTTTTAATGATTATTTGATCAAATCATTTAGTCATGGAAAATTATTATAGGTAAATGCTGTTTCTTGTGATGATTTTTGGCATTCGAAAGGTTTTGAGTTTAAAGAGGATAAAGTATATAGAGAGGTTAAATATCTTTAGTATAATTGTAATTTGTAAGTATGTAATTATTAAATAATGAGAATCACTAGTACATATTTTTAATTTCTATTTAGAGTAATAACTATAATAATTATAAAACCATTTTATTATTTTACGACACGTTTGGATCAGTTTGTAGTGACCCTACTTGCTATATCAGCGGTCGCGGGTTCGAGTCCCGCTGGGGACATTCATTTGTGTGATGAGCACGAAAGTTTGTACTCCAGTCATGGCAGTTTATATTTATAATATGTATATATTTAAAGTTATATTATGTGTAATGTATCAACTATCTGGTATCCATAACACAAGCCTCGTATTACCATGGAACCAGATGCACCATCTGAATCCAAAATATTTATTTTTATTACTATTTATTGCACACCCAAAAAGAAAATATACAAAATAGTACGCAAATGTACAAGAAGCGTATAACGCTAAAAGAGCAATTTCTTCCAGGCAATCTCGAGGTGGAAATAGTACTAAGATAGTAGGGGCGCGAATTTTAAATAAAAAGAACAGAAAATGTAGCGTATTGCATTGAAATTTATATATAAAATTGAAAATTATTCCTAATAATTTTGCAAGGACTAGCTTTATCTGCATAGGTCTCAGGACCCTGTTGGTTAAAATTTTAAAGACAAAAAATATCCTGAGGAAGGAAACATGCAATATCTGAAAATACTGACTTGAAGTAAAGAAAATTTCCACCAACCCTTAAACTTCCAGCGCGGTGGACTCCGGCATAACCTTCACATTGAGGTGAGGTTGCCCAAAAGGGAAGGAAAAAGGGCAAAATAATTTCATACATTTGAGTATCGATTCTGTTCATACTATTAAGAATTATAAAGATAAACTATCGTTCAAGGTTTTAAATAAAACTGTTTTGGAAATTTTTCGCGGATCCTTTTTAATTTTTGATTCCCGACGTTTCGAATGCTTTACAGCAAACATGGCTACACAAACAAAAAAAAACGCAAAAAAAAAACGAAAATGCAGTTTTACTTAAAATGTCAGATATTTGGGTAGATATAAGAAAGTATCAATCAAGGTAATAATATCTGTAGATACCTTAATTGGACTTAGTATTTGAATCATGTTTCCTTTGTTTTCCATCAAAGGACGTGTGGTTAATTGGTTTTCCATAACTCATATCCATGCATGCGTATAATAAAATTCTGAGTCGAATCTATACTATTATCGATACAGAGGCCGAATCTATAGTTTTTAGTATTTTTGTCTGTCTGTCTGTTACCGCATCACAGAAAAACCACTGGAAGGATTATATATATATATATATATATATATATATATATATATATATATATATATATAACAAGACAGTGATTTCAGATATTATGTTGTACATACATACAAGTAAATAACCTTACTAAGTAGTAAGTATACAAGGTAGGTAAGGCTATTTAAAATAATATAAGAAAATATACTTATTAACTAATTTTGTTGCATTTCATTTTATCATAGACGTAAATGAATTCAAGATTTTAGCAGTTCGAATGAGCACTTTGTTGGGAACCAAATCCACGTAACATTACCGTGCCAAAACTTAATTGATAAATTAAAAAAAAAAATTGTAGGTAGGTATTATATGCAAATATTATTTGAAATACGAATAAGATATAAACAAATGAAAAATATAAATTTTAATTTAGTTCTTTTTCATCATATTATACTGTGTACTTTATAAATAAAATATTTTAATATATACTTAATTGCAAAACAAATATATTCGTATACGGTATAAGGTTCATGTACCTACATATTTTACTTTACGCTCTAGTTACGATGCGAGTAATCAGTAAAACCACGTGCAAAAACTAGTGTTTTAACAAAACAGAAGAAATAACAAGATTTTTTTAAGGCCACATTAAAATAAACAGGAAATTAAATAGACTTAAGAAATTTTTACTATTAATGAGAAATATTATGTACGTAAAATTACTATTATCCCTATTGCGAAACATTTAATGAATCATTAATATTATATGTTGTATTTGTGCTCGAAAAAATAACCATTTCGAAAAAGACTAAAAATTTAATAACATTGGTTGTATTTTTGCTTTTTATAACATTTGCATCATAAAATATACATAATATATTATAAGGAATTGTTTTATTTTATATATATATATATATATATATATATATATATATATATATATATATATATATATATATATATATATATATATATATATATATATATATATAAATCCTACCGATATACCATTTTATTATTTAAGTCTTCATAAACAGATCTTAGCTCGAAGGTCTTTCCGACCTCAACACGCTATTATTTCTCAATAAATTAAAGAAATTAAAATACTAATTTGTAATTTCCTTAATTAATGTTCTACAAATAATAATTATAGTAAAGAAATATTTACATAATGAATACTTACAGTAAAATTCCAATTCGACAAAAACTACAAATCCATAAAAAACTTTTTCACAACACAATAATGGCGCGAATTTTGAAATTCGAGCGTATTAAATATAGCCAACGTGCGCTCAACGCACGCTCGTGTAACACTGAACTTGTCTTCGGTCTTGCGCTTACGCCTTACGCTTCTGCTAAGAAATAATACCTTTATGTTGAAATAAAAAAAAAACTTTATTCTAATGGAAATAAGATACAATTTAGGGTGACATAAATAGATAGCAATTTTTTTAATAAAATAAGCTCTATAACATACAATATAAGGTTAAATTCAAACGGTTTAAAAAAAAAGATCATTTTGTAGTAGTCTTCATCTTTAAGGTAGTCTTTATTGCTTTAGAAATAAAGTCTAATTTTGGTCATGTTTTTAATTTCATATAAGATGTCTTTAATTTACTTGAATTCGCGGATTTTCCAAGATTTCGAGGCTAGAATGTACTACAGTTTCGTCACTAAGAAATGCAGGTTGCATTATAAGCAGTGAATCGTGAGTTTTAGCAAATGTCGATGTTGTAATGAACTTTATTTTTAAATTATTCTCTTTATTATAACATTTTGTTAAGTAAGTTTTGAATTGATTACATTTTTATTGTATGCATATCTTGTAATAATTACATAAAGTTAAAATGAATTTTTGTCATACCTAATTTTTGAAGTTATGCTTCTTTCGACACGTTTGGGAAAAATATGAGATTATAATTTTTATGACACGCGCTCACCGACAGCCAAAGAGCGACTTCATTAAGTTAGCTGAAACTTGAAAGCGTCATGATGAAGTTAGCTGCATTCCTTTACAAACAGATAGTTGTGACATACGGGATGAAATCTTTAGCTATTTTTGTTCTGTTACGCCAAAGAAGTATAACTTCTTACGTGCATGCATAAGTACACACACAGGTTTTCTTATTACATTAAATCAATTGTTATTCAAAGTTCAAGGTATAAAATCACAGAGTTTCGCAACCTGACACAATTATTCTTTTTATTAATTATAAATTATAATATTAATACAGATTATATTACATACATAATTTATTTTCGTTGTTAAGAGCTTAACACAGATTAAAATATATTAAACGATTTTCAACATTTCGGATTAATTATAATAACGTTTTCTCTTTAATCTTTTGATATAATTAATGCGTAAATTTTAACCATTTATTATGAACCAGGATTTTTTGTAACCATGAGTTAGTCGTAAGCGTGACTCATTAATAATAATTTATTAAATACTAAAACTTTAGAATTACTTATAGCAAATTGTTTTGTTTGATTACAGTTAGCGAGTTGCCCTCGCTTCGATCGGCTACGTCCTTAGCTCCTGTCGTTACAGCGTCAACGAGTAACAAACATACACACTTTCGTATTTATAATAGTAGTTTATGTGTCTTACAAGTTCACAAGTTCAAAGTCGCTCAGCGAGCAATGGAACGCGCGATGCTTGGGATTTCACTGGAACACGGAATTCGAATTGAAATCACTCGCCAGAGAACTAAAGTAATTGATCAAACTAAAGTCATCGCGCGCAGAGTTAGCATGCTAAAGTGGAAGTCAATCAAATCATGTCCCCAGACGTTATAATAATAATAAATTCTTTATTGTACACCAAGAACAAAATAAAATATATAAATACAGAATAGAAATGTACAAGAGGCGGCCTTATCGCTAAAACAGCGGTCTCTTCCGGGCAATCTTTAGGTTTTAGGTGAGGGAAGGGGTGCAAATAATATACTTAAATATATATCCATATATAAAAAGTAGATTACAAAAATGCATAAGTATATGTGTTTATACTAATAGATACATACGTAGTGATAGTCAATAGATTCTACACGTGCTCGAGTGGAGACAGCGTTTGGCAAGTGTAGCGTAGGATGCCTCGTGCTCTGCAGCACGACGGACAGATGACCTAAGAAATGTGGCGGATAGAGGATGGATGCTGGCTGCCCAAGACTAGTTATCGGTCATTGGGGGAGGTCTACGTTCAGCAATGGACAGTAATATTCTCTTTGCTGTATAATTATATTTTTAAGTAGAATATATTACGTACCGTCTATCGACTGTATTTAGCATATTAAAAAATAAAATTATAGTCGTTACAAGGTATTAAGTCTCCATCGTAATAAGCACTCGTAGCTGATTGAAACAAAATGGATCCCTAATACACTATACCCGAACGTTTAAGGTTTTCAAATCAAATCAAATCAAAATATTTTATTCAGCATTCAATTACTACAATTTTTTACTGAACGTCATGAGTCTACTACCAGTTCGGAAAGAAGAAGCCTCCGACCTGAGAAGAACTGACGAAAGAAACTCAGCGGGACCAATATCTTTCTTATAGTATAATCTTTTTTAAAGTAAAATTATAATTTACAATATTTCTATCAAGTTGAAGTAGCCTGGAGGCGATCATCTCACTCCCAAGGTGTGCCATCTTCTATAAAATCATTTATTGTATAATACAATGCACACAAACGTTCTTTAACAATTTTTTTGAATTTGGCCATAGAAGCCTTTTGAACATTTTCTGGGATCCTGTTGTACAAGCATATACATTGTCCATAAAAAGAATTACTGACTCTGTGTAGACGAGTCACAGGCATTACAAGTTTGTGTTTGCTCCTAGTATTAATGTTATGCATGTCACACTTCTTGGGAAATTCGTGTATATTTTTACGGACATACATAACATTTTCGTACACGTACCGAGAAGCAACAGTCAATATTTTTATTTCTTTAAACTTATCTCTTAATGCCACTCTAGGACCTAGACTATAAATTGCACGAATAGCTCTTTTCTGCAGGACAAAAATCGTACTAATAGCAGCTGCATTTCCCCATAGTAAGATACCATAGGACATAATACTATGAAAATAACTAAAATATACTATGCGAGCTGTATCTACATCAGTAAGAAGTCTTATTTTTTTACCGCGAACGCTGCAGAGCTGAGTCTACTCGCTAGCCCCTCAATATGGGGCCCCCACTGCAATTTCGAATCTGTGATAATACCTAGGAATTTAGTGGACTCTACAGGTTTTAACACTTCGCCATTTAATGTTACACCATTATCAACAAGTTTGACATTAGGTGTTGAGAACTTTATTATTTTGTTTTTTTTTTATTATTTAATAATAAATTATTTGAATCAAACCAATAGACAACCTTTGAGAGAGCATCGTTTACATCGTCACACATTAGCGAATTGCGCTTCACTTTAAAGATAAGTGAAGTGTCATCAGCGAACAATACTATCTCATGTTTGTCCTGTGCAAAAAATGGCAAATCATTAATATAAATTAGAAAAAGAAAGGGGCCAAGAATAGACCCTTGTGGAACCCCCATATCTAATGGAGCTCCAGGAGATCTCTTACCATTAACATCAACCCTCTATATTCTGTTTTTTTAAATACGAATTCAGAAGGTCGAGTGCGTGATGCAGTTTCCTGATCAGCGTCTCATGATGTACACAATCAAAGGCCTTGCATAAGTCACAGAATATCACAAGTGCATCTTGTGACCTTTCCCAAGCCTCAAAAATATTTTTTACTAGCTCAACACTAGCATCTGCCGTGGAGCGGCTTTTCATAAAAAAATTCAAATTGTTTCTTATGAAGTAGATTGTTTGTATTTTATGTACATGCTCATATGGGGTCTGGGGTTGCTACTTTGGTTGTCCACCTCTTAATTTCACTCTGGCTATGTGTGATAATAATACTGGCCAAAAGAGACTAGACTCGCTGTAGAGGTTTGAATCACTATAGGACGGTTATTAAAATGTGAGTGTGTACGTGTGTGTATGTGTATATGTGTGTATGTCTGTCTGTGTATGTGTATGTTATATGTGTGTGTATCTGTATGTTTGATACTTCTTGAAACTGAACTGAAACGGTTAGACGGATTTGGGTGTACAACTAAACTCAGAAACGACACTAAATAATTTAAATCAAATTTTGTATTTAGATGTATTGTCTTTTCCATATAAGCAATATATATTATAATACACAAATCCGTCTCGTACTTAACCAATTTTTTACAATAGGTATTTACAGGCATTTTTATGGTTTTTTTTATGGATATTGAACTCTAAAATGGCTTTATTGACAATCTTACCATTGTCAATCTGCGTTACGTGTCAGTTAAGCAATTATTTTAAATTACAATACAAAGAACAGAATAGACTCAGCAAAAACATGTTGTTAATGAAATACGCACGTATTACACGTGTTTTTTCTCTCACTTTATTATCTATTAATAAATAAATACCTACAACAAAAAAATATTTTTTGTCATCTCTCTCTATATAGGATCTTGAAACAAAATTAAAAATTACAAAATATAAACCTCTATACAGCTTATGATAATACACGCTTATATAATAGTGTTAGTATAATAATAGTATCTACCTACTACCTTCTAACAATAAGTTTGTAATCTGTCGAATTTCCAATACTTTGAGTACTAGACTCAATCTTAGTCATTCGTTTACTTATCTATAAATGTCTGTGATATTTAAAAAATACGTTTTAAATCTATATTTAGTAAAAAAGCTTATAGGCTATCTAATATCACGGTATGACTTAGGAGATATCTATACTAATATTATAAAGAGGTAAAGTTTGTAAGTTTGTGACGTTGTAGGGGATTATCTCTGGATCTACTGAACCGATTTAGATGAAATTTGGTAAGAAGATAGTTTGAGACCCTGGGAAGGAGGACATAGGATTCTTTTTATCCCGGAAATCATACCTTAAGGGGGTGAAAATGAGGATGAAAGTTTGTATTGGGAATTAAGCTAGGGACAAACCCGAGCGAAGCGAGGGTGAGTCGCTAGTTATAAATAAATACATTAACTATGCATGCATAGCCGCAGGCAAATGCTTCTCCTTAGAATAAACGACCATATAAATAATTACAAGATTATTGTAAATTACAGAATTTAATAACTCAATTATATATATATATATATATATATATATATATATATATATATATATATAATCTCTCCTACTACCTATTATATATATATATATATATATATATATATATATATATATATATATATATATATCACTTTTAAATTTAATCGGGTTATATTATATTATAGGTAAATAATTTGCTACAAAATCATAAATAATTTTTCTTCCACAATTTCCATTGAAAACTGGTTAATTAATCAATGCGATTGTTTAATTTTATTGCGAAAGAATTTATCAAGGTAGATATAAGATTATAAGTATAGAGCTTTTATTTTTATTTTATTTTTACTAGCGACTCACCCTCGCTCCGTTCGGTTTCGTCCCTAGTAGGTATTTAATACCTTTTGACGTTTAGTATAGATTTTTCAGAGATGAGATATTTCCCCGCAGTAAAAATATCCTATATGTTGACCCGGATAACCTGCTATCATCGTACCAATGTTATCAAAATTTGTCCAGTGTTTGCCTGGTGATGCGTTCCCAGACAGATAGACAGACAGACAGAAAAAATTCTAAAAACTATAGATTCGGACTTTGTATATATATTTGTAATATACTTTATGTACAGATTCAACTCGGTTAGAATTTTATTATAATGTGTATAGATTAGGTAAACAAACAGTACAATATTACATAAACAATAAATAATAATAAGACGACACATAAATCAATCAAGTTTCCACTTATAACAAACACAAATAGTTAAGAAGCAGAAAACAAAACAGAAATACAATGAACAACTAAAACGAAAAAAATAAATACCTACTTAACTAAAAAATTCAAAAAGAAAAATTGAGTAGAATCTATACATATAATAAAATTGTAACCAAGCTGAATCTGTACATTAAATATTTTGATGAAATTTATTATGGTGATAGCTGGTTATCCGAATCAACATATAGGATACTTTTTACCGCGGGAAAATATCTCATTTCTGAGAGAAAAGATACAAAAACTGTAATTTAAAAGTATACTAATATGTAAAACCTAAGAATTTGGTTTTTGGTCATCTGAACGCGGGCGGAGCCGCGAGCAGTGCTAGTTAACTATAAGATGTGAATTAGCCATATTAGTCTTTTAACTTTCATGGTCACTGACAATATAATTGTGATAAAATACGGGATATTTACCATGTTCATTACTTACTTTCGAGAGTATAGCCGTGAGTGACCATGGCGCTTGTAACAGTGTCGAAATATCGGGAACTCTCGAACCGGATATTATTGGTCGATAGTAAATTATAATGTTGTGTACATTATAACGACACTAAAACCCACTCGTATATTATTATTACTATGCATATCTAAATAAACCTTCATACTAATTATTATGAACCTTAATATGACTCTGTAATGTCCAGGCTTAAATAAAGCTCATCAATCACGTAGTATTTATTTAGATCTAACGTAAGCCCTAGGTGCCTAACACCTATGTGTCTTTACAACACTGCGCCTGTATACAAAATTTCATCCAAATCCGTCCAGTCGTTTCAACGTAAAGTCGTTTCAAATCAAAATATACAAACTTTGGCATTTATAATATTAAAGTCCGATTGATATTGGTTAACCTATAACCTGATTGAATAAAGGTATGCCGTAATACAGGTCTTCTAGTACGACAACACAGGTGCCCATAAGGTGTTTCAACTAAAATATGTATATCTTTTTGACAAATAAACTATTATATATACTAATATTATAAAGAGGTAAAGTTTGTGAGATTGTGAGTTTGCGACGTTGTAGGGGGTAATCTCTGGATCTACTGAACCGATTTAGATGAAATTTGGGAAGAAGAAAGTTTGAGATCCTGGGAAGGACATATGATACTTTTTAACCCGAAAATCATTCATTAAAGGCGTGAAAATGGGGATGAAACTTTGTATGGGGAATCAAGCTAGGGATAGAGAAGCTACTTTTTATCATTTAGTATAGATTTCTCAGAGACGAGATATTTTCCCGCATTAAAAAGTATCCCGGATAACCAGCTATAATCATACCAAATTATATTAAAATCTATCCAGTGATTTTTTCGTGACAGACAGACAGATAGACAAAAAATCTAAACACTATGGATTCGGCCTCTATATCGATAATAATGACAATTTCAATTAGATTTTCCCAAAAATATTTAATGTACACATTCGACTCAGAATTTTATTATATCTATTGATAATGCTGGTCGTATCTACAAGCACACTGCACAGTTTCTCGATGTTACATAGGAATTTGTTTCCGGACAGAAAACATACAAAGGACGTTTGACTACCGTATGAGCCATACAAAAGACTTTGTATGCATAGAGTATATTTGGATGTCCAAAGCTAGACGAATTAGGAAGTCATATAAGCATATAGTCGTTTATGTTCGGCCAGCCAAAGGAATCATAAGGAAACAAAATGCCTAGATCAAATAGATACTTCTAATGACTTAATGGGCTCAAATATTTATATTTTTTAACACTTTAAAACATAACCATCACATTGCGATGTACATATCATGTACATCTATTATCTATATAATGATAATAAAATTGTTATATAAAAATGGTTTTTACACCTGTAAAAGCATGATTAAATGCATATTCCATATAAGTGTATTTTATCATACTTTAGCATCGATCAAAAAAGTACTTTTTGTTCGATGTTTAGACTAGTTGACTTTCTGAAATCGATATCAAAAAATATATGGAGAAGGTATATTCTGAAGAGATTACTTAATGATTAGATATATCAAATCTGTATATTTTACTGCACTCACCTTCGTTTCGCTCGGGTTCCTCCTTAGGTACATTTTAACGGTTAGTATGGAATAGATAGACTATATAATATACATAGGTATAGAAAATTAGGTAATTAGGTACTTTAAAAAATTAAGAAAATTGTATAACTTACTTGAGAAATAATAGATTCACCATGCAAATTTCCACCCCACTTTTTCACCCCTTATAGGGTGATTTCCAGGGTTAAAACTATCATATGTCCTTCCCAAGGTCTTAAACTATCTTCGTACTAAATTTTACCTAAATCGGTTTAACGGATTAAGCGTAAGA
Organism: Brenthis hecate; assembly: GCA_951806755.1. Classification (NCBI taxonomy): domain Eukaryota; kingdom Metazoa; phylum Arthropoda; class Insecta; order Lepidoptera; family Nymphalidae; genus Brenthis; species Brenthis hecate. The sequence continues at coordinate 7,629,666 of OX638260.1, forward strand.
AGGAAGATAACAGACAGACAGACTGAATTACCTTCGCATTTAAAATATTAGTAATTAGTAGGTATTTAATTATAAAGTAGTACGAGTAGTACTAAAGAAAAAGGAAAATGTGATTTTTACGTTTTTCCGTGTAATTTTTCCAATTTTTCTCTCCTTACTTGGACTTCAACGAATATTTGAATTTAAAAACAAAATAAAATGCCGAATTGGTGTAGCTGTACTCGAATTTTTAACTTAGCAACATATTTATCCATTCATTTTTATTTATATAGATTTATATTATGTTATATATCAGTATAATATCCATACTTCTATTCTTAATATTAGGTATAAATATGAAAGTGTATTCCTTTATATGTTTGTTTGTCCATCTTTCACGTCGAAATAGAGTGACGGATTGGCATGATTCTTGGTGTGGAAAGAGTTGGACGGCTGGAGAGTGATATAGGCTAATTTTTACCGCGGGGGACCAAAGGAGAAAATTTATGATCAGAATTACTTGAAACTTGGTGTTGATGCTCTTCAATACAATTAAATAAATACGCATTTTTTTAAATTCATCCCATTAGGGGGTAAAATAAATTTTTTTATGAAACCTACCTTTTTAGATATTTTTTTGTACTTTTAGAACGAGCGAAGCCGCGGGTTCTGCTAGCTTATCTATATGTTATTCTTAAATATTATTCCATGAACTGACATTGATCTTTAGAAATGAGAATAATATTTAAGACTAGTATTGCCCGCGGCTCCGCCCGCGTTCAGATGACCAAAAACAAAATTCTTAGATTTTACATAGTATACTCTTAGAATGCAGTTTTTGTATTTTTTCTCACAAATGGGATATTTTCCCGCGGTAAAAAGTATCCTATATGTTGACGCGGATAACCAGCTATCATCATACCAAATTTCATCAAAATCTGTCCAGTGGTTTTCTCGTGATGCGGTAATAGACAATCAGACAGACAGACAGACGGACAAAACTTCTATAAACTATAGATTCGGACTCCATATCGATAATAATGTCTATTTCAATTAGATTTTCCAAAAAATATTTAATGTACAGATTCGACTTAGTTACAATTTTATTATATGTATAGATATAGGAAGAAAATTCTAACCCCTTAAGTTCGTTGGCTCTTTGGATCGTTCACCCTTTTCATTTAAGTTCAACCATACGACGAGACTTTATTTACGGTTTAACTATAGATAAGTAAAATGTAGAAGTAGGTATATGTAATAGTGAATTGACAAATATTTCTAGAAATTCTCAAATTCAACTTCAACAAAACAACAACAAAAAATCTCTTTATTTTTATAATATTCCCATAGATATTATGATTATAATGTAAATAAAGGAAAATCAATCAATCTCAGTTTAATTAAACATAATATTATTTTAGACTAGCGTCGCTTCGCTCGGGTGCGTTCCTATGTGCGCGGATTTTGTTAACAATTTCATGGGTTATAATTATTTGCGCGGATCCCTTATTCTTTTTCTAAAATAAAAGTAGCTTAAGTTACTCCTTATAATATCAGCTATCTGCCAGTGAATGTTCCGTCAAAATCGGTTCAGCCGTTTCGGAGATTACCCGGAATAAACAGACAGACTTTAACTAAACGAGTCGGCTTTACACAAAAGTAAATATCCAACAGTAGGTACGGACTGGACCATAGCCAAGAATATTAATAAGGAAACTTGGGTTATTCTTACCGCAAGCTATGCAGTATACAGTTTACACAAAGAACGAGTATTATCAAGAAACTATCAAGGCTATCGCAATGTAGTACTAATCGTTGATAGCAGGTTCGATTTTTGTGGGAGCCAAGAAAACTAAAAGTTTATATATGACACACGTCGCTTACAGACTGAAAAACAAAACTAGAAGTTAGGACACTAAGATATATAAATAAAATAACTAACAAAAACATATAAGGTAACGTCTGTAGTAATGTACTCCTATAATCACAAAAAGGAAGCATAGGCTTTTATATCCATATACTAGCAGCTCACCTTCACTTCGCTCGGGTTCGTCCCAAGGTACATTTTAAATAGTTACTAACCAAAGTTAGCCATGTAAGTTTTAATATATTTTTTTGTGAATTTTCCAATATTGTAATAGTTATTCCGCTATCATGAAAATCGGTCCATCAGTTCTCGAGTTATATGTGTTGTAAAAAACCCGATTTTGTTTTACATGTAAGGAGTTTCTTTTCAAAACTTGACTGTTCCACTTTTGATGAAACTGATTTTTTTAGGACATAAAACAAAACTTGATTATTCCAATCAGCCGCGTCAAAACTGGTTATTCCATTTCAAATTTTGGATTTATTCAAAATATATTATTGCTAAATTTTTAAATCCTGTACAAAGCAATGACTGTTGTTGTCGTCTACAATAATGCATCAAAATTTCGGGTTAAAAACATAGCTGCATACCTACCTACAAAACTATTTTCTCAGATTTTGAAAAAACACAAAATGTGATAGTCAAGCTTTGAAAAGAACCTCATCGTAAATAGTCATACATTTATATTGGAATAGATTCACGTGGATTCAATTTTAGTGATCGCCTTAGGGCAGCTTCAAACAATGGTGCAAACGAAATAACGGTGGAAATGAAACAATGGTGTAACGGGCGGCATTCAGAGGTCATGGGTTAAATTTACTAGTTTTTTTCCCCGAAAATAAAATGTAGCCTATACATTGATGTAGGATATAGTCAGCCATAGGGGCATCGTAGTTGAGTGCGTAAGAGATCCAGCGACGCCCCATTATGACGGAAGAAGTTCAGTTGGGTCTAGTGGGTAGTACTAGCTTCTCTGGTTGGTAAGTCCTGCATAACCATATTTGTAATATGTATGTATTTAAAGTTATATATGTGTAGTATATCGACTATCTGGTATCCATAACACAAGCCTCGCGGCTTGTCATGGAACTAGATGGTACTGTGCGCTAGTACAAAAAAACCACCTGTATGTAAGCAGGTGGTATGCTTAAATGCATTTCCTATCGTTAAAAAAAAGATTTAAATTATCCCTAATTCGAAATTCACTTAAATCCGATGAATTGTTACAGTACATAGACAAAAGACACACAAAATTTTATATTTGTAATATTAATGTGATTTTAACTATCAGAGGTCATGACTTTTGATCCTGCACATAGATTTATTTATTTTGACTAAACAAATATTGACTGATCTGGATGTGTCAAGTACTAATGCAGGAGACTACCGTACGTCTGCATTTTTAACAGTCTCATTGAACTTTATTCATAGGGTGATTCGCCTATCACTAGACCGGGTCCCACTTTGTCGTATTATCTTCTATGCATCCAGCATTATTGCAGTGTTTGACTAAAGGTATGCACTGTATAAGATGCAAATTGAGCATTTCATAGTACTTGCTCTTAGCATATGCACTTCGCACTGGAAGGCCAAAAACCAATGAAGGCAAGCCAGAGACGGAGGACAGATATTGTTTCCATCAGAAGATGTCAGGTCTGTTGGCAACTCATACTTGGCCACAATCGCGCTGCGGGTTTATGTTATTAAAAATTTCACAACGTCAACGTTAACGTTAATTTATTAAACTTAGAACTTTAATCTCTGAAAGTAATTTCAAATACATTATAACTGCGGTTCTGTGAACTAAGTATGTACTTACAAATCCCACTTGACTTTAGACTTAATGGTATATTTCATTGAATCTCAGCTGTAACTTAATCGTCTGTATGATATATCAAAGAGAAACTTCTGGGTAGTGGCAATGACCACTTTTAAATGACATTGAATAATTAATATTCTAGACTTACTAACTTAAATGTAGGTATAGATATTTGATAAATCTAGAGTTTCTTTTTCCTGGAAAAAAATAGGATGATAGAAGAAAGGTAGGGCAACTACTTAAAAGCTTAACTTAAAAGCTTAACTCAATGACTATTTATTTTTTGTCTGTTCTTGTGTGCCCACTTACATCCAAGACATCATTTTTGACATTAGCTAATTCTTATCCTGGAAGATAAGATTCTATTTACTCTGGTGTATCCAAATCCGTTCAGTATTTTTTACCTCAAAAGTCAAAGAGTATAAACGTATATCCATACAGGCATCACAAACTTTCACCTGAAAATAGTATTATATGATCTGTGCTTGAAATGCCGTCATATGCTATCATCATGTTTTCGGTCTAGGATTAGATGATGTCAAAATTGCTATTATATTATCAAGTAAGTATACTAAAGTTATAAAGGACTGCAACAACAGCTTTTTTTTATTGTATTGTGTACCGTATATTATTTTGTCGCAAATACACGTGGCAACACATTGCTAAATTATTTACAAAGGAGAAATATTATTTTTTGTAAAATGTAAAAGAATGATTTCTTATGATCATAATTCGTTGTTCATATTAATATTATTTTTAAATTTTATCTATATAGGTTCAAAAGACACTAGGTATCTATTAAGCAACATCCTGAGATTTTTTCTGTTTTATTTGACAATTATTTGGCAGCTATCATTTTATTTAGCATATTTATTTTCAATACAAAAATTTTGTAGGATTACTAAATACATTAAATAATCTTTAAGTTTTTTTTAAAGATTTTTTTTATATTTCAGTAAATATCGCCATCTATCTACTAACTGCGTGCAAAAGTTCGTATGCGTGTGTTTGCGTGCATGTTAGTCCTTCACACTAAAAACTGGACTAATTTAGATTAAATTTAATACATAGATAGGCTTTATTCTCTTTCTGACTATTCCGCTCTTGACCAATATATTACACACACTAGTATCACATCATAGGCTACTGTGAAGCAACTAGAAATGCAACTAAGCGGAGCAAGGGTAAATCTCTAGTTATATATATACATACAAAAAAAGTTATTCACACATTTAATTTGTCTGCAAATTAGTCCACGTATCTTGTAACTCTGTCTTACAGGTAATTTATCACGTCACGTACATTTCTCACGAAATAGAAAGTCACGTAAAATAATGATTTCTAATCATCATATTTCTTTGTTCATATTAAAATTATTTCTAATACTTCTATCAAATATACTCATAATATTAACATTTAACATATTAAAAAGTGTCAGTCTAATTTTGAAATAAATAGTATTATATTTATGATTATCTTAATTACTATTATTTGTATAGATATGTATTTATGTAAGTATTAGTATGTATGTATGTATGTATACACATAATAATGTATTGTATAGTATGTAGTGCATATTATATGGTATTCTATATAATATTTAATTAGCTATTTATTTTTGAGTATTTATATATCTATATTAATATTATAAAGAGGTAAAGTTTGTGAATTATGAGTTTGTGACGTTGTAGGGAGTAATATCTACTGAATTGATTTAGGTGAAATTTGGTAAGAAGATAGTTTGAGACCCTGGAAAGGACATAGGATAATTTTTATCCCGGAAATCATCCCTTAAGGGGGTGAAAATGGGAATGAAAGTTTGTATGCGGAATCAACCTAGGGACAAATCCGAGCGAAACGAGGGTGAGTCGCTAGTTATTTATATGACTACGACTTTGCAAACAAAAATTACTGTATCGATTTAAGTGCAATAAAGAATAGTATGTTATATGTATATTTAATTGAAATTTAAAAAAACACGTGTAAACTGCTTTAGCTTTGTTTACGACCACGCTCTTGAGTAACCCACGGGATTCACATTGTGTACTGGTTATAATATTGTGGTAATTTTTATATTCATGTACACGTCGAGATGTTTCGAATGCCTTACAGCAATTATGGTCACCGCAGAGACTAAGGACGTCTCAAAGCTTATTTTACACTTGTTACAGACAGTGCCTACTGCCCACAACCCTCTACAAGATGATTTCAAAAATTCAAAAATGGCACCACAGTACTTTTCAATATTTTGTTGATTTTCATTTTAAGCATTTTTTTAATAAGTATTGTAATTATTTAAATTGTCCATTCCATTTAACTTTGAAATGATTCGTCGGGTTCGTTGTGTATATTAGAGCTATTGGTTCAAGGTTCGACGTTCACTATTTCCAATTGTGGTGTTGGAATATGAGGGACATTTTCAAAAATTCTGCAATACCGTTCTTCCGTAAAATCAATAAGTGCAGTTTTACTCAAATTCGAACTAAAAAAATTTTCTAGAGTCTCGACCCGAACGTAAATCTCGGGGCACGAATCAACTAAAACAAAATGTCCCGGAACTTCAAGACACGAGACGTCCCGGTATCCAAATCCTCCTTCGAGCGGATCTTGCGAACTAAACTTATTGTCAGACTCGCTGCAGCGAAGTTTCCGATGGGTGTGCGGAATGGTATCGGCAAGCATCAGAAATTTTCTGACAGAAAAAATATTATAATATAGGCACCATAACAGATGAAAATACTATGGAATACATTCTGCCAGTGTCACGTAATAGGAGGAAGACGCGAATGAGTAAAAATTATTATTATTTATGTTTTAATATCTATACTAATATTATAAAGAAACAGAGTTAGTTAGTTTGTTTGTTTGTTTGTTTGTTTATTTGTTTGTTTGAAAGCGATAATCTCAGAAACTACTTATCCGTTTTGAAAAATTCTTTTCGCATTAGATTTTAAGGAAGGCTATAGAGTATAGGCTATATGTCGTCATATAATATATAGTCTATCTATTCCATACTAACCGTTAAAACGTATCAAGGGGCGAATCCGGGGCGACAGTAATTCGCTAGTCCATACTAATATTATAAATGTGAAAGTGTGTTTGTTTGTTTGTCCTTCTTTCACGTCGAAATGGAGAGACGGATTAGCGTAATTTTTTGTGTGGAGATAGTTGGAGGGCTAGAGAGTGATATATGCTACTTTTTACCACGGGAAGTTATATAATTCCCACGGGAAAATGCCTTATAATACAATCTAAAAAAATAGTGATGGTCAGTATTACTTGAAACTTGGTTTTTAATGCTCTTTAATAAAATTAAGTAAATACGTGTTTTAGCATTTGTCGAAATTTATTCTATAAGGAGGTAAAATAGGGGATGAAATTTTGTATGAAACAACCTTTTTGGGTATGTCTATGTAGTTTTAGCGCGAGCGAAGCCGCGGGTTCTGCTAGCTTACAATAATTTCAAGTTATTTTGTTATGACAGACATAATAAATATCGCCATCTATTAAAGATTGTATCAAGTAGTAGCAGTAGTATTAGTTTACTTTTGAACAAGCCATAGTTATAGTTACTTTGAAGTATTATAATAAAATCATAGATGGCAGCACTTAAAGTGTTCAATCCTAACTTTAGTATTCATATTTAAAAATAGATGGCGTTTTTACTACAATATTAAAAAAAAAATGTTTGAAAAATCCTCATGATTATTTTAAATAATATACATATTTAATAATTCTAAAAAATAGTATTAAATAAAATGATAACTGATAAGGAATTGCCAAATAAAACAAAAAAATAAAAAATACTCAGTTGATGACTCTAATTCTCAGTTGAGAGTTTATCTTTTTAATTATTGTACTCATATTGCTTAAAAATTTCAGAAAAAAACACCTTTAAGTATAGTATTATGTGATCTGTGGCTATATGAATAAATTTAAAAAACAAAATCTAAACATAAAATTTTATCAAAACCGTTAGAGCCGTTTCCGAGATAAAGGAAATAAATTAATATACAAGAACTAGCGACTCACTCTCGCTTCGATCGGGTTCGTCCCTAGGTACGTTTTAACGGTTAGTATGAAATACAAATCTTTGAATTTATCGGCTTTTCTGTACTATAATATGCATGTATTATACATATATAAACCTTTCTCTTGAATCACTGTATCTATTGCTGAAATCTGCGTTAAAATCCATTAAGTAGTTTAAAAGATCTAAGCGAACAGACAGCGGAAGCGATTTCATTTTATACTATGTAAAGATTGTTTAAAGTGAGACATAAATTAAACAGAACGTTATTTCGTACTTGAAATAGTTATCCGGAGGTACCATTGCAGTTATTACTGGTCATGCCAATTAATTTTTACTGAAAAAAATTTAGATTAAATTTGCCTAATAAGTAATCAAATAAAAAACGTATGCGTGTGTACTTATGTACGCACGTGAGAAGTTATACTTCTTTGGCGTAACAGAACAAAAATAGCTAAAGATTTCATCCCGTATGTCACAACTCTCTGCTTGTAAAAGGAATGATAAATTAATAAAATAATTACATAAGGCATATTAGGCATATTACAATCATATATTAATAGAATATCATTTAAAGAAATAATATAGTATTATTATTTATTATATATCATTTGTCAGACAATAACAACGGTAACCATGGCAACAAACAGATATCAGCTAACTTCATCATGTCGCTTTTTGGCTGTCGGTGTGTGCGCGCATCGTAAAAATATTACTCTCATATTTTTTTCCAAGCGTCCCAAAAGAAGTATAACTTCATAAATTATGGCACTAGCGGTAGAAATTTTAACTACGCAAAAAAACTTGATCTCATATCTTAATAGTATCTCATAAAAATTAAATAAGTCAGCAGCGAGATTAACGGTGAATTAATAAACCTGTTAGTTATCCTGTAAGTAAAATGATAGAATGCTATTTTAAAATCAGTGAAACTTACACATTTTACTTGTAGTATACTTTAAATACCATGTGTTCATAGGTAGCCAATAGCCATACAAGCTATGATATGCCAGTGCCATTTTACCTGGAACGTGACGGCAGCTAACTGTTACACCTCTGAGGAAATATATACTTAGATAGAGTGTCATATAATTAAACATAAAGTAAAACAATAGTGTTTTAAAACAATATAGTAATACAAATATTACTAGAAAATTAATTACTTCATGATAATTAAATAAATGTTAATAAAAAGCTGACGTATTTTATTATAATAAGGAAAAAAAATAATAAATAAGAAATATTTATTTTTCTCTATCAAGGGGAAGTGAACTAATGCTTAAAACATACAAAAGGACATAGTAATATTTTTATTATTAATATTTTCTTCTTATTCTTTAAATAAAATAAACGATCTGTATAGCAAAATAGAGAATCTATACTAATATTATAAAGAGGTAAAGTTTGTGAGTTTGTGATGTTGTAGGGGGTAATCTCTGGATCTACTGAACCGATTTAGATGTTTGGTAAGAAGATAGTTTGAGATCCTAGGAAGGACATAGGATATTCTTATCCCGTAAATCATGCCTTAAGGGGCTGAAATAGGGGATGAAAGCTTGCATGGGGAATCAAGTTAGAGACGAACTCGAGCGAAGCGAAGGTGAGTTGCTAGTAGCAGCATAAACAGAAAAATCACGTTATTATTTGTAACTTCGACTTTTTTCTATATAACTCTTTAGTCTGAGTCTTATACCTACAACTTTTTTCAGTGTACAGCTTATAGATAGGTACACTCTAATTTTTATGACCACCATTAATGATGTTTATGAACGAATATTTAACTATGTTATTAATATTTATCGATTTTTTCCATTTAACGATTAGTAAATTTCATTCAAAGTTTTATGACTTACCTTTGTTTATTTTTTTTTTACATAATTAAACATCATGAAGCATCCAAGTAGGTATTAGAAAAAAAGCAAATTTAAACGAACATATCAATAATAGAGTGTACGCTAAAATGATAGAGAGTTTATACTTATTTGTATACTTATGATTTGATTCTAAAAAATCTTTAACTAATAGAAAGCTATTTCGGGTGGCTTTTAATATTCCTGTACGTCCTGTAATAGAAGTACCTAACGAATTAACTTGCGGGCAGCGAAGGTGAGAATTTGGTATAAAATCTATATATATCTATATATATATATATATATATATATATATATATATATATATATATATATATATATAAATATATATATATATATATATATAAAAGCAAGTCGTGTTAGTTACACTATTTATAACTCAACAACGGCTGAACCGATTTGGCTGAAAATTGGTGGGGAAGTAGCTTAGACCCAGGAGACGGACATGGGATATTTTTATCCCGTTCGATTGCGTTCCCGTGTGACGTGACATAAAACTCAAGAACGGCTGGACCAATTTTTATGATATTTGAATTTTTGGATTTCTCTTAGTCCGGAATAGGATAATTAGTATTAAAACATCAGAAAAATTAACGAAAAAAAATTATATGGCTAGCGCTGGCTAATAACTATTTATCTCTATTTAAAACGTACCTAGCGACGAACCCGAGCGAAGCGAGGGTGAGCCGCTAGTATCTAATAAAATACCTCACTCCTAAAATAAGCCATTGTTATATTAATTTAAAAAAAATGCTATAGGTATATAAATTAACTATTAATATCAAATGTATTGAAAGATATTTTTATTCATATTGATTAAAAACTAGATATTGGTTATTATATAATTAATTTCATCTCTTAGCCGCCGGAACAACGAGCACTGACCACAGACGTAACATGTAAGACAAATATTTTGATAGAAACCGGTTTTGACACAAAGTGGTACACGACGTACGTGTATCATCGTTTACTTTTATTGAGTATTCTTCTGAGTGTTTTTACAATAAGAATTATTTTTTACATAAACCAAAAAAGTATTTAATAAGAAACAAACTCTAAAACTAGGTTTGCTACTTGTTAAGATCCTATAGTCACCTTTTAGGTTCTTCAATAGACCAGCTCTATAATACTATGTGTATAGTTTTTATCTCTTACAAAATAATTTGGTTATATTAGTATATTTTAACAGATGTTCTTATTATTTTGTTAACTGTAGGGGTTACGTTTTTGCGGTAAAAGCCTCCGGTGAACTCTATCTTATGATGTTTTTTTTGTGGGATTCCGAAATTTTTTTTAAAAAAGGGATTACTTTTGAATACGGATAGAAAAACATCCGTTGAATCAATAAAATGAAATAGTAGGTAATAAATGAAAAATATCCCTAATATTCTGGCTTCGAAATGATAATTGTGGGAAGAGTCAACATAAACGCCAAGTTAGTCCCATACGGTAATAAAACCTGCGACCATCAGCATAGGATATGCTACTTAAATTTGTGTCCCAATTCCATTCAACTGTCGTCATCAATGTTACCAGTAAACATAAAATATATATTATTACCTATTGAATTCCAAAAAAATAACCTCTAACTGTTGCTATTGCGGATAAACATTTACTATGCAAAGTAAAATAATAAAGATTATGAAAATGGCTAATTTTTTGAAAAATAAAATAATTTATTTTAATAGAAAAAGCAATCACAGCGGAATTTCCCAATAAAATCAAAAGCTTAGCGAAAAATTCGGCGCGGAAGTAGTACCACATATTTATGTCAAGTCAGCGACCAGCCTGGGCCGAGTTGCGAAAAAAATATTATATAACTACTCTCGACACTAACTTGATGTTTAATTCTCACTGCTCTATAGCTTCGTTGATAAGATAATTCTGTATTACAGCATTCTGGTTGTCATTGTCTTGTTTAGAGGTGATAGCGTGTTCTATAGTGCAAGGGTTGAAGTGTCGAGTAAGAGAAGAAATGCACCTAGTATCTACTGTCAAGTGTCAACGTTTATTTTTGTTTATATATGCTATAGTGAATAATGATTTCTTATTGCTTAGGAAAAGGGCTTTTATATTCAAACTAGCGACTTACCCTCGCTCCGCTCGGATTCGTCCCTAGTTACGTTTTGACATTTAGTATACATTTTTCAGATATAAGATATTTTCCCGCAGTAAAAAGTATCATATATGTTGAACCGTATAACCAGTTACCATCATACCAAATTTTATCAAAATCCCTCCAGTGGTTTTCCGTGATGCGGTCACAGACAGACTGTCAAACAAAAATTCTAGAAACTATATTCGTCTCTGTGTCGATAAAAATGACCATTTCAATAAGCCTTGCCAAAAAATATATAGAATATAGATAGATTTATTAATGTAATATCATTGTGTTATATGTGCATACAAATAAAATACGGTTATAAAAATAAAAATCAAATAATAAAAGAAATATCAGGAAGAAGAAAACAAAAAAAAAAACACAAAATCACCTTGAAAAATACATTATACATTATACAGATAATACATACAGAAAGACTACGTATAGTTTTTTGTTTTTTTTTTTATTACTTCATAGACGAGCTACTTATAACAATACACTTTAAATTATATTACGTAGGTAATATTACGAAACGTTAGGAAAAAATATAATTTTATGTTAAAAATGATATTAAAAGTTATAGCCCGATATCATTTTATGGGACTTTAATTTTATCTTCTGTATATATATATATATATATATATATATATATATATATATATATATATATGTATATATATATATATATATGTATATATATATATATATATATATATATATATCTATATCGATATCCATCGATAAAGCCGTTTCTATGTGAAGTAGAAAAAACATACTTATCCTACAATACAAACACTTATCCTACTTTTATCATTTATATAAGAGTGCAATATAAGTATATTATGTATATGGTTATTTTAATGGAATAAAAACATTTTTAATAGTAATGATGATTTCTAAGAGTATCGTTTACAGATAAACTCTTCCGTCTTAATAAGCAAATATAGAGTTACGAAATTGTAGACTTCACAAGCTTGGTTAATATTTTATATTTTATAACGAAACTACCGATTTACCCTCATTTTGCTCCTTAAGAGATATGCTATCACGGACTTTTTTATTGGCCCTTTTAAGACCTATAATTTAGTACACTAGACCTAGTACATTGACTTGATGTGCCCTTAAAGGCATAGCCAGTGTTAGCCATGTAATCGTACGAAAAAAGTTTTTTTTACAAAACACTTCATAAGCTCAAACATTTAGTACAAAATATTCACAAATTATATACAAGCCTTACTCGTTTACCGCTCTTTCTATTAGTGAATACCGTATGAAAATCCGTTGCGTGGTTAAGAAGAAGTAAGCGGAGAAACAGGCTTTGTTTTCTATAAATAGAAGCACTTGTAACGCATGAAAAGTTACACCTGCACCATCAGCAGAACCATTTCTTTAGAGTTTAAACGTAAAAAGTGTAGATGCATTATAATAAAAAATAATGCCTACATAATTTATAGCTAACTAAGGCTAGTTTAAGTCTATAGATATATTATAGTGTCCTTGTGTGGGCACAAACAGGTTAACCCTGTATTCCCTTAGTCTTATAGGCCCATGGGTCATAGGATGCAAAGTGTTGGCGACTGGACACATACTGGAGAGCCAAAGACCTGCTTGAAGACGTTTTAAACGTACGAGCTTGAAAAATTTCCTACTGAATATTGATAGAAAAATTAATAGCATAATATTAATAGTAGGTATATTTTTGACCGGCTCGTCATTCGAACCGAGGACCAACAAAGGAAATTAAAATAACGTGGAAATTTTTAGGTCATTATCTCAAGCTAATAACCCAAAAAAATGTTATAAATTCAAAAATTTAATAGTAGTACTCAGTCAAAGCCGGCTTCGGCCTATATTTTTCATAATATGTATTTTTTATTAATAGAGCAAAATAGAGTTTAAAGAGGTTAAACTTAAAATTAAAGTACGGGATTTGTGTAAGGAAAGTAATTATTTAAAATCAATTTATAAAAACAAGCGGAAAGCATGCTTTTATAATGTAATCAGTGCACTCGGTCTCGAATATCATAACAGAAAAGAAAGGCTTATTCGGCACGACGGACGTCATAAGAACCTACACACTGAACAGATAGACATGACGCGTAAATTTTATTTATATTTTTAATAAAAATATTACTAAAACTAATTATAAAATAATAAATTAAGCACAAAATTTCAAAGTTTCTGATAATTAGTGTATTTACTAATGAAAAATTACATTTATCAATTATTAAATATTGATATATTGTAGAATAAAATTTTACAATCGTTAAATAAATAACTGATTCTCCCATTCTAGCTTACATTTTATTACCTCCAATTTTATTATTTTAGAGATTATGTTTTGAATTAACATATTTTAATCTATTCATAATAAATGAATATTATTATATCTGGCTATGTACTATAACAATAATTATAATAAAAACATCAGTGGTATTTTTGATAATCGAATTATTATTTTGAATGCGAAAGTTTGTATGCATTTATTACTTCTTCGCGTTAAAACGGCTAGACGTTTGAAATTTAGTGTACAGATATAGACTATGATCTGGAGTACCACATCAATTTTTGTAGGGAATCCATAAATAAAATTAAATGCACTTATCAATTAGAATTTTTTGCAGTTTTTTTTGTATTTTTAGTTCGGTAACTTTTTAATATTTGCTTCTGTATATTTTTCAGCTAAAAAAGTTTTTATTCTACAATTTAACTTTTATATTTCCTGGGTAATTAATAGGTTTATTGAAAAAATATGATGATATGTTACATATATTAAATAAAACGTGTTTGCATATTATACATTTAAATAAGGTTCTGACTTCTGACGCACAAGTTTCAAAATTTACTAATTAATTAACTTAATAATTAACTTTTTGTGTGCGTAATATTTAGTAGAACCATTTAAAATATTCTAGAACATTTTTAATACATATCTAAAGGATGGATATATTTATAGAAGGATATATTTAATTTCCTAATAATGGTCGTGAAATAAAGAGATTTTTTGAAAGTATTTAGCAATATTACTTTTAAAAAAATATCACAAATAACAAATAATATAGGTACAAATGTTTTTATTATATCAAAGTGACAAACTTTACAAATAAGTTTAAGGGAACTTTATTTAAATCGGAATAAATAGCGCATTTATACGAAAAAATTGTACATATTATGCAAATATTGTTAATCTACTCATCACTAAGTTTCATTATTAAAAATTGTTTTTTCTGTCGTTTTTTTAAGAATACGTAACAATAAATTATATTATAATTGTTAAATATAAAAAATAAAGTCAATTATTTGTTCTTCCTTCTCTTATTACACAAACATGTTTTTATTAGTCTTTACAAAGAAACATTCTCAATGTCAGTCCTTCTAGATTATTAGCTTTACATCCAGATCTCTTGACCTAAGCATAAGACGAAAAGCTAATTTACAAAGTATTAAACAAGTTTAAACATTAACCTAACTAAACAATGATGTATGGTTTGCCATCTCTCAAGGTTTCTTAACTCTGTACACGTATTGGAGAGAGCGATCTTTTAACCTATCTGGCACTTCTGGCAGTTTACGTACGACTGTGCCGCGTTGCTGTCGTGTCAATTTAAAAAAAAAAGTAAAGTCCACGCGCGCGCCAATTTTAAACGTCACATTTACTCGTCATACAATTTAACAGTGAATTTGTTTGTTTTTAAAATATTCTGTGTTAGTGTGTGTTGCAAAGTAAAAGGAGGTGAAGATTTAATAATTTGGTGAGTCTCAAAAGTGCTAACTCTGCTATTTATAACAATTTCTTTAACTTATATGGGAGATTTACGTATATTCATAAATATTCATTTATTACCTATATCTTAATTCTATCACTGTCAAATGAATTATATATTTACGTTCATAATTCGTTTAGAAGTGTAAAACATAAATTTTATATCTCATATTTAAATAATGTTTAAATTTTAAATGACACACTTTTGAGTAAAAGTACATTGACACGGTAAGTTGAACAGTCTTAAAGTTTAACACTTTTTTTTAATATAATTAAAAGCAAATCGAATGAAAATTTTAATTTAGATATAAAGACTTGATCACGGTACCTTTTTACTAAAATAAAACAATATATAAATCTCTGGCTCATAAAGTACGCACTCTATATATACAAATAAACATGTCGATTTATTGTTCCATAATTAAATAAGGATAAACCATCAAACACCTTTTTTTATATGATATTAGTAACGAATACAACTATATAGTAAAAAGCAATTGGGTATTTTAGTACTTCTATTCGATTTATTAGTTACATTTGTCATTAAATATTGGGGACAAATTAGTTACGCAAATAAATATTAAATGGCGTCGATCAAATAATCGTAACGGTTGGCATAATTGGTCGAATTGCGAATTAAAGTATGATATACGGATTATCGTGGACAGACCGTATAAACTGGTCTCTGGGTTCTTCTGAAAATTGGGTTTCACAGGTCCATTTTCATATTAAAAATATACGCTTCGTGAACTACCTTAATTTAGATCTACGACCAATATTTTTTACATTTTATGCATTTTAAATTATTCTGTAGCAGATTAATATATTTTTTACATATTTTGATGCAAAGTTTTGTAATTTCGACAGTATTGACGACAGCTTAACATTCAATCCTTTCTTATATTGTGAATTTAAAAAAAATCAAAGAAATTGCATACGTGAAGGCTAAAAAATATTTTTTCGTTTAATCTCTAAAATATTATAGTGTTAGTTAAAAAAATAACCTTAAAGCTCTTTAGTAAAATAGCTCTATATTCTGTAATAGTTTCTCTATTGCTATTTTGTGAGTTACATACAGATTATGACCGTAGTTTTATATAGAGACATAGAGTAGTCTAGAAGATGGTTAAATCTGTATGATTCAACATTACCTGTTGAAAAAAAAATCTTTGTATTCAAACCAGGGATAATTCGTGTAATAAAAAATATGCAATTGAATACACCTGGGGTTTTCTCACGTGGTTTGCCCACAGACAAAAAAATTAAGCATAGTGCCTACTAGCTTCTATACACTACTTGCGGAGGATAATAATTGTATAAAATCCAATAAATAAATATGTTGGGACGTTAACACACAACACCATCTAGTTCCATGGTAAGCTACGAGGCCTGTGTTATGGATACCAGATAGTTGATACACTACACATAAATAACTTTAAATACGTACATATTATAAATATAAACACCCATGACTGGAGTACAAACATTCGTGCTACACAAATGAATGCCCCCAGCGGGACTCGAACCCGCGACCGCTGGCACAGCAAGTAGGATCACTACAAAGTACAAACTGAGCCAGTCGTGTCGTCAAATAAAAACAATTTCAAAATTTGATTTAGCTATTACATTATGATTTTGATACATAATATAAAATATTATATATATGTATGTAATGCGTTCTAACAAAGTGAAAGCTGAACAGATTGTTTTTCTGTTGTTTTTTTGTATGTTTATTTCGCTCTGGATTACCATTTATCTAACATCGTCGTTCGACCTTTAGAAGCGATCAACTACGCGAGCAGAGCCGCGTGCAAAAACAAGTATTAAATAAAAATGTATGTCTGTAAAATCAAATCAAATCTGTAAAATGTAAAATATCTTTAGTAGTTTTAAAACCCAACAAACATTAATAATTTTTTTTTATATATTTACCAGCTAACTTCCAAAGCAGGTAAAAATATAATTCTCATAATTATATTGTATATATTGTTGTGATTATATGTATGTATTATAATGTCTAGATAATATCGAGTCAAATTCTAGGCTGTTTTCTACAATCTTTAAATTATTTTCTTATTTATATGAAATTAATATTTTTTATATTGTATCTGTTTTTTTATTTATTAGTACATTGTGACATATATTTACTTTTTATTTTATATATATATATATATATATATATAATATATATATATATATATATATATATATATATATATATATATATATACATTTTTTTTCGTTAATTTTTCACTTTTTCTCTTTATTAAAACCTTCCGTGAAACTTAAGGAACATACGAAAAAAAATTTAGCCGAATTGGTCTAGCCATTTTTCAGTTACGCGCTTACCAACATTCATTTTTATTTATATAGATTATAGACTAGAGAATGAGCTAGATATTACAGATAAATACACATTATTTACAATTTCACCATTTAA
This sequence comes from Brenthis hecate, assembly GCA_951806755.1. NCBI lineage: Eukaryota > Metazoa > Arthropoda > Insecta > Lepidoptera > Nymphalidae > Brenthis > Brenthis hecate. Next base: position 7,647,536 of record OX638260.1, read on the forward strand.
AGTAACTGTTGTGTTGCGTGCACTTCTGAGAAGAAACTTACTCAATCGATTTTGAATTCTTTAGCAAGTGTTATGGTCAAAAAACTTAAAATAAATGACTAGTTTTTGTTCTCGGTTTCGCTTCTGTGGTATTAAAATTATGTTATTCAAGGATGTAAACTATATTCGTTCTGAATTTTGTTCAAATCTGCTTAGACTTTAAAACATTAAAAAGTTGTTACAACTAACAAAAGTTCACATTTATTATGTTAATGTGATTTGTGTAATTCAACGTGTAATAAGGTTAAAAATAGTGTCGTCAAATCCTATTTTTATGGGACTTTTGCAAAACTTGAATTTGAGCAAAACTTAAGGATTCTTTTAAAACTTTATAACATTTTTTACATATTTTTGTTTATAATATGTGTAGTATTTATGTATATATGAATATATGTATGTATGTATTTTTAACATCCCACTGCTGCGCATGGCCTACGTTCAATGCGAGGGGGATCAGGCCATAGTCCACCACGCAGGCCAAGTGCGGATTGGCGGACTTCACATGTCTTTTGAAAACTTGCTAGGTTCTCTCAGACATGCTGGTTTCCACACGCTGTTTTCCTTCACCGTAAGACAAGTGGTAATCATGTTGGAAATGATTCGCACATGAAAATATCAGAGGTGCGAGATCCGCGATTTGAACCCACTCCACTCGGTTTTCCAAGCAAGCGCGTTACCACTGGGCTATAACTGACTTAAAATTGTTTAAAAATAATAATAATATAATTTATTAATTTTTATGTTTTGAAAGTGTGTGCTATAGGTGTCTTATTTAACCTGTGATTACGAATTATACCTAGTAAATAATAATCAAGTACCTACCTCAGACCAATAAAAATTATTTATTGGTCTGAGGTATCTACGTGTAATGGTTGCTATGCGGCAGTTCCTTTTTTTCAATCAATCCTGACAACACAGGATAAGAAGTAGATATATGAAAATTAATGATTTGAAAATTTCAATATGACTAGTGATCGCTCCCTGGTTGAAAATCAACCATAATTCATTAAGTTTAATCGATATTGAGGTTATTTTTTCAAAGTTATATAGATAGCCTATAAAATCAAAAGAGTATATATATATATATATATATATATATATATATATATATATATATATATATATATGCGTTTGTGTGTCAAATACACTACCATGTTATGTTTTTTTATAGATGTAATGTATTTTTTATGCATAATTAAAAAAAAAATTAGCATTCTGCACACCTTCTCTATATAAAATATAAGTGTGAGAAATTTCATACTCCTCCGTTCGCGCAATTTTCGTAAAAAGAGGTACAAAGTTTTTGCTTCACGTATTAATATAGGTATAGATTTAGGAGCAAGCAACAAGCATGCATGAAGAGATTGATGATGTGTTACAAAGCCTAGTAGCTATAATACATAACGTAAGCATGAGTTAACACAAAGATGGCCTAAATGTAGCTGTTGCCTTGTTTGTATGTATGTAGGCATGTATTCCGTTACGTACATAAATAACTCTTTCTAACAGACTCCTATCCCACGGGATTGGGAACCATTTCATTGGTTATTTTTAACTTATATGGTTTTTTTATATATAATAGGATATTATTTTATATGAAAGTTTATATACATTTTTTACTTAACCAGATGCGTTAAATTTTCTATTATTTAGTTATTAAATTAAAATAAGAGATTGATGTACATATTTAGTAGGTCAACCGGAAGTACCCTATAGGTTTTGGGTCGAAAACCTATATGGTAGTTCTCGTTGATCTAGAATCACAAAATTTGGCAAAAAACAAGGTCTTACAGCACACAATTAGTTAAACAGATTTCCTACTTTGTACGGAACTCTCGGTGGGCGAGTCCGACTCGCACTTGTCCGTAATTTTTTTCCATCCAAACAAGTTAAATCGTGCACCACTTTACTACTTTGAAAAATAAATGCCAACAACTGGCTAATGCCAGCTTCCGTAGAAAAGTCTTTTAATGATTTCTGGACTCATAATTTGGTTATTATAAAAGGGCATGGCCGCATTGATTAAAATTGTCGTAAATAGCCTATGCTGAAAAGTTCAAGTACGTCAATTTTGCAGTTTGGAATTAAGTTTGCTCTAAAAGTATCCTTAAATATATAGCTACAGTACCGGTATATTGTTGATACATCTCAGATATATTGCAAAAAAACATATGTGTGTAAGATTCTATATTTAAATCTATTTTATTATCTCTTCTAGGCCAGATGAGCAAAGTTTACCTCGCTTAAATCACGTACGGTGAAGAAAACATGTCAGGTTCTTTGAATGATATAAGTCTTACGTATACTAGATAGAGAACTAAAATATGTACGTAATAAGTAATTTATGAATGAAAAGAAAGCATCAGACTGTCAGAAATTGGTTAGAAGTTTGTTTCGCTCTGAGAACTCATTCGTTGTCTTCGCTTTGAGGACTTCATAGTACTTTTTTAAAAAAATATTACCCGTGGTTCTGCTTTATTATATATTTATGTATATTTTACAGTTACTCCGCTTCCAATGATGGTAGTGTAATGTTAGAAAGCTATAAAATTTAAAAAATATTGTTCAAATCTTCCTTGTTATTTCAGAGATTAATTCATCTTATATAAGTATGTATAGTAGAGATGTACCGACTACTGGCCGATTAGTCGGAAAAGCCGATTATCCGGCCACATTTAAATATCCGGCGACCAGTCTGCAAAAAGCACCGACTAGTCGGGCCATTACTTTATTTTTATTACTATTCTTAAAATATGGCGATGGACATGAAATTCCGTCATTATTGTTAATTATTATTTATGATGATGATGATGTTCTCCTGACCGATTCCGGCCACGGCGGCCAATCTCATTGAGACTAGCCAACTGCGCAGGAGATATTATAGTGCACAAGTGTACGCGCAGACACAACGTGCACTCTCTATTCCTGTCACTCTCATACTCCGGTGGAACGACTTCTCGACACGACCAGTGGAGAGTTAAGGCGCAGGACCGACGGCTTTACGTGCTCTCCGAGGCACGGGGGTGAAACACCGCCAACTTCCCAACTCCGGGTTGTTACTGAGGCTTACTTTACAGAAAGACTCAATAACTACACTTGGCTCGACCCGGGACTCGAACCCAGGACCTCTGGGTGTGCAGCCGTGCATGCTAGCCACTACACCACCGAGACAGTAATATTTATTTATATTACAATTGTTGGCAATATAAACTAGGAACAGGAACGAAGGAAGGAATAGAAGACTTAGTTATGACTAAGATTATTATATTTTTTTTAACGCCAGTTTCTACAACTCTGAACCAAGGACATAATTATGTAATCTCCTGTTTATTATTTATCTTGGAATCACAGTTTCAAACACTATGTATTAATTATTAAAAGAAAATTATAACCTAGAGGCAGGAACCGACTAGTCAGTCGATTAGTCGGTCTTTTTCCCACCGACCAGTCGGCTAGTCGGCAAGTCCGCTAATCGGAAAAACTCAGAGTCGGCCCATCTCTAATATATAGGAATATTTATGTAAATTACGTATGCCTATAAACTAGAATGTTTAAAAAAATCTCGTCATTTTGAAATTAGTTACGGTATGGAAATTGATAATAAAATTTGTTTATTTGAACAAAAATACAAAACTGGTCAGTTATCAGGACGTAATATTTTATAAGTAACTAGTTGGCATTGATATAATTTATTCTATAGGCCATAAAATTGTATTTTTTTACATGAACCCAATTTTATATATTATATTTGTACTTTGTATTTATAAATTTAAAAAAAGTTAGCATGTGTTTATTTATTTTTTCGTGATTTTTCGATGTTTCAATAGTTATTTTGCTATTCGGGGCGGATACAAATTCAAGAAATTAAAGATTATCAAAATCGGTCCAGCAGTTCTCGAGTTTTACCTAACAAACATTGTAACAAGCCCGACTTTGTTTTATATATATATAGATTTCCATGTAAAAAAAACAAAGATACTTGCGCTTTTAATGTCACGATTTTGAATTGCGCTATATAAATAACTAGCATTGCTCGCGGCTCCGCCCGCGATCAGATGACTAAAAACCAAATTCTTAGGTTTTACATATTAGTATACTCTTTACATTTCAGTTTTTATATTTTTTCTCAGAAATGAGACCTTTTGCCGCGGTAAAAAGTATCCTATATGTTGACCCGAATAGCCAACTATCACCATACTAAATTTCATCAAAATTCCTCCAGTGGTTTTTTTGTGATGCGGTAACACACAGACAGTCGCAAAATCCACACAAATATCGAACATTATCTATATAATAAAATCCAAACTAAGCCTCATCTGTACATTAAATATTTTTTGGAAAATCTTATTGAAATAGACATTATTATCGATACAGAGGCCGAATCTATAGTTTTTAGAATTTTTGTCTGTCTGTTATCTGACCGATATCGCCCTAGAATGATTCGAGAAGGCATAGAAATTAAAAAACATCCAAATTTCAATAGGGAAGATGGCTGGGTACTACCATCGTCATGGGATCCTGTTATTAATATAATAAAATCAAATAATAAATATAAACATAACAGACAGGCAGATGTAGTAAGTTCATACTATGTAGATCAAAATGACAGCTTATCAGATTAATATTTTCATTTTTTCATTTGTAAAAGTATAGTGTTGCTTAGTAATTTGTTTTTTTTAAATAATAGCAAACTAAATTAAAATTATTATCCTTAATTAATTTTAACTTTTTTTTTTTTAAATTACACAGAACAATTATATGGCTTAAATAATGATTAATACTATATTTTATATTTTTCTTTATGGTTATAAATATAATAATGGCAATACTAAATATAGATTACTAATTAATATTTTTAAAATTGTAATAATTATAAAAATAATAGCAAAAATTAAATAAATAATTTTCCATATTCAATTATAATTAAAATTATAAAATTATAAAAATGTTTAAAGTTAAAAAATATTGTAAATGTAATTGGTGCAACTTTCATTTTGTTAATTGTGGGTAGGCTGTCTGTAACAACTATACATTCAAGACATGTAACACCTCAGTCTCTTCCGTGACCATGGATGCTGTAAAGCATTCGAAACGTCGGGAACCAAAAATCAAAATAAATCCGCGAAATAATCCGAAAAGATAGTTTTATTTAATAAAATGAATTCACAAATTCAAAAATGGCACTAAAGTACCTTACAATATTTTTGTTAATATTAATTTTAAACATTTTTATAATTTTAAACATATGTACATTTAATTTAGCTAATATTTAATTTTTCAAAAGAAGAATAAAAAGCTGGATTTCGATTGAAAAAAAAAACAATTTAAATGTTAACCATAAACAATTTATTCTGTCATAAACAAAGAAGACAGATAAACATATGTTATTTGTGGCATGTAATTTTAAAACTCATAAGCTTATCTTCGACCTTTAAACGCTGCACTGTCGTAAATTTTAATATTGAAAAATGCCATACTATTTAATAAAATTAATCAATTCAATGTTGTAATATTACTCAAGGAATTTATACAAGCCTTTTGTTGTTAAAAATATCTATTGTATATTAGTTTAATACGTATTTATTGTATATGAGTACCAGACATTCATACATCCTTACAAACTTTCGCATTTATAATATTAGTAGGATAGGATAGTAGGATAAGTAGGATCAGTGGGATATAATATTAGTAGGATTAAAGTGCTGAACGGATTTTCACACACTTTTTAGCATTTGAAAGAGGGATTATATAGAGAGGTTACAAGCTAAAGTTTATGAGCATATTGCGAAAATAAGCTACCTGTGTAACATTGGTCAGTTAAGAAAAATACAAAAAAGGCAGTGGTAGCTCAGTTCTACTCGCTCGCTTGGGAAACCTAGTGAAGCGAGTTCAAATCCCGGGTCTCGCACCTCTGAAATTTTCAGTGCGAATCATTTCCAACATGATGACCTTAACGGTGAATAAAAACATCGTGAGGAAACCAGCATGTCTGAGAAAAACTAGCAAGTTTTCAAAAGACATGTGAAGTCCGCCAACCCGTACTTGGCTAGCGTAGCGGGCTCTGGACTGATTCCCCTCGTACTGAAGGGAGGCCCGTGTCCAGTAGTGGGCCGTTAAAAAGGGCTGAATACAAGAAAAATGCGTACTTTTTAAGACCTATGTGAAGCAAGGGTAAGCCACTAGTATTATTCCATAATGAACGCAGTTGGTCACTATGACGTTTGACCAACCTTATCATATGTTTAATGCCAAATATGTGAAAAAAGATATGCCACCCACTAATAATGGTATTAGATGTATGAAGTTTAGTAATATTGTTATAGGGTAATAAATGTTCGTCTGGAATAACAAAACGGACGGACTATTGTCATGCGTACACGTTTCCATTCTTTGATAGAATTTGATTATTGAAATTTTTGTCACGCCGTTGCGATATGTAAATAAACGAATAAAATATTAGATACTATACAAAGTAATATTTAAATTTTAATTTTAATCAACTTATATATGTACTTAATTATATGGGTTGATTTAATTTAATTGTAGTGTCTGCAGAATATAAAACAAAACGAGGTGTCGTTTATTGTTATTTGGATAGTATCAAAGCCGCAGCAACCACAAAAAATGTGTGGAGACTCTCCGTAATTGCTCAACTTAGTTTAACGAGGCTTTTAAATGAAGGCGAATTGGCAAAAAACGCTTTTAAATTTGGCAGATACAGAATTTTAACGACAAGGATAAGCTACTCTATAACCCGGACAAAGGGGGACAGGTAGAGGGAGTTATTACAGGATAGGTAAGGACTGATACATAATTTTGAGTTTTTTTTTGCTAAGGATATAGTAACACTCGAAGTGGGTGGGATGGTAGTAAGAGTAATGATATGCTATTGCCTTCTCCGTCGGTATTTGTTTTTGTGTTTCTTAAACTAAAGGCATTTATATACTAGATCTTACATGTTATCTTTGTGTTAGGATCCTTATAAAACAAAGTAGGCACTAAAACACTGCCACGTCATATGCATCATCTCTACATTAGCTGAGGAAGAACTAAGTGGCTCCAGAGTCGTCTTAAAAGAAAAGAAAACAATTTTTAATGATAACAAACGGACGTTATCATACAAATATTATAAAAGCGAAAGTTTATTAGGAAGTGCTTTGCTACTTTACTACGTTGCCGAGTCAAGCATTGTGTTTTCCTTCATAGTAAAATTAAAAAATATTAATATTTATAGTAAATTTTATAATGAGCGTAATAAAGTATGTAAATTATACATACTAAAATGATCTGTAGACTCGTTTGTATGTTGATATTATCGTCGTATTGTGACCTTAAAATTTTATATTTTACTTCAACTCAGGATCTAAGTTCTCTTGCCTATGGAAATTTTTCCAATAATTCTTCCACAGCTTTCAACAAAAAATCAAGCCCGGCAAACGTTGCGCTACATATTAATTATATTTATCAAAATAAATTATGACAGCGCAAAATGTTGTTATTTCATTATTTTAACTTGCTTTTGCCCGCAGTCCCGATCGATTACTTCATGGATTACTATCTTATGTGTTTATGGCTTCCCTTAAATATAACATTTCTCACTAAATATATACACATAATAAAATTCTAAGCGAGTCGAATGTGTACATTAAATATTTTTTGGAAAATCTAATTGATAGGTATAGTAATTATAATCGATACAGAGGTCGAATCTATAGTTTTTAGAATTTTTGTCTGTCTATCTGTCTGACTGTCTGGGAATGCATCACGTGAAAACCAGTGGATATATTTTGATGAAATTTGATATGATGTTAGTTGTTTATCCGGGTCAACATATAGGATACTTTTTACTGCGGGAAAATATTTCATCTCTGAGAAATACATATATGTTAACCGTTAAAACCTACCTAAGGACAAACCCGACCGGAGTTAAGGTGAGTCGCTAGTAGGTTATAAAATCCAATTTTTTTTCAAATAAGTATGGTAGTTCCAGAGATTAGCGCGTTCAAACGCATAATAAACAAAGTAAAGACAAACTCTTCAGCTTTTGAATTGAATTAGTAATTTTGGTTCATAAATATTAAATAAGTTATCTGTTACTTGTTGTTAGTAGTAAACGTCTCGAAAAAACAAATATGTCATAGTGGATTGATAAATATGTTATTTAGTTAATCGTTTAGAAGTTGCGAGACTACTAACAGAACAAATCAACAACTATGATGATCTCCAGATCAATTTCTCACTGAGATTATTATTTTACTCAACTGTGCGCGCATACACAAATGCACTCTATTCCTCTCACTCTCAAACTCCGATGGGACGATACTTCGACACGACCGGTGAGAGTTAAGCAGGAGGGTAAACGACTTTTCGTACTCTTCAAGGCACTGTGCTATATAAAACCACCAACCTTTCAACTCCGGAGTACTATTGAAAATATATTAACGGAAATCTCATTGATTAAACTTGGCCCGACTCAAGACTCGAACCCAGGACCTCCGGATCTGCATTCGTACATGCTAGCCTATAGACAAAGGCAGTTAGCAAATAACTATAATATGTATTTATAAGACTATATTATTTTTTTTTATCCAAAAATGAAATATACATATTTTAGTAAAGAAATACTTTAAATAACTCATCATAAAGCATCTTAATTGCCTAAATAACTTGTTTCCGCCGTGTTTAAATAAAATATATTACAGGAAAATATCTCACTAAAACAATTCAACTTGTTCTTTACTACATACCAACTCTCTCTTTCCACGCCATGTGCGAGAAAGGGTTAAGGATATATTATAATTCAACGGACGATGGAATACGATCACATCGTTTACTAGAATGAGTTTGGTATCTGGCCCGATCGGTTCTATTTTAGTACTTCTTCAGCTTTTTAAGTGGCATAGTCTGTATTATATCTGTATAAATATTATAAATGTGAAAGTTTGTAAACATGTATGAATGTTTGTTACTCTTTCACGCCAGAACGGCTGAACGGATCTGGGTGAAATTTAGCACAGATATAGATTATAGTCTGGAATAACATATAGGCTTTTTATCCCGGAAAAATATTCGATTCTCGAGGGATAGATTTGTTAAATATTCTTCCTGAAATCATGATTTTTATTAATTTTAATTTATTTTTTTAAACCAACCTTCTTCTTTCTTAGTTCTTCTATGTATACGTTAGTTCTCCTAGATATTAATGTATAATACCTGTAAAATATAAAAAAATAGTCTCATAAAGATATTGCTTTTTGATTTTTTTTTGACTGATGACCAGTCACTAGCATAACGTGATTGAAGCATAAGGTTTTTATGTATGTTAAGTGTGTCTTTGCAAATTAATTTTAAAACTACCTTTTAGTTAAAAAATAATTATTATTAGTCAATTTTTGTTGAAAAGAAATCTTCATTTTTGAATTTTCTTATGAAATAAAAGTATAAATTGGTACACTATTAAATTTGAATTGTTGTAGACAAATCTAGATTAGAAGAGATTCACTAAGTATAATAATATTTACCACGATTACTCTCTCACTTGCATAATATAATATTAAGAGTTCTGTATGAAACTGCCACGCAACTGTAAGGAAATCATTGCGAGAGATGTTATTGTACCAACTCTCTTAGAATATATATCCGTAGTTTATCGAATGGTACCAAGGGCGCGTTGCGTGCGAGCGCGTGACTCGAATGCGACACGCAAGGTTAATTTCACCAATATGCATCAAGAATAGCAAATCAAACCGTTTGGTCGACGGTGATAGGGTTTGTTGACCTGTTGTAAAGTCTGTCTGTCTTAGTAGTAATAATTTGATTTAATACTAGCTATTTATCCCCGCTTCACTAGGGTGCGTCCGTGTATGTTTTAAATAGATAAAAAAACTTAAAAAAAAAAAACAACTTCCAGGCACAAAAATTTAAAAAATATATGAGAAATATAAATATACGAGATAAACTATACGAGATTTTCATTTAGAATAGATATCTGATATTTTCTAAGTCGGTGCCAGCCGACAGTATTTTAGGCTTCAAAGCGTAACAGACAGACAGACAGAACTTATGTCTAATAAGAAAATAGTTCAGTTATATTATGAGACAAGCATTAATTATCCACGGTCACTCCTGCGTGTCTTATTGAAATTGGTTGTTAGCTAATTTTAACACCCTATAGTCAATATCAATTTATATTTTTCTTACTTTTAAAACTAAAAAATCTCGAATTTCTGCTTCTCATTCCTTATTTTTCATCCCCAGAGACAAGAGGGATATGACTACATTTTAAGCCAAAAAACCTAAAGTTCTCAAGAGTTTATTAAAACTCTGAGAACTTGGCAGAGAAAACTATTATTACAATAAGTTTCAGTCGGTATATAATGGCTTGGTGAAACGCTAGGCCCCTCCTACTACAAAGTGTCAATTCCAATTAAACGTCAAATAATTTTGGACAGGTCTGATTTTTGGGCTTAGACATGATACCATACTATAATCGCTTAAAATCGCTGGAAGGAAATGCCAAAAATTGTATTGAAATGATAAATGTAGTTGTTGTGTCATAGAATCATATATTTCCTCTTAAGATTTCTATTTTCAACGATTGTAGAAAGTCATTTGCCTTAAATCTCTTTTAAGAATTTAGTATTAGGACCAGAAAAAATTAAAAAGTTTAAAAACCCTCTACGCAAATTAATTGTCATTTAACGATTAAATTGGCACGCGTGAAGCACTTAATCGAGTAATCATTCGCCAAAATGCCTTAAATAATTTTGGAAAAGAGCTGATACTCTTACACTGCTGGAACGATATTAACGTAACATAGAACTGGCTTTCAAATGAAAAAAAACCGCATCGAAATCGGTCCATCCGTTTGAGAAGTACGATGCCACAGACAGACACACACACACAGACAGACACATCGACGTCAAACTTGTATAACCCCTCTTTTTTTGCGTCGGGGGTTAAAAACCGTAGCCCTAATTATTAAAACAATTCCAGTTCTAATGCTAAAAATATGATACATAAAAATATCTCGAGCAAAACCATAGTTTAAAGTTATAGCGTGTTAAATAACACGTTAAACTTTCCGAACTATATTATTTTCTTCACATTATTATATTAACAAAAACCAACCCACTTAGGAAGTGTGCACATCACAAATACATTTGAGGAAATGAGTGTCCTATGTCCACACTCCGAGTTTCCGTGTTTTATCTTATCTAACACATATATCCGCTTCTATAACAGTGATTATGATGACTTAACTTATAAATATAGTTCATCTGTGATCTATTAGAATAAAGCATAGTATTACTATTTAGTATCTATACTTACATATAATAAAATTCTAAGTCGAGTCTGTACGTTAAACATTTTTTGGAAAATCTTATTGAAATAGTCATTATTATCGACACAGAGGCCGTTTTTAGAATTTTTGTCTGTCTGTCTGCTCGTGACCGCATCACGAGAAAACCACTGGAAACATTTTGATGAAATTTGGTATGATGATAACTGGTTATCCGGGTCAACATACGAGATAGGATACTTTTTACTGCGGGAAAATATATCATTTCTGAGCAATCTATACTAAACCTTAAAACGTAACTAGGGATGAACACGATCGAAGCGCTCACCCTCGCTGTGCTCGGGTTCGTCCCTGGATTGCTTCCCCGTATAAACTTTTCATTCCGGGACAAAAACTTTTTCACTTACTCACTTTTCATATAATGAGATTTAAAAAAAAATCTTATTTTAGTAAAAAAAATCTTTTAATTTTCTTCTATATAAAGCTTGTCCCGACAATAACAAACACAAAAGAAAAATAATTATCCATCTTGGTGCAGTCGATCAGAAGCTATGCGCGTACATACATTTCGGTGATTCATTTTTATTTATATATAGATAGATATAGATTACTACTTTAATTCAAATCTAAAAACTTCACATACCACCGTAATTTTTTTAATTGTTTTTTTAATAATACTCTCTTATGCTTAAAGCCTTATGAATAAAGTTTAAAAGAAAATATCCAAGAGTTCCTATTTTCTATTGCGCGCAAATTCTCTAATGTAAGATAATTTTGAATTACAAATAAAGATATTATTTTAACATTATAATTACGTGCAATTTAAAACTATTACAAAACACAAATATTGTTGACGTGAGAATATTATAAACTATCAATTACAACCTTTTATCGTGCGTTGCTATTGTGTTATTGAGAAACTATATTTACACTAGAGGTTCACCCTCGCTTCGCTCTTTAGTATGAAATAGATAGACTATATCATTATATATATACATACATACATACATACATACATATAGGTATAATGAGATGTTGTTAACACCTCCAGGTAAATTTCTAACAAATTAATTAAATTTCTAAGAAATCTATTGTTAACTGTCACGCCGGCGTGTCCGCGGTCGTGGAGGGATTAAGGGAATGAGATAATTTCCAAACTAAAAATCACGTCAATCCGTCACTCTGTTTCGACGTGAAAGAAGAACAAACAAACAAATAACAAACAAACACAATTTCACATTTATAATATTATTAGTATGGATTATCAGATATGAAGATTCGTTCCTCAGTCTATTGTAAGACCAATAAATTGTAATTTGTTTATTTATTAGATACTAGCGACTTACCCTCGCTTATAACATAGTTAAAAACTAAAATTCTTATAAAGAAGTGTATTTTGACAAAAACAATCATACAAAAAACTGATACATATTTAATTATAATCTAAGATTTAAAAATTATTTATAATGGGAGCCTAATTACCATCATTTGTGATGCTAATGAGGCTCCACAGTTGAAGTTAAACAAGTTTTTTTTAAAAATAAAGATCAGTATTTCAGATAGTTTTAAGATTTGAGAAGTGTCTGTTTGTAATGTAAAAGTAACAGCTTTTTACTAAATGCATATGAAAGTATATATGGTATTTTCAGTAAATAACAATTATTAAATTCCGCTAGACTCTTTGGTATGAAGATAGTTTAAATCCCTGGGAATGACATAGGATAGTTTTTATCCCGGAAATCACCCCTTAAGGAGGATGAAAGTTTGTATGGGTTTCACTTCATAAATATCTTATATATTTAAACGAGCTATTCTTGTATGTATATATATATATATATATATATATAATATATATATATATATATATATATATATATATATATATATATATATATATATATATATAAACATCACCAAGTCTTGATGTGTTGAAGAACAAATGAGCTTTTAAAAATTCACCTACCAAACAAATACAAAAGTGACAAACATTACATAATTATAGATACTATCAGTGCAAAACCATCTTTTCTGTGTGTGATGACAATATAACAAAATAAATTTGTGAAGTGAAAGCGTAAAATATTAAAACATAAGTTTATAACCTCAAAATTTAATACTCTGTATAAAATTGCAATTCAACTAGGTATAATTGGTGCTCTTTTTCAATCAGCTTTTCTAAAAAACTTCCAACTTCACACTTAAGATGGAGAACATAAAAAAGTTGTTAATAAATATGCAACAAGAAATAAGACAGCAGAAAACAGAACGTTAGAAATGAAAGAAGGCATTAAAAATACAATCAACAATAATATACTTAAATGAAAATTTAAACACTTAGAAATAAAAAATGAAGTTCTTGAGTAAAAAATCCAGGAACAAAGTACCTCAATAAATAATTTAGAAAGACATATTAGGCGCAAGAACCTGGCTATGTTCGGAGTAGAAGAAGGTGAAAAATCCTATCTGAACTAGAGGAAAAAATAATAAAAATAATAAGTACAAATTTCAACGTTCAGTACGACAGCAATAATATTGAAGCTGTTAGAAGAATAGGGAAAAAAGGTGTGGAGGTTAGACCAATCATAATATCATTTAGTACAATAGGCCTAAAACTAGAAATTCAGAAAAATGGCAATTGTTTATGTGGCACTCAATATTTACATTAAAGAGGACTACCCAATAGAAGTCTTAAACAAACGCAAGGAGTTACAAGCCCAACTAGAGATAGAAAAAGACCTAGGCAAAACAGCTTTCATTAAATATGACAAACTAATTGTTGTGGATAATAATAATAATAAATTTTGCCTTTGTGCACGAAACCTTAGAAAGAAATATTAGAATAAATAAATAATAATCTAAGAATGTAGGCTTTATGTAACTAATTAAAGTCAATTTAAAAATAACAATGCAAATAATGGATAAGCATTTTTTTCCGCTTCTTTTTACGTTTAAGGATAATTGGTTATTGCTATTGTTTATATCTTTATATCTACCATAATAGTAAAAATTTCCATTACTTTTAATGTAGCTACTTTGTCATTATTGGTACTATACACCTGAATCAGTTGTACATATCATGTCAACCATAAAACAATGGTGTGAAGATCCATTGTAGAAATGCTCAATCTGCTTAAAACGAAGAAACCTGCCCACGAGATATCGCGCAGCAGAAACTTGTACCTTTGACTGTCTTAGCAGATCACGCCAGCATTACGTCATTTTGTGGACGCCCATCTAGTAAGGAGCGAGTCACCGTTTACCTAAGGTGGTCATGCAGTAGAACTTGTGAGGAACTTAACCCGAAAATAGCCCCATCGAGTACTGTATAATCATTCAATTTCATAATATTATCTTTTTAGAATTCTATCTAATATTAAACCGCTTTCTATTAGTTTTACCAGAAACTATATGCATAATATGAAAACGAATCTTGGAAGGCTTTAACCAATTTCTAATTGTTGCATTAATTTAAAAATTTGCAAATATCTTATGAAAATATAATAAATTGCTCTCATCAAAAATTGAACTGACGTGATGATGGAACTAGGAGTTGGATAGTATAACTCTTCAACAGATACTAGTAATATCTTAGAATTTGTACTCATTTGATTCGTTTTGACGATTCGAATACATCACAGTTTGTTTCATAATTGTGAAAGTGGGTTTTTGGTTTACATTTTCACTTCATTATCTTTCCGTTTTTTAATATTATAAATACTTCTTTTGGCACGTTTGGATGATGCGCGCGCACACTGATAGCCAAAAAGCGACATGATGAAGTTAGCTGCATTCCTTTTACAAACAGATAGTTGTGACATACGGGATAAAAATCTTTAACTATTTTTTTTCTGTTACGTCAAAGATGTATATTCTTACGTGCGTACATACTCGTAAGTACACACACACGTTTTTGTAATATTATAGAGGTACGAAAAAACTGAATTGAGGACTGATTGCGAAGAATATAAAGCGATTGGTAGAATATGTATAATTGAAAACAAGAAACGGTGTCCAAATCGCAAACAATGGAGCCCTCTTTAAACAATACCAAGAATCAGCAGCGGGTCAAAGTCAAATCTTTTTTGACCTTAAACAACGATTTGTAAAGACAAAGATATGGATATATGGTATAAGAACCATATGGTGGAGTGGTTACTTTCTGCTAAGCATATCACAAGTTCAAGCTTTGTACAGGGATAGATATATATATATATATATATATATATATATATATATATATATATATATATATATATATATATTAGTTTTATAGATAGTTATTTCTACTTAGTTAAAAAGTTTATATATTGTTTATGTATATTATGTATGTATGTATAATTTGCTTATGAATCCGCAGTGCACGAGAAAAATCATACATGGTTTTTGATAGCTGTTTGTGTTTAGATTGGTGTTTTAAAAATGTAATGAAATTTTAAATGAATAAAAACAAAAATGTAACACTAGTGACCCACCCTGGCTTCGCTCACTACACTCATGCATTCTTCAATAATTTTTACACTATTCTTATATTTTAAAAAACATTTTAATTCTTCGGTCACTTGCTGCGTGGAAGAAGGACAAACCAATAAACATACGTTCGCAATTATATTTATAAAGACGCAAATATGATATAAACATGATATAGTACCTACAGAATTTCTTTATTATTGTTAAGGCATATTGTTTTGCATATTTTTTTAGTTATTATTTTTATGTTTAAACAGTGACACAACAACACAACAAATAGGCAGAACATAAAAATAATCATAAAATAAAATGAATATATTATTGTTAATATGCGTAAACACTAACAGCTAAAATACAGATTAACCAGTCCTTGTGCGTATCCGTTAAAGCCAAAAAATATCCATACTGGGTTTTTACTTATTATGGGAATCTCCGACTTATTGACTTTGGGAATTAACCCAAACAACGGTTAGTCTGATTTTATTGAGATTTATTTGATAGTACATACATACATGATAATAGTCAAAGCTAATTAATTAACATTACAAATTCCATTTCACAACTGATTGACTGCGCTTAAAACCGAAACATCCAAACGTTACGTATATACATCGATCCAAAAATTACTAGATACACAATCATCAACAAAAAATGTCCTCTCCTAATGAGCGCTCATTTGAACGTTTGAGCGCGCTTTTAGTTTTTTTTTGTGAAAACATTTCATTTAAGATTTAATTTACATTGTTGTAGGTATATTTATTTCAACTATAATAATTATCTAAACACAATCAATCGGTGACAGTTTTAAGAGAACTTTTGCATGGGATTGTGCATCTAGTACTTTTTTGATCGATGCGTATAATATATTTAAACTAGTTTATATTTTAGTATCTTTTGTGATGAAGTCGGTTAAACTTTTCACTTTTTAACTAGTATCGATGATATGCAGAATTTACTAGAGTGAAGCAATGAATACATCTCCATTATACACTTTCTTGTATTTGTAATAAAAAAATACTTTTACTCATGCAAGTTGTTCTGATTTGTAAGTATTCATTTGTAAATTATATGTAGGTATTTAAAAATCAATCGCCGTTCGTTAGTCTCGCTAAAACTCAAAAACGACTGGACTGATTTCAATAAAAAAAAAATTGTTGAGGGTGTGTCAGGGGTGGTCAAAATATAAAAAATAGACATAACCCCAAAAAAACTGCTGGAAATACGAAAAGTTCAGAACTGTTTATTTTGTACCTATGTACTCGTATATCTATCTATACATATAATAAAATTGTAAGTAAGCCGAATCTGTACATTAAATATTTTTTGGAAAATCTTATTGAAATAGACTTTATTATCGATACAGACGCCGAATCTATAGTTTTTAGAATTTTTGTCTGTCTTTGTCTGTCTGTCTGTTACCGCGTCACAGAAAAAACACAGGAGGGATTTTGATGAAATTTGGTATGGTGATAGCTGGTTATCCGGGTCAACATATAGGATACTTTTTACCCTAGGAAAATATCTCATTTCTGAGGAAAAATACAAAACTGCAATGTAAGAGTATACTAATATGTAAAACCTAACAATTTGGTTTTTGGTCATCTAAACGCGGGCGGAGCCGCGGACAATGCTAGTCTAATATATAGTCTATCTATTCCATACTAACCGTTAAAACGTACTTAGGGATGAACCTGAGCGAGGCGAGGGTGACTCGCTAGTGTATAATATATTGAGCTGGAAAAGTAATGCCCTACGAGCTAGTCAAAGATGTCAGAAATTCCTTATTAAATATGGATATCAGAAGTACACTTACTATTATTTTATGTCAAAATACCAGCCAGAAGCAAAAACTCGTAACGCCAATGCTTTTTTCTCTCTTATGGCGCTAAAGAAGTTTCACTTCAACAATGCTTAAGCTCTAAAAAACTGCCAAAGAAGTACTATATATAGATTAGCCGGCGATATATATTGGTTTTATTATAATTTAATATATGTTTTTTTATTTTTTTATTTTTTCACAGCACCATCTAGTTCCATGATAAGCTACGAGGATTGTGTTATGGATACCAGATAGTTGATACACTACACATATATAACTTTAAATACATACATATACATATTATAAATATAAACACCCATGACTACTCCAGTCATGGGTGTTTATATTTCACATGAATGTCTCCAGCGGGACAAGAACTCGCGACCGCTGGCACACCAAGTAGGTGAAACTGAGCCAAACGTGTCGTCATTCTAAGATATTGTCTATCTGTGTACTACATTTTACCCAAGATCGTTTAATGATTCACACGTTATTGAGTAAGAAACTTCCGAACATCTTCACAAACTTTTACATTTATAACGTTATGATTCACAACTTAAATATTGTCAATGAATACAAAAATTTACGCCAAACTAGAATCGAAGCTTAGACCACTTTTCGACATTGCAAGACTCTTCCAACGATCAATAATAATGCATCTAGTTGAATGAGTAATTACTGGTTTGTAATAAAGAAACGTCCGCTTGTTGATGGCATAAATTTTTGTTTAAGATATGTGTGGTCATCAAGTCATGGTGGCAATTTATAGTATCGTGTAGATAATATCACACTTAGCATAGTATTCTTAAAAGTTGTGTCACGAAAGATCTTATTTGACATTTTGGTTATAACTATCAATAAAATAAATATTAGCTTAAAAATTAAAAAAAAAAGCAAATAAGAAAAACATTAAGTGAAATATAATATACTAGCAGCTTACCCTCACTTCGCTCGGGTTCGTTCCTTGGTACATTTTAACGGTTAGTATCTATGGAATAGATAGACTATAAAATATATGGTATATATCCTATAGCCTTCCTTAATAAACGGGCTATCTTCACGCAAAAAGAATTTTTCAAATCGGATTATTAGTTTCTGAGATAAGCGCGTTCAAACTCTGCCTCTTTATAATATTGGTATAGATATATAGTATACTAGCATTGCCCGCGGCTCCGCCCGCGTTCGGATGACCAAAAACCAAATAAAATAGCGCTATTATTATTTTTTTTTCAAGATAAGCTATTTTTAATAGTTTTTGTCTTATTTAGTATGTTACCTTGCTAAAATATATATAGTATCATCGTGGTTTTATTCTAACCAGTTTTTGTATTTTTTCTCAGAAATTAGATATGTCCCTGCGGTAAAAAGTATCCTATATGTTGACCCGGATAACCAACTATGACCGTACTAAATTTCATCAAAATCCCTTCAGTAGTTTTGCTGTGATGCGATAACAGACAGACAGACAGAAAGACAGACAGACAGACAGACAAAAATTCTAAAAACTATAGATTCGGACTCTGTATCGATAGTAATGTCTATTTCAATAAGATTTTCCAAAAAATATTTAATGTACAGATTCAGCTTAGTATTTTATTATATGTATAGATAAATTACTCACGAAATCATTTAAATAGCATTAGATAAACACTCCAATGTATAAACGTATAACCTATCTAGATTTTACTCAATCTAGATAAAATGTGCTTGATTATTGCTTCGTAATTCTCTGCACCTTAACGCCTCGACACTAACCATCTCAACCTCGGCCAATGTAGTGTAGGACGCTCTCCAGTTAAGTGAATCGGCGATATATTACCTATGTACGTAAAGTAGCTTGGAGCAGTTAGATGCGTAGAGCGGTAGATCGAGCTCAGTGAGAGAGACCTGTGTCCAGCAACGGACTAAAGCAGGCTAAATATGATATCAATAGCATTTATAAAAACCGAAAACTACTTAATAGCATCAAGAGAAAGAAATATTCATATTATTTAACTTTGCGATAATCTTATCGTGTCCGTCTCGCCTTGTATAATTCTAACCACACCACCGTTATCCGATGAGGAATCGAAACGAGGTTTTTGTGTCGCATTTGTCATATTCTATACATAACACTGTACCTAGTGAGCTGAATATTAGCTATTTAAAAACAAAAGTTATGACGTCCCATGCCGGCTTACCTTCGCTTTGATCGTATTCCCTGGGTGCTTTTGTGTTGCTCAAGTCGTTGTTTATTTTGTACTAAACTTCATTCAAATCTGTCCAGCAGTTTCAGCGTTAAGAAGTAACAAACAAACCTACACAGTTTCCAATTTATAATAGTAGTGTAGTATGTTTTTTAATAAACTTCTCTATGGCTATTGTTCAGTGTCTTTATTTTATATCTCTATTAAGATTCAAAATTATCTTTTTATTAATACTTTTTGTTGATAATTTACACTTTCGTCTCAAACTAATGGTGGAATTGAGTTTTAATAATATTTTTATCAAAAGGAATAAAATTTTAAGAGATACATACATGACGACACGTTTGGCTCAGTTTGTAGTGACCCTACTTGATGTGTCAGCGGTCGCGGGTTCGAGTCCCGCTGGGGGCATTCCACTCGCGTACTACGGGCGTCGGTTAAGAATGTTGACTACCTGTGTCGAGTCACTTAGTTAATTTTTCTGTCACGAAATACTTCGTAGACGTCCGAAGTTGGGCAATCAATTATTAGTGCTATGTACACTGTACAGTGTACTCTGTACAATGGTACAGTGCCATTAAAGCTGTCAGGTCTGCACCTTATCTATTACTGGTGGTGTCGAGTTGAATAGAGATAATAAAATGAAAAATAAGTTAAATAGAGAGAATAAAAATAGAAAGTGCACTTGTGTCTGTGTATACGAGAACACTTGTGCACTATAATGCACAAGTGTTGTCGTATATGTCCTGTGCAGTTGGCTAGTCTCTAAAATCAATTAGAAGGTTATGTTTATTCAGCACAAAAGCTATTTGTATTTGTAAATTTTCTCAAATCGGTAACTTAAAAGCACATAAGTACTTTTGAAGTGATTCTGTGTTCGGTGTGCCTATATAGGTACCTTTTTAGTTAAATTGCAATTATTACATTTATTTGAAGTTCATCAAAAATAGTATAATTGTAAAGTGTCTCTTTTTTAAATATAATAAATGCAACGAAAACTAAAAGCAACATGCTTAACATTATCTAGTCATGAATAAATCGGTATTAAAGAACAAGGCAGTAACTACTAACTCATCTATCTAGAAACTTCTACTACAATACTATAGACAGGTGCACCTTGTTTGAAGTTGCAACTTCAAAAGGGTCGTTACATCACAATGACTGTCTGTCTTTGCCAGCGATTACAAATTACTCAACAATGCATGTCTTGAGCATCACATAATAATTTGCAGTTCTATTTTAGATCTAAATTTATCTCTAATAATTTCTTGATAATGTCTGTTCTTTAGTTAGGCCTCTATTACACCTTTGAATACTTTATATACCACTATATAATTCCTCTAGGCGTAGAAGCATAGGTTTATTATTTTTATAAAAAGAAAGTAAGCAGATTCGATGCTCGTAAAGGGTAATGTTGGTAATATGCAAAAATATCTCATTATAATAGCAAAAAAAAAAATATATAATACTAAACTTCGTCCACGACTTGGCTTTTGTGTTTCTACTATAAGAAATAGCTTGAGCCATATTTCAACAACCATATTATGCGTGGTAGTATCATAGATATGTACATACTTTAAATTTTATTTATATATTATACTAGCGACTTACCATTGCTTCGTTCGGGTACGTCCTTAGGTACGTTTCAATATTTTTGCAGCGGAACCCTAATTCTTTAGCTTTCTAAAATAAAAGTAGTTACTTCTTATAATATCACCTATCTGCCAGTGAAAGTTCTGTCAAAATCAGTCCAGCTATTTTGGTGAGACAGAAAAACATTTGCAAAGTTGTGTTTTTCTTATAAGTACCGTATATATAATTTCATATCCATTTAGTAAAAATCTGAAAACTTAACAAGCAGATACTTCAATTTTATTTATCTGTCGTATATTTGTGTAGATTAACAATTAATATCTAGCTAATCTGACAAACGCTGTCCTTCTCTGAAAAAAGTTTGTATTATGTCACTTAATAAAGAAATTATATAGTAACAGTAATACAAACGTTGTAGAACAATTAGCATTTCTTTTATAAAAATATAGCTAAACCCTCTTCGTTCCCGTTCTAAGGCGTTTACCGACACGCATTTCAGCATTTCATTTTCATTATACCTATACATTACATCTATATAGATACATATAATGAAATTCTGAGTTTAATCTGTACATTAAATATTTTTTTGGAAAATCGTATTGAAATAGTCATTATTATCGATACAGAAGCCAAATCTATAGTTTTTAGAATTTTTGTCTGTCTGTCTGGGAACGCATCAGGAGAAAACCACTAGACCGATTTTGATTAAATTTGGTATGATGATAGCTGGTTATCCGAGTCAACATATAGGATACTTTTTACTATGGAAAAATATCTCGTCTTAGAGAAATCTATACTAAACGTTAAAAAATAACTCGAGCGAAGCGAGGGTGAGTCGCTAGTACATACATATATATATAAACGATACTGTAATAGCATTACACAAGTACCTTGTCATAACAATATCAATTCGTTCGTTACTAAATTGGAATTTCCATTGACATACGGCCACTATTATTAGATGAAATATGGACTGCACTGCCATCCAATGAATACTGTTTATATGGCAGTGTGACGTACATATGCAGTGGGCAATTTAAAAACAATTAACACTATATACACTTTAGTTAAAACTTGATTTAGAGATAAAGCTTTTAGTTTAAAACTTTTCAGTAAAGCTTTCTGCTGCGTTTAAGTTAAATTGGACTTAATAATGACTTTAAACCGACTGTAATAGAAAAATGGTTCCACTATATTTACTAGCACCGACAACTACGTATCATGTTTATGATTATGTCTTATAAATTCTGAAAGAATATTAGAACATATTATATTAGGTGTTGAAATATGATTTGCGCGATGAACCGATGGACTAGTTTTATTTAGGTATTTAGTTTTTTTGAAAAGATCACATATATAATATACTAGCAAAACCCGCGGCTTCGCTCGCGCTAAAACTACAAAAAAAAACTCTAAAAAGGTAGGTTTCATTCATACTTTCATCTCCTATTTTACCCCCTTATGGGATGAATTTCGAAAAATGTTGAAACAAGTATTTATTTAATTGTATTGAAGATCATTAATACCAAGTTTCAAGTAATTCTGATCACAAATATTTTTTGGGTTGTATTATAACGTGTTTTCCCGTGGGAATTAAATAATCTTCCGCAGTAAAAGGTAGCCTATGTTAGTCTCCAGCCCTCCAATTATCCACACAAAAAATCACGCCAATCCGTCACTCCGTTTCGACGTGAAAGAAAGACAACCAACCGACCAAACAAACAAACAAACAAACAACCAAACAAACGAACGAACGAACTAACGAACGAACGAACGAACGAACGAACGAACAAACAAACAAACAAACAAACAAACAAACAAACAAACAAACACTTTAACATTTGTAATATTAGTATGGATATGGATATTTACTTACGCTATTAGATCAAAAGTAAAATAAAATTCTTTTATATCTTCCACAAATACAATATTTTTCGATGAAATTAATAAGAAAAAGAAAGAGGGGGGTGGCTTGTTTTTTGCCAAAGAATCGGCATTGCGGTACAGCGGGAGCGGGGCCATGCTAGCATACTTACTATTATTTCATTTTAGTACAGTAATAATTCAGTGATGTACAGTTGTTTTGTATATTCTGTATTTTTATTATTTCAATTGTATTTCCTGTATTGTAAATATCTTTATAAAATACAAAAAAAATAAGAAAGAAGAACTTTTACAAATTATTTTTAACACTGTTACTTTTTCTGATATATTTTTAATGATAAAAACTTTGACGACAAGTTTGGCTCAGTTTGTAGTGATCTTACATGCTTTGCGAGGGGTCGCCGGTTGGTGTCCCGCTGTTGGCATTCATTTGTGTGATGAGCATGAATGTTTGTACTCCAGTCATAGGTGTGTATATTTATAATATGTATGTATTTAAAAAAGTTATATATGTGTAGTGTATCAACTACCTGGTATCCATAACACAAGCCTCGTAGCTTACCATGGAACTAGATGGTACTGTGTGGTAAATTATAATCTATACATATAATAAAATTGTAACTAACCCGAATCTGTACATTACCTAAATATTTTTTGGAAAATCTTATTGAAATAAACATTATTAATTATTATCATATAGAGTTTTTAGAATTTTGGTCTGTCTGTCTGTCTGTTACCGTATCACGGAAAAACCACTGGAGGGATTTTGATGAGATTTAGTATGGTGATAACTGTTTATCCCGGTCAACATACAGGATACTTTTTACCGCGAAAAAATGTCTCATTTCTGAGAAAAAATACAAAAACCGCAATGTAAGAGTATAGTAATATGTAAAACTTAAGAATTTGGTTTTTGGTAATCTGAACGCGGACGGAGCCGCGGGCAATGCTAGTGTCTTATATAAAAGAAATCGTTTACTTATAAGTAAACTATTTTTGATAGTTTGCATATCCAAATAAGTATTATTTCATTAGCACTCAAGAGTTCTGCAAATGTGCTAATATAAACTCAGTCAATGTACCGGTAAACCACCGTTGATTAGACCGTTAGTATTCTTGGTACTTAGTTCTATCTTCATTTCGTGTGTTAGGAGTGCAATAGCCGCTTATTTTTACGTACATTGTACAACAGGTACTATTCTTATATATACTTGAAATAAGGATAACATATTTATATACTCTTTTTATATGAATATTTTTCACATTTTCAACAAAACTAATTTTTCAGATCTTTATTTAGATGAATGCTACGAGTATATAGTAATCATGTTCGAGAGAGACTAAAGTTTTTAACGTTGCATTAAAAATAAAAAAATACCGCGACAATTCCGAAAAAAAGTTACACTTATTAAAGTGTTGTCTTTTGTTTATGATAATGGGAAGTGGGAACTTATATAAGATGTCACTCTACATTCTACAATCGTAAAGTATATAAAAAATTGTATTGGAATATTCTTTATGTCATAGTAGCATAAATATATCTCGCTTCGCTCGGGTTCGTCCCTAGCTTGGTTCCCCATATAAATTTTCAACCCCATTTTCACCCCCTTAAGGGATAATTTTTAGGATAAAAAGTATCCTATGTCCTTTCCAGGTTCTTAAACTATCTTCTTACCAATTTTCGTCTAAATCGGTTCATTAGATCCAGAGATTACCCCCTACAACTTTACAAATTCACAAACTTTACCGCTTTATAATATTGGTATAGATAGAAATCTAAACATATGTTTAGACATTCCCATATTTTTTTTAGATTTCTATTCTGATAACGCCATTGATTGTTAGCTATAGTTTTTTCTTTTTTGTCTTACTTTAACTTTCAAACGTAACATTTCAATCATCGTAACATAAAAAAAAACTTTTTAACAAAAAAATAAAAACCGACTTCAAACAAAAGCACTAAAAAGTAAAAAATAACTGATTGGTAGTTTTCATTTACTATACATACCTAATCAAATATTTTCGAAGTCGGTGTGCTTTGGCTAAGTAATTAAAGCCTACCTATTAAATACATACCTAATCAAATATTTTCGAAATCGGTCCCAGCCTATACAAAGCAAAGCACACCGACTTCGAAAATATTTGATTAGGTATGTATAGTAAATGAAAAGTACCAATCAGTTATTTTTTACTTTTTAGTGCTTTTGTTTGAAGTCGGTTTTCATTTTTTTGTTAAAAAGTTTTTATGTTTCCCTTTTTAGTGTAGACAGTAGTAGCAAAGTAAGAATTCTGACGTGTTAGGCTTGTCAAATCAAACAAAATAAGCCCAAACTCAAAGTATCTACTATTAGCCGTTGAAGAGTTCCACCTATCCACCTTCTGGCCTTACCATCAGATCAGGTCAACATTACCGAACTACTGTACTATCAACGGAAATAGAAACACTTGCAAAGTTTCAAGTCAATATGACAATTGGAAGTAGGTTAAATTCATCATTAGCTATTTTTCCACCCTTAGGAGTGATATTTTCTTTTTTAAAATTTTAATGGGACCAATCTGGAAGTATACACTTTCAAACAACACAAAAATTGTCGAAATCGGTTAATAAATGACGGAGTTCTGAGGTAACAAACATAAAAAAAAATACAGTCGAATTGAGAACCTCCTCCTTTTTGAGGTCGGTTGAAAAACGAGCTTCATCTTTTGAGTATAATATGTCAATCAACTACAATTTCGCCCAATTTTTTTAAACTTACTTGTTCTACGGACTATGGCTATTTTCAGGCCCAATTTATCAAATGATGTAATTAAATAATTGCACTACTCAATATAATTTTAAACGTGAGTCATAATAAAGGGAAGGGCGAACCACTAGATACCATACAAATACGGTAACTATTGTAACAAATTTCAATTTCACAGTCCAATCTACTTATTAAAATTGTATACCACGTGCCTGATTCACAGTGAAATTGAATGAGAAAGTCACTTGGCCAGCGTATTGGATTGTGGCCTGATCCCCGTCGTATTGCAGGGAAGCCTGTGCCCAGAAATCGGACGTAAAAAAGGCTGAATTATTGTACCCCTAACTAGGTATCTAATCTATACATATAATAAAATTTTAACTAAGCCGAATCTGTACATTAGATATTTTTTGGAAAATCTTATTGAAATAGACATTATTATCGATACAGAGGCCGAATCTATAGTTTTTAGAATTTTTGTCTGTCTGTCTGTCTGTCTATTACCGTATCACGGAAAAACCACTGGAGGGATTTTGATGAGATTTGGTATGATGGTAGCTGATTATTCGGGTCAAAATATAGGATACTTTTTACCGCGGGAAAATATCTCATTTAAGAGAAAAAATACAAAAACTGCATTGTAAGAGTATACTAATATGTAAAACCTAAGAATGTGATTTTTGGTCATCAGAACGCGGGCGGAGCCGCGGACAGTGCTAGTGGAATATAAATAGTAAAGTGTAAGGGAGAAAAAACGACGATGCTGTCATTACTTTTGTCTTACTTCTTCTAATTTGTTTACGGACTCGTGAACTAAAATACGGTGAAGGTTATACTTAATTGAAACAAACCTAACATTTTTGTAATGTTACATCATAGTGGGTGTGATATTAAAGAAAAAATATTTACCAAATAAAAATGATGCGAAGTATTATACACATGCAACTTGTTGTTTGCTTGATTCATATATTACTGGTAAAAAAATTGTCAAAAATTGGAGTACGCCAAAACGTGTGAAAGAAAAGCCGTGTGTTTTCGTTTTGGTGTTGTTGTTTCGTAAGACGCAGTATACAGGTAACTGTATTCCCTACTATACTGAGTGTACTATGCGAATGAATGAAATATAAAATTGATATGTACATATTTTACTTGGCAATCTATTTATCTATAAATATTATAAAGAGGTAAAGTTTGTGAGTTTGTGACGTTGTAGGGGATAATCTCTGGATCTACTGAACCGATTTAGGTGAAATTTGGTAAGAAGATAGTTTGAAACCCTCTGAAGGACATGGGATAAAAAATCCCGGAAATCATCCCTTAAGGGGGTCGCTAGTCAGTAATACATTTAAAATAAATATTTGCCCTCAGGGCAGGAATAATTACTCGCGATCTCTATTATTCCATTCCACCTTCCGGTTTAAACAAACAAACAAATAATATTAAAATAGATTAAGTATAAAGAAAAGGCAACGTTTTTAAATATGAATTCTGTTATACAAAAACTGTTTCATAGCAACATGGATTTTTCAGAAATTTCAAATATTTATCTAACTACTTATTTTAACCTTCATATCAGGTACAACTAGTAATTATTGTGGATGTACTTATATCAACAGCATTTTATGCCGAGGAGAAGTGAAGGCGGACCGCTAATCATTAATTGAGAACATGACTTTGTATGAACTATTATTACTCGATATGCAATAAAAGTAGGGCAGCCTTTTTATTTCTATACGCTTACTTACGTTCATATTTTTTTTTCAATGTAATGCCACTATTAAATTAAAATGTTTATCGGATTTGAATAATATATTGAATGAGATAAAAAATGTAACCCTTTAAGGTACTTAAAAGTAAGAAATAACGTTTTTTTTTCATGTATACTCTATACAGATAAATAAAATTGAAGTGTGTGTATGTAATGACAAAATTAGCTTTTTAATGAATGTATATGAAAGTAAGGCAGTGGTAGCCCAGTGGTGACGCGCTCGCTTGGGAAACCGAGTGAAGCGAGTCAAATCCCAGGTCTCGCACCTCTAATATTTTCATGTGCGAATCATTTCCAACATGATTACCACTTGTCTTAACGGTAAAGGAAAACATCGTGAGGAAACCTGCATGTCTGAAAGAACATAGTAAGTTTTCAAAAGACATGTGAAGTCCGCCAACCCGCACTTGGCCAGCGTGGTGGACTATGGCCTGATCCCCGTCGTATTGAAGGGAGGCCCGTGCCCTGCAATGGGACGTTAAAAAGGGCTGAATCCAATATCAAAGTATATACGGTACTTATAAGAAAAAAACTAATTTTTTTTTGTCTGTCTGTGTTTTGTTCCGGCTATTCTCCTAAACGACTGGACCGATTTTGACGGGACTTTCACTGGCAGATATCTGATGTTATAAGGAATAACTTAAGCTATTGATATTTTAGAAAAAGAATCAGGCTTCAGTACAAAAAAATTAAAACTCATAAAACTGTGAACAAAATCGTAGCTAGGGACGCATCTGAGCGAAGCGAGGGTAAGTCGCTAGTATACAATATAGTAAGATATTTTTGGAGCCAATACCAGCCGTCTCCATGAAACCGATTAACATACGTAGGTACCTATCAAAATATATACGTCGCATTATAATATTTTTTACTTTTTTAAAATCGGTCAAAAAATAATTAAGTAATTTTGATGAAATTTGGTATGATGATAGCTAGTTATCCGGGTCAACATATAGGATACTTTTTACTGCTGGAAAATATCTCATCTCTGAGAAATCTATACTAAACGTTAAAACGTAACTAGGGACGAATCCAGCGGAGTGAGGGTGAGTCGCTAGTTACAAAAATATAACGCTTTAGAGTTTATACGTTTATGTAAGTTTCATCTAATATCTACTTATTATAAAAAGACGTACAAATTTTAATGCGGCTTAAAAGTTGTACATGTATATTATGTATGTATAAAATAAAGTAATAACATCATAATATTTCTAAATAAAAACTATTATTGCTTATTTTCATGGTACGTATATATATATATATATATATATATATATATATATATATATATATATATATATATATATATATATTTCTACTAGCAGAACCCGCGGCTTCGCTCATACAACTTTACGTTTCGTACAACTTATTTTTTTTTTTATATTTGAGGTTCTATTAAGAAAACGACCGACAGATAAAGGGCGTGGAGGTTTTTATATCGTAACTTTTCTTCCATAGCGATGAATAATATTTGTAATATACAATTTCCTTGACATATATGACGCAGCATTTAACTATTCTACTTAGTTTCATTATATCTAAACTACTTTTACTTATATTTAATAGATGAATATTTATGAATGTTCATTTACATAATTAATAAACAAACTATTGTAGTACGTCCTTAGGTTTGATTTGTTTAGGAAAGACGAACGAACAAAGAAAAATTCTTTTTTTGCACCAGTGGCGTTCGCAAGTATACATTAATCTACTACTTTCATCAATTGGATCAATGATTTAGGAACGCATGGAGGAGAAACACACGAACATTCATTTTTAATTATATAGATTTATTTTGCATGTTTCATATGATAATCTTATAATTTAAATTTTTACTCAATCTATACAGATTAATAAAATTGAAATGGCTGTTTGTAATGTCTAAATAACTGCATTTTATTAAATGCATATGAAAATATATACGGTACTTATAAGAAAAAGCCCTTTTTTAATTCTTGTCTGTCTGTCTGTTTGTTCCGGATAATCTCAGAAACGGCTGGACTGATTTTGACGGGACTTTAACTGGAAGATAGCTGATGTTATAGGGAGTAACATAGGCTACTTTTATTTTAGAAAAAGAATTAGGGTTCCGCTCAAAAAATTTAAAACGTACCCAGGGACTGTAGTCGCTAGTTTTCTAATATAGTACCTGCGTTATGTGTGTTTGCTGTGAAAGTATGTAATCGTGTGCGTCTGACTCTACCTGCCCTTTGCCTCTTTTATTTTCATTACACATTATTTGCTTCTTCTATATACATTTAGCTATAGAAGTGAAATAACTGTCACTTATTAATCACGAAATCTTAAAAAGTATAAATATTACAAATCAGACTCAAATAATACTGACTTTTTTTTTGTAAGCACAGGGGAAAAAGGGGTTGCGAGGTTTTACATCAATCTGTTTTTTTTTAAAGGACTACTATTCTAATGCATAGGTTAAGGCAGTACAACTTCTGAGGGTAAAAAATAGGGGACGATCAGAAACATAAACAAGAACAACAAGGCAATTATTGTTAAGACTTTATAGGGTGTAAGAATCAAGGCTATGTATCAAAGCTATCAAAGGTCTTATAGAAATATATATACTCGTACCTATATATACCATGAAAATAAGCAATAATGTTTGATAATATTATGTGCACAATGTAATTTGCATCCTTGAAATTAGTTTTTATTTCCAAATATGATGTTATTACTTTATTTTATACATACATAATATAGGTACATATACAACTTTTAAGCCGCATTAAAATTTGTCCATGTCTTTTTATAATAACTAGGAATGAATCCGCTCGGATTCATCCCTAGTTACGTTTTAACGTTTAGTATAGATTTCTCACAAATGAGATATTTTTCCGCAGTAAAAAGTATTCTATATGTTTACCTGGATAACCAGCTATCATCATACCAAATTTCATCAAAATCTGTCCAGTAGTTTTCTCGTGATGCATTCCAAGACAGACAGGCGGACAAAATATCTAAACACTATAGATTCAGCCTGTGTATTGATAATAATTATTATTTCAATAAGATTTTCCAAAAAATGTTTAATTTACTTATTCGATACGGTTAGAATTTTATTATATTTAGTTAAATATATTATTTATTAGATTTAGTTAAATAGTAAGTCTATTCTGAAGTTCATGTCGATAGTACACTACTACTGGTTTGATGGGTACTGTTAAGGACTTTGGATATTGTAATATCAAATAAACAATTTATTTTGTGTGTGGCGTTCAAAAATTATTTAAAGTCACAAAGAGTCACTTTTTATTTTATTTTTTATACAAATGTAAATTGTAATTAGTTTACATTTAAAATCATAATTTTAAAGTTTTTTTATTAGTTAAAAAAGCTGTACAGTTATCAATCCAAAAGTTGAGGTCGTTCGATTAAGGTCGTTGGCCAATTACTAATATGTAAATTATAATACTTATAGATTTATTATGCTGTTTTTAAACTTTTTTTATGATTTTGTCAGTGGAAATAAAAAATCTATACGTTTATTGATCCGAAATTTTCAATCTGAAGTCATTCGATTAAGGTCGTTCCCCACTTGCGCCGGCGCGGCATTTGGTGTGACGTAACTAAGGTTAGCACACTGTTCCGGTCATCCGATAGCACGTAATAGTTGCGTCAAGTGGGTCTTGTCCATTGGTGTCGACTTTAAATGTTTTTTTCTTAAACATTTTGTATATAAAAATCTATGTTTGTATGTTATTATGGACTTCGAAACGGCTGGAGCGATTTTGATAAAATTTTCAGACAACCTTCAAATTATCCTAGGATGATCCTGTGAAGTTTGGTAGCGATCGGAAATACCTACTGCTAGTAATTGATAAAAAAGGCTGCTTTAATTAATAAAAAAGTATCACTCTTCTATTGTGAGCATTACTAGTATTATTCATAAGAAAGTTTGTTATGATGAATGGATGTCTGTCTGTTACTCTTTCACGCTAAAACTACTGAATTGCTTTTGATGAAACTTTACGTTAATATAAATTATACATAGGCTAGAATTTATTAAAATCTAGAAATTAATACCTAAATGAACTATGTGAGCGGACCCGCGGGAAAAGCTAGTATTATATAAGAGCAAAATACCACTTACTGATTAATCAGGAAATCTCAGAAGCATAAGGGAGTACATATGTATCCGCTAGGATTTTTTTTTTGTAAATCCTAAGTTAGTAAAAAATATGTTGGAAATTCGTATAAGAATCCTGACTTTAAATTGTAAATAATATCAAGTACACTACAATACAAAGATAAAAAAAAATAGTTTTTATAAATCATTATTAAAGTTAATGTACCTATTATTGTTAAGAGCAGTAATAAAGTACACTTTGAATGTGAAAACTTTATAATAAGGCCTTTACATATTTGTAAAAATATCTAAACATACACAAATAAAATTGAAGTGTCTGTTTGTAATGTCAAAATAACAGCTTTTTACTAAATGCGTATGAAAATATATATGGTACTTATAAGAAAACAATTATTTTTAAATTTTTTGTCTGTCTGTCTGTTTGTTCCAGCTAATCTCCGGAACGGCTGAACCAATTTTGACGGAACTTTCACTGACAGACAGCAGATGGGTTAATGAGTAACTTAAGCTACTTTTATTTTGAAAAAGAATCACGTTTACGCGCATAAAAATTTGCATTAAAACCCATAACATTGTGACTCTAATCCGCGTACCTACCTATATACGTACCTATGAAAGCACCCGAGCGAAGCGAAAATAAATCGCTGGTCATGAATAAATTTAAAAATTTTGGCTTATTCTTTGTGAGATCATCCGGCTTAATGTTTTGACCTGATGTTATCAGGGATGCTTAATATCAGTTTGTGGACTTTTCTTGTTTTTAATTACACACCAACATCATTAAAAATACAGTTTACGTACAAATAGCTGATTAAGTTTAGATACAAAATATGATAAAAATGATTTTTGGATGTAGAAGATGAATTAAATGTTTTTCTCTAATAGTAAGCTAGAGCATACCTAAATGTATTACATAATTTATAGTAATCAAGTGATTCCTGTAGAATATTAGTATATTAATAGCAAAGGCGAATCGTTTATCTATATCAATATTATAAGGAGGTAAAGTTTGTGAGTTTGTGAGGTTGTACGGGGTAATCTCTGGATCTACTGAACTATTTAGATAAAATTTGGTAAGAAAATAGTTTGAGCCCCGGGAAGGACATAGGATACTTTTTATCCCAGAAATCATCCCTTAAAAGGGTGAAAATGGAGATGAAAGTTTGTATTGTGAAGCAAGTTTGCTTCCCAAAACAAACAAGAGACGAACGTGAGCGAAGCGAGGGTAAGTCGCTAGTATTTAATAAAATATTAATTAAAAATTAAAAAACCCCACGACGGAAAATTGTAACGTGAATTTCAAAATCGACCTAGCCGTGTCTGAGAAAAATGGTAACAGATGCACACACAAACACTTTTTACCCCAAACACATGTACCATCTCCGTGGCCGTCGCTGGTAATAAAGAACATTGGACAAACACTTTCGACTCGTATAACTTTTGAGGGAGATTGCTTTGTGGGTCTGCGAACAGGTTTCATATGACCTCGATTCTATAACATTTCGCGGGTCTATTTGTATAATAATAAATCATGCATGTACGGTATTATGTGGCTACAGCTTCGGAAGTCTTGGGTTCGATTCCCGGATCGAGACAAGTATATTTATTGGAGTTTTCTCAGTGAAAAATTAGTAACAGTCAGGAATTGGGATATTCGCAGTGTCATATCCCCCATTCTTTGGTTATCACGATCTATCGGTCTTGCGCCTTGTGCACTATAATATCTTCTGGTTAAATTAAATATATATCTCTCATTTGTCGCTTTAGAGGAAGACAGTCAGAACAGTACTATTTTTATTATTGTTCATACTAATATTGTAAATGTGAAAGTTTGTGAGGATGGATGTTTGTAACTTTTTCACGCCAAGACTGCTGAACGCATCTGGATGAAATTTGACACAGAGATAGATTATAGTTTGGTATATACATAGATTACTTTTTAACTGTTTTTATGTCATATAATATGTAAAATATTTTGACGTGATAAAAAATGTTGTATAGCTATTCCTCTTTATAATTTGTATGTTTACATATAAAATATAAAGTTCCTACAGTAATAATGCTAGAATTATTTGTTTACGGTGAAACTCTAAACATTTAGAGTTTCTCTTTGTACACTTTGTTGCCTTATCTTAAAATTACCGGTCTAATTTAAAAGATACTAGGGATAAATAATATTTATTATCTAAAATTATTATTAGTGTCTCAAAAAGAAAATTACTACGTATATTAAAGTTAATGCGCGAATCGACACGCGGAAGATTCCTTTTTAACCGTTTTTTGACAGATTTATTTCCTAGTGCGTGTTTTCGAGCGGACAATGCCGCGGTTTTTTTGTTATTGTTATTATAAAATGTTAGACATATGATAAAATCTGTAGATGTTAAATTTATACATCAATATGTTTTTTATATTTGATTTTTTTTCGGATATCCTTATATGTAAGTTTCATAAACAGGTTTTAAGATTTTGTATATTATTTATAGTTTAGTCTTGTTTCAAATTAAAAAAAAACTACGATAGCTGTCTTTTCACATACAAAGAAATTGGATCGGGATATTCTTCGGGCTATTTATAATGTGTTGCATGCACTAAATATGTTAAATGTAAAAAAAAACATTTTGCATTAAATAAAATAAATTTCAACGACTATACAAAAATTTAAATTTGTTAAACAACTCATAAAATGTGAATACGCAGTATAAAGCTATTATCTAATGGCTTATCTTATGGCATAATCTGTAAAATTATGGTAATTTGATCTATTTTTTTGACATGAATAACAAATACATAGGTACAATACATTTAACGCCATCTAATGATATTTATTGGAACTACGTTTTTATTGTCTTACTTAAGATCTGAGTTCGTGGTTTCGACTCCCGTAAGTAACAAATTTTGTGTTGAATCTTTTTCTAGTTTCTCCTTTACGCTTAACGGATTTAGATGAGAACACATATATACTATGACGTATGGAGTATCAAATAGGCTATTTTTAGCCATAGAACCGCACCCGAACGCAGTGAGCAATTAAAGCACGATAGTCCTTTAAAATCAAATCATATCAAAATATACTTTATTGAAATAGACTTTACAAGCACTTTTGAATCGTCACTTTTACATTTTAAAATTTAAATTAAATATCAGTAAATAAGTTCATTCCAGAGGGACGTTAATCCCTCCACGTTACAGTTAACAATAGATTTCTTAGAAATTTAATTTATTTCCTAGAAATTTACCTGGAGGTGTTAAAAATGGCTAAATACATCCATACATACAAATAAATTCATGAGGAATCTACCACCGGCTCGGAAGGCAGTTCTCTTGAGTAGAGCCGGCGAGAAACTCATCAGTTGCTCTTTTAAAAAAAAAAAATTGTTTGCAATATTGCAATACAATACAATAATTATCTACATATCCTACATGAAATTGCTTATGGCTGTCGATTGTTCTCTACAACGTGAGATTTCACAGTTAAAGTCTGGCGAGCTTCAATTAGTTTCCCGCTAGATGGACCACCACAAATTTCCGCATTGTCTCCAGCATGATAGCCGGTCCGGCTAAGAGTGTCGAGTAAGCCGTGATGGTGAAACCAAAAGTTTCACCATACAAAACCAATACTTGTGAGTGGTTTTCGCCGTTATTATGCGCATTGATCATGACCCTTTGAAGCACTTAGCTAATGACCGCTACTCTGTACGGCAAATGAAGGCAAGTAAGAGGCGAGAGAGGATTTTTTTCTCTTGGAGATTTTGAGTTTGTGATATCGCTACTCATTATAAAACGTTCTGCAAGACTTAAGATTTCCTTACCAGTATTTCTGTACTTCGGTCTCTACGTATGTCAAAGTACCTACATATTTTTTAAACCTGTAAAATAAACTTTTAATAAACTTCTGAGTAATCTAACCTAACTTTTCAAGTTTGTGAGTTAAAACTACATAATAATTGACTTTCACAATTTGGAACGAATGGCTAAGATTTGACAAATTTTTAATGTTACTGGAAAATATTAGACAGAACCATAATTTAAGATATAAGACAGTATTATTATAATACTGTACGTATACAAAGTATGTACTAAAAATTGTAAGAGTTTTCCTTTTATATAATACATATAGTATATTAGCTGACGTCAGTATGTTAATAAACAGTTATTAAATGTTAAAACAATTTATTTCTTTGAAGGTCGACTTTTATATAAGTTTAAAATCTACTAATTACTTATCAACCATATGTTATATTTGTTATTACTATTTAGTTATTACATATTATGCAAATAATGCGCTATTGAAAGAAGTATAAGTACAATGCTTTTTTATTTGACGAATATAATCAGTTTTTTAATGTGGGAAATATGATTATGCTGAGATAATTTTAAATTTAAATATGAAATGATTTAGTTTTGATATTGAGTTTATATTAATAACTAGCAGAAACCGCGGCTTCGCTTGCGTTAAAACTACAAAAAAATCTATAAAGGTATGTTTCATAACAACTTTTATCCCCTATTTTACCCGGAATTTCGAAAAATGCTAAAGCACGTATTTTTGTTATTGTATTGAAGAGCATTAATACTAATTTTTAAGTAATTCTGGTCATAAATATTTTTTTGGATTGTATTATAACGTGTTTTCCCGTGGGAATGACATAATCTTCCGCAGCAAAAAGTAGTCTATGTTATGCTCCAGCCCTCCAACTATCTCCACATAGAAAAATCACGCGAATCCGTTATTCTGTTTCGACGTGAAAAAATGACAAACAAACAAACACTTTCACATTTATAATCTTATTAAATATAAGTAATAAATACGGATTTCTACCTAAAGCTATGAACATACGTATCAAATATCAAATATCTTAATAGAGCTTTATTATACTCAAATTCAAAATAAACTTTACTCAAAAGCTGTTTGTTTTGAAAACTACTTTATAAATTTCAATTAAATGTCAGTAAAACGGTCTTTACTTATTTTTACTTATTTTTTGTTTCAGTTAGTAGAAAAACAATGTATCAGTAGTGGTGCAAAACAAGAACACGATGGCTGCCCCCGCAGTTATAGTTAAACGCGCCTGCAAATACTATGGACAGCAAGACAAACAAGACTTCAAGCCTGTCCTGCATTACTTGGACATGACAGTCGAGAAAGGCATTATGTGAGTAAATGAATATACAATTAATATTTTCCTAGTTTTAGGCGAATATTTGACGTTTTAAATATATATATTTTTAACTATATTTGACTTTGAAAAACAAATAGGCTAAAAAATATTTAAGATACGAGTATATCCTTTGTGGTACATTACAAAAGAAATACTCAAAGAGAGATATAATATACATATAATAAAACAGTAACTTTGCGAAATCGATGTGCGGGTTTCATGCAGACAGTACTGAACCGATTTTAACTAATATTTGTGTAGCGATAACTTAGTATTCGAGTCAACATTTTGGATACCTTTTATTACAGGAAAATCTTTCATTCCCACGGTAAAACACAATAACTGGTTCTATCGAGTCTTCCTTAGATTTACATATCTAAGTTGGCTTAAATCTTAACACCTCCAGGTAAATTTCTAAGAAATTAATTAAAATTCTAAGAAATCTATTGTTAACTGATATGCCGGCGTGTCCGCACTCCGCGGTCGTGGAGGGATTATGAGGTACATCAAAATAATGTACTACAAAATTGTAAGCCTACAGAAAAATCTCCATACCATAAGTTTTTCTCCTAAGGTACACTCGCAAAAACTATTCATAAATAGATATATTTAAAACGTGGCTAGGGACGCAGCCGAGCGAAGCAAGGATAAGTCACAAGAACCTACTTATATAAAATAAGAAATATACAGCCTCATTCAGGAAACCAGTAATTTATCCTGATAACGAAAAACAAATTAAATATTAAACTTTCATAATATAAGTTTATTAAATTTTATTACAATCAAAAAGAAATAATGTATACGAACGTAACGATAAAGCTATAAAAATGTAACGATATCTATACATATAATAAAATTGTAACTAAGACGAATCTGTACATTAGATATTTTTTGGAAAATCTTGTTGAAATAAACATTATTATTGATACAGAGGCCGAATCTATAGTTTTTAGAATTTTTGTCTGTCTGTCTTTCTGTCTGTCTGTCTGTTACCGCATCACAGAAAAACCAGTGGAGGGATTTTGGTGAAATTGGTATGGTGATAGCTGGTTATGCGGGTCAACATATAGGATACTCTTAACCGCGAAAAAATATCTCAATTCTGAGAAAAAATACAAAAACTTTAATGTAAGAGTATACTAATATGTAAAACCTAAGAATTTGGTTTTTTGTCATCTAAACGCGGGCGGCGCCGCGGGCAATGCTAGTAAAACTATAAAAATGTAACGATAAAGCTATAAAAAACATAAAAGTCAAGTAAACCTACGTGTTCACAATCTGCGTTATCTTCTTTTATTTGCCACTTAATAATAACTTAACACTAAAAATAAAAGAAAGAAACTAAAGGTTAGGTACTTACTATTCCGCCCAAGGATATCTAGAAAATGAATAATTAATTTAGGTATGTGTAATAAATAATAATATACATATGTGGCATTTCTAGTAGGGTTGCTATCCCATTGTGTGATAAATTTTAGTAATTTACTTGCTTAAATTTTTTTAATAGATCAGTCGATTATCGATTTCGCCGCCCGCGCGCTATTCTTAGCAGAATATCCATTTTACTGGTTCAGTAAATATATAAATTAACAAAAAAATGCTTCAATCCATACATATAATAAAATTCTAACTAAGCCGAATTGTAAAATGTACATTAAATATTTTTTGGAAAATCTTATTGAAATAGACATCATTATCGAAACAGAGGCTGAATATATTGTTTTTAGAATTTTTGTCTGTCTGTCTGTTACCGCATCACAGAAAAACCACTGGAGGGATTTTAGTGAAATTTGGTATGGTGATAGCTGGATATCCGGGTCAACATATAGGATACTTTTTTACTGCAGGAAAATATCTCATCTCTGAGAAATCTATACTAAACGTTAAAATGTAGGGACGAATCCGAGCGTAGCGAGGGTGAGTTGCTAGTCTATATGATAAAAGTATATTTTATATATTTATTTGGTTATTTGACGTGTAATTTTTAAATTATACCTAACGAATAAAATAAACATTATGAATGTGAAAAAAAACGTTGATAAAAAATAGCGGGACAATGTGATGTTGATAAATATTATTATTATTGCGTTAACTCGAACTACAGAGATATTGTTCTCACAAAACTTAAATACTTAATATTGTACAATAAATATAAATGTTGAGACATTAACACACAACACCATCTAGTTCCATGGTAAGCTACGAGGCTTGTGTTATGGATACCAGACTGTTGATACACTATACGTATATAACTTTATATACATACATATTATATGTATAAACACCCATGACTGGAGTACAAACATTCGTGCTCATCACACAAATGAATGTCCCCAGCGAGACTCGAACCTGCGACCGCTGGCAAACCAAGCAGGGTCACTACAAATTAAGCCAAACGTCTCGTTACAATGTACATGTATTGTAGATATTAATGTACGATATATCCTACCCCTTTTCTTGTGACTATCTTCACGGATTTCAGATTCTACTCTCTATGGCAGAGCTATTGATAAACGATAATTAACCAATAACTTTTTAGTAATACTCTTTATTATATTCTTAGACATGCCATATTTAAGATATTTCGTTACCATGTCTCTTTTATTTTTTAATTATTATATAATTCTATGGGTACCAGTGGCCAAGGGTGAAATTTTAACAGAGGTACGCCGTTCCAAAAATATACAATTTTTATATACGTGTTAATGTAGAAAGAAAACCTCTTGGGAATATACTGTTTACATCATAACAACAACATCTATAAGAAAAAAAATAATATTTCTTAAATTTTACAAAAATAAAAGTATTTTTATTGCTCCTTCTAAACGGTAATAGTCCAGCAATTAGCAAAAGAAAGCGCGTGACCGGTGGAGGGGGAGGGGTGGAGGAGTGTAGGAAGTGGCCCTTACTTATTTAAACTTGGCCAGATGCTACATGTTTACCGTTTAGAAGGTGCAATAAAAATATTTTTATTTTTGTATGAAAATAAAAATTTAAGAAATATAATTTTTTCTTGTTACAGATGTTGTTGTTATGATGTAAGTAGTATATTCCCAAAAGGTTTTCAGTAAATTAAAAATGACCTGTATATATATTAGGGTGTGCCAAAAATTACGAAATTTTTTTTCTTCGCTCTCACTCCAAAATATCTCAGAAAATGTCCCAACAAAGCTCCTGTTAAAAGCGGAGCTCAAAATTCCAATTCTAAGAGGTTGTCCATCGAACTTTAAGTTTTTCCATACAAATTGTATGGAAAATATGATTTTTAACACTTTTTAGTCCTGCAAACTGTGACGAAAATATTTTTCAAAAAAATGAATGAATGGACCTTTTTTAGTATTAAATTTACTACAAAAAGTTCCATTGAGTCGAATTTCTATCTTCAATATTTTATTTGTTATATAGCTTTAAAGTTCAAATTTATGGTTTTTTGCATTTTTTAGCTAAACTGTAAGAGTTACAGAAAAATGTTAAATGGCAAATTTGTAGTACGTTTAAAATCCTATAAAAAAGTCTTTGTCAACTTTTTTATATCATCAATAACAACAAAGTTACAGGTTCACGAATATTTATTTTTAAAAATTTTTGCTTTTACGAACTGTAATACGATAATTTTCAACCGACTTCAAAAAGGAGGAGGTTCTCAATTCGCCTGTATGTATTTTTTTTTTATGTTTGTTACCTCAGAACTCCGTCATTTATTAACCGATTTGGACAATTTTTGTTTTGTTTGAAAGGGTATACTTCCAGATTGGTCCCATTTAAATTTCAAAAAAAAATACCACCCCTAAGGGTGGAAAAATAGCTAATGATGAATTTAACCTACTTCTAATTGTCATATTGACTTGAAACTTTGCAAGTATTTCTATTTCCGTTGATAGTACAGTGGTTCGGTGTTGTTAACCTGATCTGATGGCAAGGCCAGAAGGTGGATAGGTGGAACTCTTCAACGGCTAATAGTAGATACTTTGACTTTGGGCTTATTTTGTTTGATTTGACAAGCCTAACACGTTAGAATCCTTACTTTGCTACTACTGTCTACACTAAAAAGGGAAAAATAAAAACTTTTTAACAAAAAAATAAAAACCGACTTCAAACAAAAGCACTAAAAAGTAAAAAATAACTGATTGGTAGTTTTCATTTACTATACATACCTAATCAAATATTTTCGAAGTCGGTGTGCTTTGCTTTGTATGGGCTGGCACCGATTTCAAAAATATTGATTAGGTATGTATTTAATAGGTAGGCTTTAATTACTTAGTCAAAGCACACCGACTTCGAAAATATTTGATTAGGTATGTATAGTAAATGAAAACTACCAATCAGTTATTTTTTACTTTTTAGTGTATTTGTTTGAAGTCGGTTTTTATTTTTTTGTTAAAAAGTTTTTATTATTGATATTTTATGTCCTTTATCAATATATTTTATAATATACTTGAAAAATCATTAAAATATGTCAAATAAGTCTGTCACTATTAACTATTGATAATACAAAATACATGATCTATTTTGTACCATTTTTTTTTTGTTTAATTATCGATATTTTAGTTCGTAAAAGCAAAAATTTGAAAATTTGAAAAATATATATATATATATATATATATAATATATATATATATATATATCCAAAAGAACATACAACAATACATTTAAAAAATTAAATGTATGTAAAATTATAGCAAAAACTGTTAAGGTAAGACGTCTTGTATGGATGCTTCGCCACTGGTAGATACAGTAGATATGTAATGAGCACCACAATTATTGTTTGGTATTACTCCGAGATTGCGTTATATGCCAAATATTATTTGGCATGTCTTTAATCATAAGAGTATGTTGAATAGAGCCAAAAGAAAAATAATTTTGGCCAGATAAATCAGACGAAGAACGCAATCTCGGAGAAATACCCTTAACCTCTAACTCTTAGCTATTAGCTGTAAGGCATTTGAAACTGCAGTAATC
Organism: Brenthis hecate; assembly: GCA_951806755.1. Taxonomy (NCBI): domain Eukaryota; kingdom Metazoa; phylum Arthropoda; class Insecta; order Lepidoptera; family Nymphalidae; genus Brenthis; species Brenthis hecate. The sequence goes on from OX638260.1 coordinate 7,689,567, forward strand.
GAAAAATAAACTTATCTTCTTCTAAATATGTATTAGATTTTATTATTTTATTTACAGATATGGTCTCTTAGGCGCATCTGGATGTGGTAAAACGACACTTCTCTCCTGCATAGTTGGAAGACGAAAATTAGACAGTGGAGAGGTATGGGTTTTGGGAGGAAAGCCAGGTGAAAAGGGTAGTGGTGTGCCAGGACCGCGAGTGGGTTATATGCCTCAGGTATGCTTATGGTTTGTTTATTAAACTACGTTCTACATTCATATGGCATTGCAAATTATAAAGGAAAAAAATCCATATTGTTACCAAAATTCCCTTTTGAACAAGCCCTTACAGTAATATACATATGTATGTATATATTGTGGTCCAACTTGATCTTAATAACCAGATTTAACAAGACACCAAAAACAAAAACAGGGTTAATTTTTAGTTTTTCATTCTGGGGTCTTGTTTTGTCTGGTTCTTTTATTTTTTGATTTACTCAAGGTAGTATAATCGGTTAATACTATATATATATATATATATATAATATTACTGTCGGTTTCAAGTGACATTTAAATAACCAACTCACAACGAGCATAGCATTTTTTTAAGTTTAATAAATAAAACAAATATCTAAAAAATTTATTTGAACTTGTAAAAGATATTGACAGTTCAGCCATTATTTACATTCTTATATTGGTAAGATGGTCTCCCCAAATGGCATTGATAGAAGCCACGAAACAAATGAAATAAATTGAACTGAAGATGGCCACACTATTATATTTATATAATATATATTTATCCTAAACTAGTCCAATAGGACTAGTTTACTAGTAATTAGCTAATTAGATCGACTTCAAAAAGAAGAACCTCATTTCGGCTATATTTCTTATTTTTTTAGGATTTGTTGGTCAAAAGGATCCTTTATAGTTTTGCTATGTCCATCCGTCCGTCTATCCGCAGTTTAGCTCAAAGACTAAAAAGCTTTAATTTGGCAGGAATATACATGTCAGGCACGCCGACAAAAGTGGTAAAATAAAATCATGAAAAAAAAAACCTCTACACGTAAAGTGGGGATGTGTTTTTTCTCGTCTACTCTATGGTATGGGGACTTTGGAAGGTCGTTCAAAAGTATTGCGAGTTTGGCAAAAAATTTTTTCGAATAAGGGATCCATTTGTGAAATATTAAGCTTTAAAATATTAATTTTTGTAAAAGTCAAGTGTCCCCCTTCCCCCTGCCAGCTAAGCGTTTTCTTTGGATATGTGAAAAAATTCACTGTAGTGGTATATATAGAGAAGTTTAAAAGGAAAACTCGCACAACTAAATAGGTTTTACAAGTTTATGAGTAATAGTCGACGTTTCTTCTTCGAGAGTTATCTTTAATCGTATCCTAAACAAGCAAATCGTGCTTAACACCTTATTTTAAAGTTAATTGTATTTTAAAAACTGCATCTTGCTGCTATTTTGTTATAAGGAAATATATACTTGTGCATGAAAACTATTTATTTTCCATCACAGGACATCGCTCTCGTCGGAGAATTCACAGTACGTGACGCGATATACTACTTTGGAAGAATCTACGGGATGAAGAAGAAAAAAATGATTGAGAGATTCGACTTTTTATCGAATCTTCTAGAACTTTCTAGTGGTAATAGATTGATTAAGACTCTATCTGGTGGGCAACAAAGGCGAGTATCGCTTGCCGCTGCGTTGGTCCATGAGCCAGAATTATTAATTTTGGATGAACCTACGGTGGGATTGGATCCTGTTTTACGAGAACGGTGAGTCTATTTTTTTATATTTCTTTTCCTTTTTAGTTAGCTCTTACTTATTTTTACTATAAATGAAATTACAATTAAAATTAAGTTTTAATCAGTGAGACTTTTACAAGCACTTTTGAATCGTCAACTTAATTTGTAGCATGTGTGTAGTTATTCGGTGCCGGAAAACCATAATCAGCTTAAAGGTAGTTCTACAAGCAGAGCCAATCAGAAACTCAACAGTTGTTCTTTTGATTGTCGAATTTCAATTATATCATCATATCTAGCTCCATTATTAGTCAATTTATCTTAACTCTACAAATTTTCATTAACAAAAAACTCTAGAACACCGTAATATTATTTACTGCCAACATTTTTAATTTTTTCTTATTGTTGAAAAGATACATCTAAAACGTCTGTGGAATTTTATTATATTTGAGTATAATTAGGCACATGAAAGATTTATTTATTTTGGACACGAAGTCTGGGTTTTATAGTGTGTCTACGAAAAACATAAGAAAACTGCTATTAATTAAAGACTCATTTAATGGACTAGCATTGCCCGCGGATCCGCCCGCGTTCAGATGACCAAAAACCAAATTCTTAGGTTTTTTATATTACTATACTCTTACTATGCAGTTTTTGTATTTTTTCTCAGAAATGAGATATTTTCCCGCTGTAAGAAGTATCCTATATGTTGACCCGGATAACCAGCTATCACTCTACCAAATTTCATCAAAATCTCTCCAGTGGTTTCTCTGTGATACGATAACAGACAGACAGACCAAAATTCTAAAAATTATAGATTCGGCCTCTGTATCGATAATAATGTTTATTTCAATAAGATTTTCCAAAAAATATCTAATGTACAGATTCAGCTTAGTTAGAAGTTTATTATATGTATAGATATACTGAGAAAAGAAGAAGCTCACACAGTTTTCTAGTTCATATATTGTATATATACATATGTATACATTATACCGTTGTACAGTTGTTGCGTAAAGGGACAAATCAACACACACTTTCGCATATAAAATATTGGGAAAGGTATATTGTACGAAGTGTTATGGTATATGAGTTATGACTGACACGGATTTTGTTAAAGGTCTTGGTTTTAAATCCCGATGCGTTTTATTATATTTGACATACAATTTCTATGTCTGTGCGTGATTTTTTTAGACATGCAACCACTATCATAGTCTAATGAATAGCTGTCTCTACGTTGAAAATCACTAGACGGTTTTTGGACTCCTTAAAGATCTTTTTGTTGTAGGTGCTCCCGTAGATCGATCGTTAATTCATAGTTTTAATTCCACGTTAAAACTCCTAAGTTTCTAACTTACCGCTCAAACTCATTCGTGTTTTCCTCACAATACTTGACAGTGGCAGAGTATATTGCGTCTATTAATGCAGCTCTAAGCCCATAAAAAAATACAGATTTTTATTTAATTAATGTCGTTTTGATAGAGTTAATATATATTTTTTGGAATTTAAGTTTGTTTCATAGTGAATGATAATGTTTCTAAGCTCTGGTAAGAATTATTAGTCAAAACTAGTATTTTGACTAACTTAGAAATGACGAGGTACCCAGCAGTATGGATTTTTGTGTGTACGTTGCGCGAGTTCATTTTTTTTTGTAAAGAGTAAGTAATACCTCAAGTTGTCACTTATTATAATTAAAAAAAAATATCTCTAAGAGTGCCATGTTTACTTTTAAGTCTTCTTCTCCCTGCCCATTTCCCAAGCACTTGGGGTCGGCGCAGTACATCTTCTGTACTGCTGATAGGATTTGGCAAAAGTTTTACGACCGCCTGACTTCAACCCTCCTTGGGAGTACTAACTTTAAGTTTACTTTTAAGTAATTCTATATTTAATATTTATTAATTATAGTTTATTCTAGTTCTTTGAAGTGACAAAAATGTTGAATTTTATTAAATTATAAGATAGAAATCTTTAGTAGCATTGTTTAATTATATAACTTACTTCAAAGCATTTTCATTGTAAAACGCGATTATAACGAGGTGGCACTAAATTAAATTGTCTTTTTGTGTGTATTTTACACTATATGAAGTCGGACAAAAACAAGTTAATTCAGATAATAGTACATTTTATTACGTTATATAACATGGAAGTAGAACCTTCTAAATTTCATAGGTGACCTTTATTTTTTCTTACTTTTTAAGATATATAGATTTACTGCAACTCACCCTCGCTCCGCTCGGGTTCGTCTCTAGTTACGCTTTAATGTTTAACGGTTTTCTCGCGTAGTTGATTAAAGTACAATTACTCCGCTTAAAATGATCGTAGCGCGATGATAAATACTTTATAGCCTTCCTCAATAAATTTTATAATATTAAATGAGCTATTTTTGTATTATTATGTAATCAGCCAGTTTTAAACGTCAAAATCAGGCCATAGTCCACCACGCTGGTCAAGTGTGGGTTGGAGGACTTAACGCGTCTTTCGAAAACTCACTTGGTTCTGTCAGACGTGCAGGTTTCCCAATATATTTTTTGTATATACATGTAGGTATAAATTTATTTCGTGTATCTCGGAAATGGCTCTAACGATTATCATCAAATTTTGTATTTAGGTAGGTTTTGATTTTTAAGTTTATCTAGATAGATAAACTTAAAAATCAAAACCTACCTAAATACAAGTTTTTTTCAGAAAAGACACCTATATAGATATATAGGTGTCTTTTCTGAAAAAAACGCATTCTTTATATCTTTACCTAAAAACGCCAGGAGAAGCTACTTCGCCTTGATACTACTATTTAAAAAGCAAAAAGTTTGCTTCCCAAATCTGACTAGACATTTTGGAGTTAAGCGCGTTGTAACGAACAAACAATCACTTTAGTTTTATAATATTAGCATCTTAAATATGTTGAATACTTTGATATTTTTTCTATTAATATTTAATCTTGCTTATTTTTTATTTATTTATTGTATTATTATCTATGTACATATCTTTTAATTACGGAAACCAAAAACTGGCAATTGACGTCAAAACATTAAACTTGTCTTCAATTGGCATAATAGCATTTGTTGGTTTTTATGATATAATCACTATTTTAACTGCCTCGGTGGTGTAGTGGCTAGCATGTATGGCTGCACACCTGGAGGTCCTGGGTTCGAGTCCCGGATCGGGCCAAGTTTAGTTATTGAGTCTTTCTGTAAAGTAAGTCTCACTAAGAGCCCGGAGTTGGGAAGTTGGCGGTGTTTCACCCCCATGCCTCGGAGAGCACGTAAAGCCGTCGGTCCTGCGCCTTAACTCTCACTGGTCATGTTGAGCAGTCGTCCCACCGGAGTATGAGAGTGACAGGAACAGAGAGTGCACGTTGTGTCTGCGCGTACACTTGTGCACTATAATATCTCCTGCGCAGTTGGCTAGTCTCAATGAGATTATCCGCTGTGGCCGGAATCGGTCAGGAGAACATTATTTTAATATTTATTTTTATTCGGGAAATAATATAATTTTTCTTTATAAATATAATTATATCTTTTTTACTAAAAATTTTTAAATAAATATGTACATACTAGCAGTAACTTCCGTCAAACAAAACGTACTTCACCAACATCCATACCAATATTATAATAATAATAATAATATAATAATAATAATAATCTTTATTTCAGACGTAAGTACATCCATATATTGTTAATTGGTTAGTAACAATTATACTTAACATTATGTTAGTATTGTTAGTATTTATTTGCAAAAAAAAAAAATATGTATATTTAATTTTTGTTTATCTTAGCCCAATGGCCAACTCCATCCAGTGCTTCTGAAAGGGGCAGTCCATTCTGGCCGAAATACACTTTAAAATACTGTTGTTGCTTTCACGTAGACGCTGCATCAAAGAAATAGCTTTCTTGCGCATAATGGCATGAAACCCATCTGTGTGTGCCTCTGCGAACATCTTTGAAGCACTACAACGCCACGGCAGCCCCAACAGCATTCTAAAGGCATTATTATATTGCACACGCAAGGCGTTGTAGGCCCGGCGCGAATATGCCACCCACAAACTACAGGTATAAAAGGACTGACAGAACGCTTTAAATAGTGTTATTTTGACGTCCTTCGTACACCGAGCAAATCTGCGGACGACCATATTGCTCCTAACCGCCAACGCCCTGCGTTCCCTTTCAATGTCATCATCATCCCGTAGATCGCTAGTGATGATGTGACCAAGATACTTAAATTTCTCAACAACGCTCAGCGATACACCGTTAAGACTCACGAGCGGGACATTGCGTGGTTTTAATTTTTGACACTTAAACACAAGTATTTCACTCTTTTTTGAGTTATATGCTAAGCCATGCACCTTCGCGTAAGTCTCACAGGTAGCTATCAGTTTTCTTAAGCCGGCTATGGAAGGGCTGAGCAAGACCATGTTGTCTGCGTAGCTTAGATTATTGACACAGGTGTCGTCAATGTGACAGCCAACATGTGTGTTACTCAATTCCTCCACGAGTTGGTCAATGTACAGGTTGAAAAGCAAGGGTGAACTCAAACCTCCCTGTCTCACTCCGCACTCCAATCTGTATTCATCCGACAGTGCACCGACCCATCTTACTTGATTTCTCTGGTTAGCATACCAGTATTTCAAAAGGGACGTATACTCCGCCGGTATACCCACGTCCTTTAACTTGCTCCAAAGTACATCATATGAAACAAGATCAAATGCCTTAGATAAATCCAGGAAACACGCATATACCGGCGTACGCCTTGCAGTATAGTACTTGACAGTATGCTTCAGACTAAGAATAGCGCTTTCTGTCGACAGACCTGATCTAAAGCCGAATTGGGCATCTTGCAAAGAAACGTACTTGTATAGCCTGCCATTTATCACACTGTCAAGTATTTTAGCTGCGGTGGTAGCAAGCGAGATGGGGCGATAATTGCTCATATCGGACGTGTCACCCGTCTTGTTCTTAACAATTGGTACTACAATAGTCCGCATAAGCGGCTCCGGTAAATATGAATGATTTAGACACAGATTGAAAAACAGTGCGAGAACTCGAGGCAGATGAACTCCCGCATACTTAAAGTGTTCAATGCTGAGATTATCGTGACCAGGTGATTTTCCACGAACCATTTCTTTAATTATTTGTGCCACCATTTTTTCCGTAATCTTTTCACTCCCGCTCGTCGTGATAGTCTCAGCATCGTTCACCTTATTCAACGTGGAACCCAGAGGTGATCGCATAGTGAAGCGCGATCTAAATGCATCAGCAATTTCTTTATGGTCGGAAAGACCATCTACACTCACGGGTAAGCTCGGCCTAGTTTTCATTTTATTAGTATTCTTCCAGAAACTCTTAAAATCTTTGGATAAGTGATCTGACGCGAGAATGTCCATTTGAAGTTGTTCCTGTCGGTTTTGACACCATTTTAATTTTGCCTTAAAATGTCTCCTAGACTCTACCATTTCATTGAAAACGCGACCACTAGTGGGTTGCCCCGCTAACATCCACATTTGAAATTTAAGCCGCGCCTCACAATGCGGTCCCGCGACGTGCCTATTCCATCCCGTAACATAGCCTCCCTTTTTTTTACATTTACCACTGTACGTGCGCCTAGCGGCCGCTGATAGCGTGTTAATAATATTGCTATACATTTTATCTAAGATAGCGTGATGTTCTGTGTTTTTACACAAATTATCGCAACATTCACTAAGTTCTTGTGGATTTATCATTGACAAATTAGAGTTACACAGGTCATGATATTGGTTTATCTGTTTAAAATTCCTCTCACCCCATATAACACAATTTAAAGAGCTCATTTTCGGCTGTGCAATTTTCGGTTTTAAACTATTTATATTACATTCTAATGCAATTGGATAATGGTCAGACCAATACATGTCATATTGTACTGATACGCTAATAACCGTTTGTAAAGCTGATTTAGTGACGATGCAGTGATCTAACCATCGTTTACACCCATGAACTTCACTACAAAAAGTAAATGTATTTCTACTACACATGTTTAAATCCACACATATCCAATTTTGATCAACACAAAAATCTAACATTTCATTGTAAAATAGCTCTTTGGGATGAGCATTAAAGTCCCCTAATATATAGAAAGCTTCAATTCCATTACTTTCTTGTATTTCTATGACCGACCTGATTGTACCTAGACAATTACTAAATTCTAGTAGATTGTCATAAGAGTTAGTAGGCATATACACACTAAAAATAATTACCGATCTATTACTTACAGTTATTTTGATGGCACAAATACGCACGTTGTCACATTCTACCACTGACACTGTTTCAAACACACTTTTGCGCCACAATAACGCTACACCACCATACGGTCTTCCACTGATTAGGCCCACCGAAGTATCCACAGCAGAGGTACCAGTCCATCCAAAGCCGTCGCTTATCGTACTCAGTACTGGTAGGTCATGAGGCATCAACCATGTTTCCTGCAGGGCTACGATATCCGCAGATGCACAAAGCTCTTTTACACCTTCTAATGACCTCTTGAGTGATTTACAGTTAAAACTAATAATTTTATTTATATTATTCATATTCAATTTAATTAATTATTATATATTATAATGTTTTATTTTATTATTAACTCTTATTTTCTACTCTTTTTAAAACTTCCATATTTTTCCGTTTTTCGTGAAAATTCACGAAACGCCTAAAGGTTATGCCAATGGGCCACAGTTTATCATCTAAGAAAGTATCCATTTTATGCTTTGTTACATAAACTTTATAGGCATTGTAATCCTTCTGCCTTTTCATGTTAATTCTCTCTAATGAAACTTTTTCCTTTGTTTTTCCATACACATAATTAATAATATCTTGCTCTGAGACCTCTCTGTCCACATTAGATATAAATAGCGGCACCTTTATATCTGCCGCTTTGAACTTTTGGTTATTTTCTTCTGACTCATTGGCACATCCCTTTTGGCTTATGAGACGGTTTCTAAGTCTCCGTTTTTGATATAATACCCACTCTTCGCTCATTTTAGGCTCTATCCATTTACCACCCTTACGAGCTACCTCAGAATAAGTCGCCTTACTATCTTCATTATAATCTTTTGTTACAGTATTTTTTCATACGGCTGTTTATGTGGGCGCTCCGCTGTTTCTTTTGTCGCCATTATAACCGGTTGCTCTTCTATATTTTCACTGCAACGCACAGCGCAATCGATTTTTATCTCCCTCGCACTCTCAATAGCTCGTTGATCGTGCGACGTCGCGGGAGGCGCCACCGTCTGCGGCGCAGCTGATGTAGCCTGCAACGGCTGCATCCTCGTCGTGTCGCTCGATTGCTTCGCGGGCGATCGGTTGCGGGAAAGAGACGGATAATCATTAAACTCGCAATATGCTGAAATTTCCATCGGTCCACTATCACAGAAATTTGTTCCACCTCCTCGTTTAATATTTACATTATTCTGGTGATTCGTCGTTTTAGAATATTCACTTAATGTATTTATTAACTCACCTCTAGAAACGTATTCATTTTGTATACATTGCATAGACTTTTCCAATATTAATATCTTTTTAAGTAATGGCGTCACGTCAACATGATCGAATGTAACTGGTGGCAATTTCTCTAATCTCTTTGCTACGAAAATCGGTATTTGTTCAGGGTCTGTTTCCTTTAAAAGGCATATAATGTCTTCAATATTACGAAGTGTCTTCCCTTTGCGTTTTCTTATTGAGGGACGTTTACTCACGGATTCAAATAGTAACGACTTCGCTATGTCAATTTCATTCTCACTAAAAGCACTTTCACATATTTGGATAATACTTTGTTCATCCATAACATCCAACTTATTTTGGACAAACGCCAGTACTTCGCAAATTACAATATTGCAGTTCGAACATTTTAACGTTTTCGATGCGATATTCATATTATGATAATTACAATGCACGCGCGGTCACGTCCGATGACAGCCGACGACTGATAATATTATAAATGTTAAAGTGTGTTTGTTTGGTTGTCTTTCTTTCACGTCGAAACGGAGTGACGGATTGGCGTGATTTTTTGTGTGGAGATAATTGGAGGGCTGGAGAGTGACATAGGCTAATTTTTAACCGCGGGAGATTATCTAATTCCCACGGGAAAACACGGTATAATACAACTCAAAAAATAACATTATGATCAGAATTACTTGAAACTTGGTATTAATGCTCTTCAATATAATTAAATAAATACGTGTTTCAGCATTTTTCGAAATTCATCCCATAAGGGGTCGAAATAGGGGATAAAAAATGTATTAAACCTACCTTTTTAGATTTTTTTGTAGTTTTACCGCGAGCGAAGCCGCGGGTTCTGCTAGTATAAAATAAAAATTAAACCTGCCTGCCACTTATCAGTAATTAACTTATTTTCAAAATCTGTGCCCAAATGGCACGCCTAAAAGCCACCTATCAAAGAATTGAATTAATTTACATAATTTATTTATGTCAATGTCACAAACGAGGTGATTTGACAACTTTAACTTAAAACTGCCTTTGCCAGTTTTTTTTTTTAAATACAATTACCACAGTCTACTAATCCGTACCGTCGTCGAAGGCGTCTCGACTTCTCTGTTCTCAATTTTTCGTGATATAGGCGAAGTAATCTTAAAGAAACTATTGCAGCTATTTGGCAGAATTTCTATTATAATTATAGACTTACTGTAGGTATTGATTTTTATACTGTCAATATGGCTATTGACTATTTATTCTATTGAAATTTACTCACGCTCGTTGAACTACACGTTTTTGTAGCATATAAGAATTATATATTAGCAAGGTCGTTGAACTTGATATAGCTGTTTGCTGCTTGATGTACTTGTTTCCCTAAATCCATTTAACTTTTGATGAACTTAAAATAATAAATTAATAGAAACATTTTTGAAAACTAGCTTTTATTGAAATGCTCTAAAGAGAACAAAATAAACTTTAAATTAAATCAAACCCAACAATTTATTACATTACACAATTAATAACAATACTTGCGACTCACCCTCGCTTCGTTCGGGTTCGTCCCTAGGTTGATTCCCCATACAAACTTTCATCTCTATTTTCACCACCTTAAGGGATGATTTTCGAGATAAAAAGTATCCTATGTCCTTTTCAGGGTTCCAAACTATTTTCTTACCAAATTTCATCTAAATCGGTTCTGTAGATCCAGAGATTACCAAGGGGTGACGTTGTAAGGACAACGTCACAAACTCACAAACTTTACCTCTTTATAATATTAGTATAGATAAAAACTTGTCGCGAGAATGCCTACTTTATAAAAAATCTTTTTTTAGCATTACTTATGTCAAGATCAAGTTATATATTCATATAATAGTTATTATATTCTTGATTATCTACTCAGGGAACAAAGTTACAAGGTCTAACTATCTTTAAAGTTTGACGACACGTTTGGCTCAGTTTGTACTGACCCTACTTGCTATGCCAGCGGTCGCAGGTTCGAGTTCAGCTAGGGGCAATTAATTGTGTGATGAGCACGTATGTTTGTACTCCAGTCATGGGTGTTTATATACATATATAATATGTATGTATTTAAAGATATATATGTGTAGTGTACCAACTATCTGGTATCCATAACACAAGCCTCGTAGCTTACCATGGACTCGATGGTGCTGTGTGTTAATGTTACAACATACAAGAATAACAACATATTATACATATTTATTTTATAAAGTTTTAGAGAAAATTCGAAGAGAAATACAGTATTACAGTAGTGCCTACAACATAAATTCTTTCGAGTTTCGAGATAAATACGACTGGAAATTGTTTACGGTGCTTAAACTTGATTTGATCATTTATGTTCTTGAAATATATCATGCCAAAATTACATCTAAGCAGTATTCTCTGTAAATTGAGTAAAGATTTATACAATTTGTCCTCGTATATTCCTTCGCGATTTTTCTGTAGATCTCATAAATCGATATCTAATGGACTTATCGAACACAGTTCTATTTAGCCATACATAGGTTTATTTAGAGCTACTGCCTTTATTTAATATTGTCATCAATTCAGGGCCGTGCCTGACGGGCGTTCATTGCGTGCACCGCACGCAGGCGGCCGAAATTAAGAGGCGGCCAAATCGTTACAAGTTGTTTACTGGGCAAAAATACAATCGGTTTGTTTTCATTAAGATACGAAGTAAAAACAGTTTCTCTAATCTAATCTATCTAAAAAGAGTTTCTCAGAAATAAGAAATGTATAAAAACTGATTAGGTCGTTGTAGTATTTATATACCTAGTCATGCAGCGAATCCGAATTTTTTCGAACATTGCACGAGCGACGAGCCGAAATAGTTTTATCAATTGACCGGCGTCGCGTAAGCGGTCTTATTCGTCTTATTAGTCGTATTAGTCTATAGACTACCGAGGATAAATCGTTATTTGTGTCCTGTGTGTGATCCGATATTATTAAAGTCTTTAATTTAAGGATTTTAAATTATCGTTAGGATTTTAAATTATCGTATTCCTATGTTCTTTATGTTTGATAATTTTGTCTGTGATTATAATACCAATACCATAATTACTTTTTTTCATGTTATTATTAAAGTAAGTAAATTAATTCTATTTTGTATACCTCCCAAATTGCAAGTCAGCCCAGATCTGCCATTGGCCACTGAGCTTTGTTATCCTAATATGTTAGTATAGATTTAAGGGTTATTCCTTGTTCTTTATGTTTGATAATTTTGTCTGTGATTATAAAACCAATACCATAATTTTTTTCATGTTATTATTTTTGTTTAAATTTTAAATAAAAAAATGTTTATTTTGTGCATTTTTTTTTTCTTAAATTTCATCCAAACATATAAATCTCATAAAACCGGTTTTGGGAACAAAACCAATATTTTTTTTCGTTCTCGATTTCGGTTAACCAAAAACTGATTTTTTTCCCGGTTTGATGCCCTGTGTATAATAATAAACATTAAAAATTAAAGTAGTTTTTTTTAATGTTATCCTGGGGGCGGCCATACAGACTGGCACGCAGGCGGCCATATACCCAGGCACGGCCCTGCATCAATTCACTACAATTGTCTAAGTTCTAAATTTCTTTAAAAGTTATTGAATAGCTTCATTGTAATAATTGCATTAAAAAAAATCATTTTTTCCTCTACCTATTCTTAGAACAAAGTTTGCTTTTATAACTCTCTAACATAATTAAAATACCTGTGTAGACTCGCGATAATGGCTAGCCGTTGCATAAATGTGGATCGTTTTGAAATTTTGTTTACAAGGTTCCGTACCCGAAAGGTGCCAATAGAACCCTATTATTAAGCCTCCCTCCGTCAGAGGGCTGTATCTCATGAACCCTAATAGGTAGAGAGTATGCGTTTCTGTTACCGCTATAACAACAAATAATAAAAAAGAATACAAAAAACATTTTTTTCACGTTTGCAATCGATCATCGAAGTAATATACTACGTACATAGAGTAAAATTCATATTAATAAAAAGTGCATGTACATTGGCACGGAACCCTTCATGTGCGAATTCGACTCGCACTTGACCAATTTTTAATATCTAGTAATGAGATACTTATACATATAAATTATTCCTTGCGAGAGCTATCAATTAAAGGCCAAATTTACATACATCCTTGCTTTCCTAAACTGGTTATAAATCTAATATCTATACATATAATAAAATTATAACTGAGCCGAATCTGTACATTAAATATTTTTTGGAAAATCTTATTATAATAAAAATTATTATTTATTATCGATACAGAGGCCGAATCTATAGTTTTTAGATTTTTTGTCTGTCTGTCTGTGGGAAAATATCTCATTTCTGATCATTTTTATCTTTGCAAATAATAAAGTATGCTTAGCGAAAAAGTTTCTTTTTTCCATAATTCGATCGCGGGTGGAGCCGCGGGTTCTGCTAGTATGTTATATAACGACACGCTATGTACGAACCATCACTCTACCACGGTAATGTAATGCATACAGTACTCCAACTCGGGCCTGTCCTTAAAATAATTACCTACAGTCGAGCGGCACGTACCCACGCGACAGGGCTGCCGCCGGCCAGTATTTTAATTCCATCTACCTACTTGAGTTTCTTTCTAATTTTGTGATTTCAAATATTATATTTTTTATTAAAACTATTATTAGTATATTTAATTAAAAAATCTCAAATTTATAAGGGTGGTATGTGACCATTATAAATTTGAGATTTAAAAATATTTGCGCCTTGACTGAGACGTACGAGAAGCTTTATTGTTAAATTAATAGTATAAAGAATCCGCATTCGGATAAAAAGTTTAGTTAAAAATACTTTAATTTTTATTTTTAATTTAATTAATTATTATTTTTTTAAACACATTTTACACGATGCATGTCTCGATACTTTTTTGTTTGACATTAGCGAAGTGACGGGAGGAATAAAATGTTTATTTTTGTAACAAATAATAAAAGTTACATATCCACCTTAATACAATTTTCGTATCCAATAATACGATCTGGCAGCCCCTCACGGTTGTCTACCGAGTGTATACCGAACACGACGCGCGTAGGTATAACTCGATTTCCGACCGTTTGTATGAAGATGGAATACTGTATGTAATATTACCGTGACTCTACTATTCATCACTAGGTCATTTGACAAAATGTTTGTTTGGAATACTGATTACGACCACAGTGGTAAAACTTATTGAGATTAGCGCAGGAGATATTACAGTGCACAAGTATGAGGGCAAATACAAGTATACTGTCTAGATCAGCGAAGCAGCTAAATACAATATACTTAACATTAATATTATGTTAATTAAACCTAAGACCTAATAAAAACTTAAAAAAACCGACTTCAAGGCACAAAAAAGTAAAAAAATAACTGGACGGGGGTTTTCATTTACTATAATATACCTAATCAGAAATTTTCGAAGCCTGCCGATACATTTATCGGCCGGACTAAAATGACCAGCAAATAAAATAGCAAGTTTTATATGTTAGTGGCATCTAAAATAATAATTACAAAGTATATACATATAATAGCGATATATCAAGTTGATCTTTTCATAATAAATCAATGTAATAAATAACCATAATTCATGTCAGATGAGACAGAAATTCTATGCCCTTGACCACTTCACCTCAGTTTCCATATACTTCTAAACATAACTTTTAAATTCGAGAAAATTTGTTACTTTCTAGACTAACAATAATCTATATTAATATTATAAAGCTGAAGAGTTTGTTTGGTTGAACGCTCTAATCTCAGGAACCACTTATTCGATTTGAAAAAATCTTTTTGCATTGGATAGCCCGTTAACTGAGGAAGGCTATAAGCTTTATATCATCCCGGAAAGATGTGCGGTTCCCGTGGGATAGATTTGTTTTTGTCTAGGGACGAACCCGAAGCGAAGCGAGCCTGTGGCGCTAGTTTCTTCATAAAATCAAACCGGTTAAAGTATAGGCAAGAACCAATGACCCTACTTCCAGTGAACCATCTTTTTGTTGTTGAAGAAAGCATAGGTATGTTGATGTCACTCTGAATATCTACATTTGTGTGACCTCGACTCAGATCTTATTATCTATCTATCTATCTATATATAAATAAAAATGAATTACCGAAATGTATGTATGCGCATAGCTTCCGATCGACTGCACCAAATTGGATAATTGGTTTTTTTTGTGTTTGTTATTGTCGGGAAGTTTTGTATAGAAGAAAATTAAAAGAATTACAAATTTTTTTTTTACTAAAATAAGTTTTTTTAGATCTCATAATATGAAAAGTGAATGAGTGAAATAATTTTTAATTTTTATTCCGGAAATCATCCCTTAAGGGGGGTGAGAATAGGGATGAAAGTTTGTATGGAGAAGCAAGCTAGGGAGGAACCCGAGCGAAGCGAGGGTGAGTCGGTCGTTGGATATAATTCAAATCATTTTTTATGGCGTCTCGAATGTTATCTGAGAGCGCAAGTATGTCTACAGTCCAAGTTTCAAGAAACGTAATTTTAGCTCCAGCTGTATGGCTTTTAGACTTGTTCAATGACCATATTTGATCAAAGTAATGCTAATTCTCAAACAGTATTTCATCATGTCGATAATAAGTAGAAATCTGTACTGCAAAATTATAATTCTATTGCGATTGCTACGTACAATTTTGCAAGCTATAATTTGATTTTGTAATTGATTTCTTAACAAACTCAATAAATAAATAAGAAATAAGGATTCTTTTGTAGCTTTAGTCAATATTAGTATCTATAGCAAGTTATCAATCAAGATCCGTCTCTTTATTTGAGAGCGCGTAGAAGGAAAAAGCTCAAGCTTGACGATCAAATCTCCCTGACCCTTGGAATGCAACTTAACTGCGATTACTGTCCACTTTTTGGCGTTTTTGACAAAAAGAAACAAAAATAAATTATTGTTCATTAGGTTGGACCTTTTCTTATAATTTATACGACACGATCCTTAAGACATAATTTATTCTGAATTATAAAAATTGCCAAATATATAGCCACGTGCACCTTCTTTTTGAAAGCTAAGGCATCCAATATTGTTATACAAAATTGTAAAAGCAAATTTTATTATGAAATTCATACACACTGTTGACTTAACCGCGTTTACTTATCATCATAACTAAACCTGTCAATAATAAATATAGTGAAGAATTAAAAATATAAAGCGACTATATTCTTTATAATATTCTACAAAAACAAACCTATCCCATGGGGACCGTACATTTTTACGTGATAAAAGCCTATGTGTTATTCCAGACTATAATCTATCTCTGTGCCAAATTTCTTCTAGATTCGTTCAGCCGTTCTGGCGTGAAAGAGTAACAAACTTTCAGATTTATAATAAAAGTTAGTAACAAATACAAATCATTCAATTTCTCGGCTTTTCTGTACTATATATAATAAGCATATATTATACATACAAACCTTCCTCTTGAATCACTCTATCTAGTGCTGAAAACTGCATTAAAATCCGTTGAGTAGCTTAAAAGATCTAAGCGAACAGACAGCGGAAGCAAATTCATTTTATACTATGTAAAGATAACACGAATTCTATTTATTATATACATTAAACATTTTATGGAATCTACTTAAAATATATATATATATATATTTATATATTTATTTATTAACACAACAATAAAAACTATAAATTAGATAACAATATACATTTACATTTGAAATAAAAATTAACATATAATTAATTGATTAATTTAAAATTTATTTATTTATTTCAAATCAAATCAAAATTTCAAATTTTGTGGTTGAGATCCCCTTTTAAGCAAATAATTAGCCTGTATTAGGAGACCCTGCCCTTTCATAAAAACGTAATTTTATCTTTTATCTGATTATAATATTATGGGTAATACTACAAACTTAAATAGATTAATTAAGACAAACAAAAAAAATTAAAATAAATATTAGCGTGTATATATGTTTGTGTATTGTGTGTGAGAGTCTGTGTGTGTATGTGCGCGCGCGCGCGCGTGTGTGTGTGTGTGATGTGTATGTGCGCGCGCGCGTGTGTGTGTGTGTGTGTGTGTGTGTGTGTGTGTGTGTGTGTGTGTGTGTGTGTGTGTGTGTGTGTGTGTGTGTGTGTGTGTGTGAGTGCGCGCGCGCGTGCGTGTGTGTGCGTGTGTGAGTATTTAATGAATATGTTTTAACAGTTTTTCCGTATCATTGTAACTAAGGGTTTTTATCCACTCTATTAATGTCTTTTTCATTTATGGTAATTGTAGGGGTAAACATAAATGATACTGTTAATTTTATTATATAATTGTGCAGATCTTTTGTCGAATTGCATTGACGCAAATGTTGTTCTTGTTTGTGGGATTTTAATTATGTTTTCTTTCCTTCTTTTTAATGTTAAAGACGCATCGTAGGAAACAGCCTTATGTACTTTTAGTATAGTTTGAGTAATATACAGCTTACTAACTGAGAGCAGTGTGCTAACTTGGTACAGATTCTCAGTTGGAAATATAAGTTTTTTAAAGTACATACATTTTATTAGAGCTCGATGTGCTCTCTCAAGTTCAATAAACTTCGTTTTAGCAGCTCCGCCCCAAATCGGGATACAATATGATAGCACTGATTGTACTAAGGCAAAATATATTTCATTCAAGAGATTCCTGGGGCGAGATGAGCTGCTAAAAACTTGTTTAGGGACTATGTGTCTTAGGGACCGAAACATCCAGCTCAATTTTCTGACTCTGTTTGCCACATGATCGATTTGAGAATGCCAAGATAATCTCTGGTCAATGAAAACACCCAAATACTTAGCACATGGAACCCTCGTTATATTTAAGCAACTGTCGGTAGTGCTTTCATCATTATTACACAGATGTATTTTTATATTGAAATCGTCTCTAGGTTGTGTACGTTTACATATGCTAAAGCATATATAATTTGTTTTAGAAATGTTCAGTGTGAGTAGGTTCTTAGACAACCACCTGGCTACTTTAGCCAACCCTATTTCAGCATTAAGCCGTACATCGTGCCAAGAATTACCTGTAAAGATTAGAGCTGTATCATCAGCATATGAGAATACCTTAGTATTTGTTAGTTGTATATTACAGAGCTGGTTTACATAGATGACAAACAGAGTAGGTCCCAGGACACTGCCTTGCGGAACACCATATGATACGTCTGCATATTCACTTGTGTAATGAGTAACCCTAACTTTCTGCTTCCTATTTGAGAGGTAGTCATTTAAGAGCTGTAGTGGAATTCCACGTACCCCAATATGTTCAAGTTTTTTTACAAGGATTTGGACAGGGACAGTATCAAAAGCTTTTTTTAGTTCAAGGAATACAGTTAGACAAGGTTTACCGTTGTCTAATTGTTCTGTTACAATTTTAGTTAGTGCAGTTACTGCGCGCTCAGTGGAAATGCCCTGACGAAATCCATATTGTGATTTTGAGATGATATTATAATCTTTAAGGTATGTTAAAAGCCTAATATTAATAAGTTTTTCTACTTTTTTGGATATTGAGGGTAATACTGAAATAGGTCTATAATTTGTTATGTCGTCTCTGTCCCCACCTTTATGAACAGGCGTAATAATAGCTTGCTTTAGAGGACTAGGAAAAATACCATTTCTAAAGCAGAGGTTAGCAAGGTGAGTTAATAAAGGAACGATATCCTTTCTTATATATTTAAGAAATCGTGTTGGTACATTATCCCAACCAGACGCACTATCAGATTTAAGACTCATTAAGACACGATTCACTTCATCTTCATCTGCATCTAGCAGAACGAAGTAATTAGGTTGTGAAGGTGGCAATGTATAACGGTCGTCATTGGAGGCAGAGTGACTTGGATGTATTTTTTGTGTAAGATCTTTCCCGATGTTCGCGAAGTTATTATTAATGTAGTTAACTGATTCTAGAGGTGATGATCTTATACTTAATAATTCTTCACTATAATTATTTTTTTGGTTAGAGTAAGATATTGTTTTTAGTTTATCCCAAAGTTTTTTCTTATTAGAAATATTATTAATAATTAATTCTGTCTCATACTTCCGTTTTAATTTTTTTTATTAGATTATTGCAATGGTTTCTGTATCTTATATATGCTATTTCTAATTCTTCATTATAAGGGTCGTGTTTAAGTTTTTTTTGTAATTTATTGCGGTTATTTATACAACGAAGAATACCTGGACTAATCCAAGGTCTTATTATGCGTTTACTATTTGGAATTTTAAGATGGACTATATTTTTATTGAGGTTATCTAAATATGATTCATCCTTATGTACCTATACGAGTACACGTGTTTTCTTTTTAACCATGAATTGAAGGACTTGTAAATATTACTATTTTGTTAGAGCAAGATTTAATAAGGACTTTGGATGGTGAGG
Source organism: Brenthis hecate (assembly GCA_951806755.1). Classification (NCBI taxonomy): domain Eukaryota; kingdom Metazoa; phylum Arthropoda; class Insecta; order Lepidoptera; family Nymphalidae; genus Brenthis; species Brenthis hecate. Next base: position 7,709,107 of record OX638260.1, read on the forward strand.
TTATTACGTGTTAAATTCGTTAATACTAAAATTTACATTAATTTTATAAAATATGGATTAGTGGCTTATCCTCGATTCTCTTTGGTCCTCTAGATGAGGGTTTTTTTCTAACTTAATTGAGAATCGTCATACCGATAGATTATAATTGCAAAATATTTGTATATTATTAGCGACTCACCCTTCATGATTCACCCTTAAATTTTAAAGTTTAGTATCGATTTCTTAGAAATGGGATATTTTTTCGCAATAATCCTATACGTTGACCCGGGCAACCAGCTATCATCATACCAAATTTCATCAAAATCAGTCGTAGTTTTCTCGTAATGCGTTCCCGGACAGACAGACTAAAAACTATAGATTCGGCCTCTGTATCGATAATAATGACTATTTCAGTAAGATTTTCCAAAAAAATATTTAATATACAGATTCGACTCGGAATTTTATTATATGTACAGATAGCCTAAACGTATCATTTACGTATTTTACCAGGTCGCCTGTTGTGCATCTTTTCTTTGTGTTTTTTTTGTATTTTAGTTTTCGGTGTGCAATAAAGAGTATTATTATTATTATTACCATATGGGTCGCTCCTGGTACTTTTTTGATAGCAGAGTGGACCGAGGTAGCGACCCCTTGGTTGTTGTGATCTGCTTCGGCAGACCTGCCGTCTGTTTTCCAAAGTATTAGATTTTATATAGTGTAAATATTTCACTTCTTTTTGTGTAAAATTTAAAAGTAAACTTGACCAAAAAACAACACACAAAAACACATGAGGTTTTATGCACATAAGCATTTTATAAATCATAATAAAGTTAAATTCGTATGTACGGTATACCAATCTTAAATCCAATTATCTCATTATATTAAACCGATCCATATACTAATATTATTAATGTGAAAGTTTGTGATGATGAATTAATGAATGTTTGTTACAATTTTACGCCAGAACGGCTGAACGGATCTGGATGAAATTTGGCACTGAGATAGATTATCCCGGAAATTGTATGGTTACCGTGGGACAAATTTGCTTTTGTTCGCTAGTATAAAATAATAAAGAATTAAATTTTACAGTCCTTTTCATGATTTAGAACTGTTAATTAATTACTACGAGATCGTCTGTGGCTATGTTAACAGACGGACGATTTACAGAACATACTTACTTAAAATGACGTTTACAAAACTCTTAGCTTAGTATAATAATTAATATAAAATGTATACATACATAATGTATATAAATATTTTTTTATCGTGGTAAAATATGCTATTTTGACTCAATTGTAACTCTCGGACTAAATTGTATGTACTCGTATATTTTTATATAGCTAGTTTTAAAATTTAACAAGTTTTATTCTAATAGCCATGCAGCATCGATTAAAAAATAATTTTTATACATAAAATTTAAATCTTTTTCAAATACCAAATGATTTCAATAAAAATTACAGTAAAATTTGGCTAGCGTCCTACGGCTTCGCGGTGTTTCTCCGTTTAAATACAGCTAAAAATGATTATTTTGCTATGCTTTTTACTCGACTGCGGCGAAGCCCAAAGAAGGGTTATGTATTTCACCTGTATGTATGTATGTATGTCCGATTCTATGTTCCCTCGTAATTTCTAAACCGCTTAACCGATTTTGATGATTCATTACGTCATTCATATATTAGATGTTGTTATGTTGTAAATAGTGTATTCCCAAAAGGTTTTCAATAAATTAAAAATGACCCTGTATATGTACATACGAGTATGTCTCTGACTGCATGATATCATTTCTTCATCAATTTGTTCTCTTCTTTTTAGTTCGCTTTTTACGCAGTCGGGTCTTTTTTAATTTTTGTAAATATTTTTTTATTATCCCTTAAGAACTTGATTTCGAAAAATCTTTTCTTAGTCATTGTCTTTTCTTAGTCATGTCATTTAAAGGATGTTAAAGGTAGCTTTGCATAAGACTAGCTTTTACACGCGGTTTCGATTAATGTTTCTTAAAGGTCGCAGCATGATGTTAGAATATAGGCTATTAATACCTCCAGGTAAATTTCTAACAAATTAATTAAATTTCTAAGAAATCTATTGTTAACTGACACGCCGGCGTGTCCGTGGTTGTGGAGGATTAAATACTATATGATTTTTTCAAATTGAACTTGTACAAAATATCTATAAAATCAAATACTATAATAATATAACTAATTAAGCTCTATAATATAAGTAGGTCTTAGAAATAGATCAAAAACAACTTGTCATACTTAATGTAACAAATTAATATGATATCAATGACGTTGACAAAATCCATTCATGTCAAGAAGATGGTCATATTGTAATATCACATTTATACTAATATTATTAAGAGGTAAAGTTTGTGAGTTTGTGAGTTTGTGTCGTTATAGGGGGTAATCTCTGGATCTACTAAGCCGATTTTGATGAAATTTGGTAAGAAGATAGTTTAAGACCCTGGGAAGGACATAGGATAGGACTTTTTATCCCGGAAATCATCCCTCAAGGGGGTGAAAATGGAAATGAAAATGAAAATTTTGTATATAGTTTACCTTTCAACAAAGTTTTTTATTAACTATGTCGATTAATATAAAACTTATAGAATTTGAAGCAAACAGATAGACTAACAGATCAAATTATACTAATTATTAGTTGGGCTTATATCGACAATCATAAAAAGAGTTATACAATTTTGACCCCGTTACAATTTTTAATACTATATAGTAGTTATGTATGTACCTACTGCTAACTGGATTAACCTTAATGTTTTTTATTGACTCTTACGATGGAGGTCACGCGTTAGATTCCGGCGCGATGAATGTTTGCATTGATCGTGGGCTCATCCCTATGTGTATATATATTGTTGCTGTTTTTGATCCCTATGTATTTTTACTACTGGACATGGTTTTCCAAATGCGAATATTTTTATTTTGAATAATTTTATGCGAATTATTCTATGGTGGTGTATGAATAATTCGTCACGATCGATAAGAGATCATGCTGAACTAAATTCTTTTATGAGGTGACAATAAGACCAACTTCCCAGCTCCTTCCGGAAAATCCCAATAACTATACACTACCTGACCTAGGACTCGCAGCCAGGACTTTCCGATGCAGTTAAATTACCTTTAGAACAATAAGGATTTTTTATTTATATGTAGGTATAGTAAAATAAAATATTATATAGCTTTATTTTTATTTATTTAAATAAACTTGCTAGTTGTAATTAAAAAAAAATATAAGTAATCGATGTTATTAATGTGTCAATAAATCATAATCTTAAGTCTTACATTTGACGTTTAATTAACACAATGTCAAGGACGTCTTGTTTGCAGAAATATCTTTTGTTTCAAGATTCTTTACGCCATGCTAAGTATAATTTAGGTAATTATAAAGCTCATTAGATCGTTAGACTTTTTCTACTTGATTCTAAAGGTGCTTCCACACAGGAGTTAAAATATGGCAGTGAACATTTAATTGCAAAAAAGAAACATTTTCTAACAACAGTTATTTATAATATATTTTCATTTTACTGATTATTTTCAATATTTGCTAACGAAACAATTTCAAGCAAAATAAAAAATATGTAACTCTTCTTAGAAAATATTAAACACCGGGCGACAACGGAGTTTGTAGAATGGTTATAAAATGTTAGGAAATGTTGAAACACGATTTATCAGTGTGGAAGCTTTGAAAACATCTAACAATAGATAACATGTTACTGAATGTTAAAAAAACTTTTCGTGTTACAAAATGTTATGTAATGTAATCTAACATTTTTTAACTGATGTATGGAATCACCATAAGAAGCCTTGTTTCATAAGGTAATATGTTCTCAGTTGATTTATTAAAAAATACTTCATTCGCATGCCTTTTGTATTGTATTGTATGTATGTATGTATTCAGCCCTTTTTAACGTCCCACTGCTGGGCACGGGCCTCCCTTCAATACGAGGGGAATCAGGCCATAGTCCACCACGCTGGCCAAGTGCGGGTTGGCGAACTTCACATATCTTTTGAAAATTTGCTAAGTTCTCTAAGACATGCAGGTTTCCTCACGATGTTTTCCTTCACCGTTAAGACAAGTGGTAATCATATTAGAAATGATTCGCACATGAAAATATCAGAGGTGCGAGACCCGGGATTTGAACTCGCTTCACTCGGTTTCCCAAGCGAGCGCGTCACCACTGGGCTACCACTGCCTTTTGTATTAAAAATATTTATTTAGGCAGGGAAACGTATTGGTTAATTTTATTAATAACAGTTTACAGTAATGTAAACCCTATATGTTACCCTAGTTCATAGTCTATCTGTGTTTCCGAGAAGGAGTAACAATAACACAAATATACACACATATAGACTTTGACAATTAGAACTTCCAAGTAATATAATTGTAAAAATGGCCCAAGTTCTATACAAACGATTGTGTTGACGAAAAATGTTAATAATCTCTTTTACAATCAAATTTGATTTTAAAAAACAAACATATTTAAAAACAAGCTTTTATGTAAATGCTTGAAATAGAAGAAAATAAACTTTAAATTAAATTTAACCCGACATATTATTTCATTACACAATTAATCTGCTGCCAATAAATATTGCTGAGAAAGCAAATCCTTTCATTTGATATCCATATCATGGGGATGCATAAAAAAACATAGTACGCCATCTTTGGAAGTCCATTATATTGGATTTAGAATGACTGTTTAGATGAATGTTTAGTCCAATTTAACTTGCAAGATTTGATTACAGACAGACAAACAGACACCGGGACAGGTGAAGCTAAATAAAAGTTTGTAATAATAAATCGCCTATTTGCTACGTCCGCCATATTCGATTTACAACTACGTCACTTTACTCATTGTATTTTGCTTATCAAGCCCTTTCATTTGACACCCCTAACATAGGGGTGAATGTGGAACTTATAAATCGCCTTTTTACGACGGTTGGCATATTGGATTTATAGTAACATCACGTTATTTATTGTGTTTCACTCACCAAGCTCTTTCATTTGATGCCCAGGAACTATGGAAATGATAAATTGCCATTTTGTAACTTCCGCCATATTGGATGAAAAATGGCGGCATTTAGGTAATCATGCATTGTATCGGGAACCAAACTAATGTGCCAAATCACACTGAGAAGTGGGTAAAATTTTACTTACAAGATTCCATTACACAGACCCGGACAGATAAAACTAAATAAAAACTTGTAAAAAATGATGTAATGTTACTGTTATGTTATAATACTCCATAACTCAATAGATAAGAGAAGTTAAGAAATTGCTTGAGTAATTTGGGACTTTTTACTTCTATCAGATTCTATTCAGATACGACTGAAGTCGTAACTTTAATAATCATCCATTGTTGTACTCGTAGTTATTCAAACAATAAGATAAAAACCGTTTGCGTGTTTATTTTACCCCAGCAATCAATTATGTACATGAATATTACGTAAAGTGTTAATTGCTAACACCAATAACTAAGCTTCGCTCGGGTTCGTCCTGAGGTACGTTTTAACGGTTAGTATGGAATAGAAAGACTATGCATACTAATAATATAAATGTGAAAGTGTGTTTGTTTGTCTTTCTTTCACGTTGAAATAGCTTGACGGATTGGCGTGATTTTTTGTTTGGAGATAGTTGAAGGGCTGGAGAGTGACATAGGTTACTTTTTACTGCGGGAGATTATTTCTTTGCCACGGAAAAAAAATAATACATTAAAAAAAAATATGATCAGAATTACTTGAAACTTAGTATTAATGCTCTTCAATACTAATTAATTAATATGTTATGTGTCTTAGCATTTTTTTGAAATTTATCCTATAAGGGGGTAAAATAGCGGATGAAAGTTTGTATAGAACCTACCATTTTAGAGTTTTTTTTGTAGTTTTAGTGCGAGAGAAGCCGCGGATTCTGCTAGTGTATTATATATATACATAGTATGATGAGTTGTTGTGGGTTTTATTATAACGTGTTTTCCCGTGTTAATGAGATAATCTCCCACGCTAAAAAGTAGCTATGTCACTCTTCAGCCCTTCAACTATCTCCATACAAAAAATCACGCCCATCCGTCACTATATTTCAACGTGAAAGAAAGACGAAGAAACAAACAAACACACTTTCACATTTTTAACATTAAGATGAATTATAATAATTCAGCCCGTTTTTGCATCCCACTACTGGGCACCCCTCAATGCGAAGAGTAACAGGTCCAATAACCTGGTCATAGCTGGTTGAACGTCTTATGAAGATTAATTAGGTTATCTCAGATATGCATGTTTCCTAACAATGTTTACCTTCAGTGTTCTAGCAAGTGGTAATTATGTTGAAATTGATTCACACACAAGCTCAGTACGAAATTCCGTAATTGGACACCTCCACTTGGCTTTCCAAGGGAATGCGTCTGCTGCATAGACTTCATGCATCAACGAAGTATAGCAACGGAATTTTTAACTCGCTCTTATTAGCTTCTCGTGTAACTTACATAATTGTTAGCAATATAATAATTTGATACCATCGAGCTGATTTAAAAAGTGAGTTAAAGTGGGATATTGAATATTTTCTATGGTTTAAGTTAAACCATCGATTAATTTTAACAGGCTCAAGGCCTATATAGTTCATACATAACATATATTTCATACGACGAAGAGTAAGATAATCTATTACGAGTATTATCTGCCTTGAGATACTATTATTAAAAGTTACTTAGAGACACTTAACCGAAACGAGAACTTAGTTGTAAGGTGAATAATCGAGTGCAATTAGTCATTATAAATAAAAACAATGACTGAACCCAGTTATAATGAATAGATTTGAATGAATTTTGTTTTGGAGTTTTATTATTATTTTTATTTTTTAAATTCAAATAGTCCAAAATCAGCCAAATCCATTCATTATAGCTGGGTTTTGAGGTATAAATCTAATTGTACTCGATTAGAATTGTATGTGGAAAGCGTAGAAGGCACATCAATGGTTATTCAAAAGCTAGAGATATGGTATTGACAAGGAGAATAGTCCCCAACAACAGGATGATAAGGACAGCCAAAAACTGCGCCAGTCTACTACTAGTGCTTCCCAAGTTGCCTAAAAATCTATGGGCTACTCCAGCACATAGTCTATCTATATCCATCAGCCGTTTTAACTTGAAAGAGTAAAAAACAATTATTTTGGTTATTTTTTTAAAGTGTTTGATAAAAATAATTAAATATGAATGTTCCAATTAATTTAAATGTCCTTTTTTAATGTTGGTAAATGCATTTACACTTACCGCCTGTAGAATAGTACAGGCGGTTATGTGGGACTCACCGGCTAAAAAGCCAGTACTACTCACTAAAACCCAACAAAACCTCCCCCGTCTTAATGGGGCGTCGCAGGATCGCTTACGCACTCAACCACGATTCCTCGACGGTAGGTCTGCCGAAGAAGATCACAACAACCATGGGGTTGCTCCAAGGTCTAGTCTGCTATCAGAGAAATACCAGGAGCAATCCGCATGGTACACCGCCCACAGAAGTGAGCCTCCCAGTGCGTTTCTTCGCTTCGCGCTCGGTTGTATGAATTATGTCCTAATATATGTTTATATTTTACAGAATTTGGGAGTTCCTCGGTGGGTTGGCTAGGAGTGGTACAACTGTTATTATAACTACACACTACATTGATGAAACGAAGCAAGCACATAAGGTAAATAGCATTTTCATTATGGATAACTAGTGACTTACTCTGGATTTGCTCGTGTACGTCCCTAGATGCTTTTTGCGACCAGATACAAAAGTATAATTTATAATACTTTCTTAGATTTACGCGAATATTTTACATTTTAAATAAAACTATCTATTCCGTATTTTTCGCGGACCAAAAATCAAAATAAATCCGCGAAAAAAACTATTTATATAAAATAATATATAATTGTATGTATTCATCTTTTGACAAACGATCAACGCCATCTTTCGGCTGTTACTCACAATAGCCATAGGCTACTCCAGGTCCAAGTCTACATATCTATGCAATAAATTTCATCCTAATCCGCCCAGCCATTCTTTAATTTTAACGTCAATTACAAAATTTTGATATTAAATGTTGTTTTATAATTCGTTTTTTGCGACAATATTTTTATCAGACTTTATATTTTGCAATTTGCAATAATAATATTATGTATAAACGTAAATAAATTCATAAATAGTAATCACGAATATAGAAAATGAGGACTTATGCAATTATTGGAATTGTTTGATGAGAGCAAGTGTCACACAATGACAAATGGTTGTTGAGATAATCAATACGTATAATAAAATTCTAAGTTAAATCTGTATATTAAATATTGTTTGGAAAATCTTATTGAAATAGTCATTATTATCGATATATATATTTTTGCCTGACTGTCTGCCTGGGAACGTATTACGAGAAAACCACCGGACAGATTTTGATGAAATTTGATATGGGGATAGCTGGTTATCCGGGTCAACATAAAGGATACTTTTTACTGCGTGAAAATATCTACTATACTATATATACTAAATGTTTAAACGTAACTAGGGACGAACCCGAGCGGAGCGATAAAGCAAACTAAGATTTTACCTTAAGGATACTTAATATCACTTTCCTGTATGATGTCATCGCTTAAAAAAATCTTTTACATATACATATACCTACTAACAAATTATGACAAATCTGCACATTTCCATCGCCAACAAAAATGGTCATAAAAATAGGTATATCGAAATATTGCATAATGAATTAAAATGAAGTAAATTCAAACTGAACATGCATTTTTTCGTAGTAGTACGGTAGTAAGATATATAGTAGTAAAGTAAGATATGTAGTTATGGTAGTAAGATATTTTTTTTTTATTATTTATCCGAATATTTTAATTGATCTTATGTTTATAACAGTTTTATTATAAAGGATTATTAGATCAATTAAATGAACCGAATGTTAAATGTTTATTTGTGTCATTATCAAATTATTTATTTTGTTGTCATTTGATTAGGAACGATGTATATTTGATTTTGATTTAATCACACGTCGCTTGAAAATTGATAAACCAATTTCAGCTTAATAAAATGAATATTTAACATACAATAATCTGAATTAGAGAGAGACAAAAGATATCCTAATTATTTCCCCATGATTCTATCCATGGCTTTGCCTTTATCGAAAACTGTTGAGCGGCTTTAGAAATCTACTCCCGAGTGTCGTAAATACTATTATATGGCAGTCGGGAAGTGGCTTTAGGGTTGAAGGGTACATCTGTAACTTACCCCGAGAGGGCATGAATGTTTTTGACAACACATGCATTTGACAAGATTTCCTTTAAATTCAAAGGCGATCACCTGTTGTATTGATTTTTATTCTTTAAGTGTGAAATAGTACAAACAACAGACAAACAAACAAAGGGATTTACTCGTATTTAATATTGGTATGGATATATATTTTTCGTGGTACGTTCTATGCTTGTTTCACAGACTCTCGACACAAGGTAATCTAGTGCACTGTACAGTGTGTAGTGTTATTTATTTAAAGATATAATATTCTAAGGTTTATTTAGCCATTATATAGCAATTATTAAAACTCTGTTATGAATCAAAACCATGTATTTTAATATTAATACCCAAGTGTAAGTAATTAACAAACTACTAGATGGAATCGGCTCGAGTGGGATGAGTGGCGTACGTCAGCGGAACGCGTGTATGACATAGTACGGTTTAATCACAGGCATAGACTACTATTATACACTAAGTAGGCTCACTGGGCGTAGGTGTACGCTAACGCTGGGGTGCCGCCTGGCACGCGGAAACGCGGGGAGCTTCGCAGGGAACAAGGGCGACTAGGGACGCTAGATTACAATACTATGTACTACACCATCACTACATAGTATATAACAAAGTCTCTTCCCGCTGTCTGTCTGTTCTTATGTATGCTTAAATCTTTTAAAGTACGCAACGGATTTTGATACGGTTTTTTTCATAGATAGAGTGATTCAAGAGGAAGATTTATATGCATAATACATGCATATTATAGTACAGAAAAGCCGAGAAATTCAAAGATTTGAATTTCTTACTAACCGTTAAAACGTACCTAGGGACGAACTCGAGCGAAGCGAGGGTGAGTCGCTAGTTCTAAATAAATTGTATGCTAGATAATTACCTTTATTAGTACCTATGCATAACAATAACAAAGGTAATAACAAAAAAAATTAGACACAGCTATGTCATGTTTGACCAAATATTAAAAAAAACTAACAGGTAAAAAATTGTTTTTCCTTTATAAAATATTGTAATTATATTGAGTAACAGGTTCATTACTGGACATTTTCAACTAATTATTCTTCTTATTAGAAAGTCCACCAATATTATTCTTCGAAAGAATAATTAGTGGAATTTCTATAGGAATTCCGAGATATGAAAAACACTTTGTAATCTGCTAATACGAATAATTATTTTTCATACTAATTTTGAACTTTATATACCTTTTTAGTCAAAACAAAGTAAAATGACATAGCTTCCATTCTGGAAAAGACTACTTTCGTTTTTTGAACTACAAATAATCGATACGTGTGTTAAAGCGAACGCAACAGACTCGAGTGAGTCTGAGACCGAGTCGGGTTCGTGAATTCTCTGAAGCGATCTATCTATGATTTTATGTACTAACGATAGGACAGATTTTTATGGAAAATTAAAACATAAAAATTAGTCCTTTCGTAAATCTAGTAATGAAAACTTCAGAAAGATATCAAGTCTAAACACAAAATTTTGAACAAATATATCGCCACTACTATAGTTTAATTAAAAATTCTTTATCTGAAAATTCCTATAATGTCCTATACAGAACCCTTTTCTATGCAAATGTGACTCAAACTTGATCGATGTTTTTGCTATTCTTGCTTAAGATATCTCGTTAAAAAAGTCGTTTTGTAACACTTAACAAACATAGGAAAAAAACCTATTGCCAAGGCTGGAATATCGCTTGATCTTAAATTGTCTTCCAACACGCCAGACCTGGTTAACAATGGGTGGTACTTGAATAGTAATTAAACATCTAAACGATCAGTGTGTTGAAAGTGCATGACTTCATATTTACAACAGATTTTCTGATTAATTTGCATAATACTAGCTTCTCTTAGAATATGCTTCACGTACAAGTTGGTAACTATACTAACAATAAACGTGATGTCTGTTTAATATAAGTTTAGCTTGGTTTTTTTATTGTATGTACCTACGAGTATATTTGAAGTATTTAATGTTTTATATTGAGAAAATGGTTGGTGCTATATATATTTTAGTTATAATATTAAAATCAGACAGAATTCTAAATACATTTACTTCAATTCTCTACCCTACGTACGTCGACGTATTAAAAAAATGACACCGAGAACTGTTTTTGGCAAAAACTTTGTCAGAATAATTATAACAAAGCTTATAGAGCATCGCGAATCTCTGCTAAATTAGAACTCTCCTTCATCTTTTGTAAGTCACAACTTACGCATTGACTGGGGATAACAGATTAGTTTTATTTATAACTAACGACTCACCCTCGCTTCGCACGGGTTCGTCCCTATCTTGATTCCCAATACAAAATTTCATCCCCTTTTTCACCTCCATAAGAGATGATTTCCGGGACAAAAAGTATCTTATGTCCTTTCCAGGGTCTCAAACTTTCTTTTTACCAAATTTCATCTGAATCGGTTCAGTAGATCCAGAGATTACCCCCTACAACGTCACAAACTCACAATGTTACCTTACAGTTTACCTCTTTATAATATTAGTATGGATACAAAAATATTTTCTTCTAAACACATAGGTATACATATTTTATTTTCATTTTTACAAAAGAAAACTTTAGACAAAATGATTGCTTACTATTTTTTTTTTGTATATAGTTATATCTTTCAACAGATCGGCCTTCTCCGTGATGGTCAACTCTTAGCAGAAGATTCTCCAGAGGAAATCCTACGAAAATACGACTGTGATACACTAGAAGATGCCTTTTTGAAGATGGCGATCAGGCAGCACGATTCACATAGACGAAGATCAAGTAAGTAAAATTATAAATCAATGATGATAATTAATCATGGCTTAAGGGCAGTGGTAACGCGCTCGCTTGGGAAACCAAGTGAAGCAAGTTCAAATCTCGGGTCTCGCACGTCTGATATTTTCATGTGCGAATCATTTTCAACATGATTACCACTTGTATTACGGTGAAGGAAAACATCGTGAGGAAACCTGCATATCTGAGAGAACCTAGCAAGTTTTCGAAAGACATGTGAAGACCGCCAACCCGACCGTACCCAGCATTGAGACGTTAAAATTGTAATATGTATGTATTTAAAGTTATATATGTATAATGTATCAACTATCTGGTATCCATAACACAAGCCTCGTAGCTTACCATGGAACTAGATGGCGCTGTGTGTTAATGTCCTGACATATTTATTTATTTTATTTATTTAAAAAAGGCGAATACACGTACATTACAAGTAGCGCCACCTATGGCAAATTTTATAACTTACTAGCGACTTGGTCCACTACCACTGATTATCCGAAACAAACAGACAGGCAGTTAGACAGACAGACAAACAAACATATTAAAAATTGTTTTTTTCTTATTAGTAGGTACCGTATATACTTTCATATGCTTAAAAGCTGTTTTTTTTGACATTATAAACAGACACTTCAGTTTTATTTATCTGTATAGACAATAGCCAATGTCTTACCTACCGAAGTCGTAGTCTGAATACTAATTTTTATCCAAATCCGAATCCATCCGAATCCGAAGTCGTAAAAAGTCGTCCGAAGCGTGAAAAATTAACACACATAAAAACTTGCCTATATAGAAGAGTTGTGTAATTATAGCAATCTGTATGATGTTTATATTAAAGTATTCTACATAAAAACAAAAGCTATTTTCCTTTAATCACCAAAGACAATGATTCAAAGAGCACAATGTAATCTTTTATTATAACTTCCATTAAACTATAAATTACTTATTTACCTGTTCTACCTAAGATTGTATATCAATGCATTTATCTAATATATCTAAACGAGCAATTCTTGTATATTTATTTATTTATACCGCCGATCACAGAAACGGCTGTAACGATTTCGCTGAAATTTTTTACGTGGGGGTTTTAGGGGCGAAAATTCGGTCTAGATTAGTCTTATGTCTGGGAAAACACGTATTTCGAGTTTTCATTCGGTTTTCTTTCGCATTATTCGACGCAAAATATGGTCGCTATTTCGCATTGCATCGCTCTGGCATTAGCATCGTGATCAAGCGGCCAAGGCGCAAAATCGACAATCACAGGTGGCCGGGTTCGAATCCCGATCGGACACAAAGATTTTACTTTTGTTTTTTTTTGTATTTATTCAAGTTTTTAGTTTTTTTTTTGTTTTTAAGCCAAATTAAAAAGAAAATTGTACTGTTAGCCGAAAACCAAAAAAGCCAAAAACTCCAAGCGAAGCTCAGTCGCCCAGGTACTATTTGTCTTAAGACGAACTTCGATACCTATATGTTCTAATTTTGAGGAAAACATATTATATGAACAGAATTTACCTATCTATATAAAGAAAAACTAACTGCTTTTAAAATGTTTTAATGTTAACATTAAAGGTCGTCTTAGTAAGCAACTAAAAAAAAAATTGGCAAACTAAAGAGGAAAAGGTACTGAACTGTTTTGTCTTTTTCTATAGATACCATAATATACAGATATAAAATGTAATATATTTAAACGAGCAATTCTTGTATATATATATATATATATATATATATATATATATAATATATATATATATATATATATATATATATATATATATATATATATATATATATATAATCTGAATTTCGGAAACGGCCCTAACGATTTTCATGAAATTCAGGAGATAGGAGGTTTCGGGGGCGATAAAGCGATCTAGATTAGTTTTATGTCTGGGAAAACGCGTAGTTTTCATGCGTTTTTGTTTCGCATTATTCCACGCAAAATATGGTCGCTAATTCACACTAGTTTTTACTTTTGTTTTTTTTGGATTTATTCAAATTTCTAGTTTGTTTTTTTTCAATGTTTTTTTGGCCAAAAACAGAGAGAAGCTCGGTAGCCTAGGTACTACAGATACTATGACTACTTTATATCAACAACAAAACATCAAACATGCATCTCTGCTTGCGTAGCAGATAGATCCAAACTATTATAAATGTGAAAGTTTGTGAGGATGGATGTTTGATACTCTTTCACGCCAGAACGTCTGAATGAATCGGGATAAAATTTGGCATAGAGGTAGATTATAGTGTGGAATAGGTAGGTACATAGGTTATTTTTTATCCTGGAAAAATGTACGGTTCCCGTGGGATACATCCGTTTTTGCCTAGGGACGAACCAGAAGCGAAGCGAGGGTGAAACGCTAGTATTTAATAAATCCTACGTTATATTTTCCGAATTTTCTTCACACTGTTGAAAGTTCAGGCCATACCCACCGTGCTGGCCAAGTGCAGGTTGGCGGACTTCTCATGTATTTTGAAAACTTGCTAGGTTCTCCCAGACAAACAAGTTTTCTAACCATGTTTTTCTACACCGTAAAGTGCAAGCGGTTGAAAATAATACACATCGCGCATTAGAATATCAGAGATGCGAGACTCGGGATACGTGAGCGAGCTCGACACCACTGGGTTACCAATGCCTTCCATTTCTTATTATAAATTTAGATAACCTATACTAATATTATAAAGAAGCAGAGTTTGTATGTTTGAACGCGCTAATATCAGGAACTACAAATCCGATTTGAAAAATTCTTTTTGCATTAGATAGCACGTTAATTGAGGAAGGGCTGATGTTGATGGTGATGATGATTATGTTCTCTTAGCCGATTCCGGCCACGGCGGCCAATCTCATTGAGACTAGCCAACTGCGCAGGAGATATTATAGTGCACAAGTGTGCGCGCAGACACAAGTGCACTCTCTGTTCCTGTCACTCTCATACTCTGGTGGGACGACTGCTCGACACGACCAGTGAGAGTTAAGGCGCAGGACCGACGGCTTTACGTGCTCTCCGAGGCACGGGGGTGAAACACCGCCAACTTCCCAACTCCGGGCTGTTACCGAGACTTACGGTACAGAAAGATTCAATAACTAAACTTGGCCCGACCCGGGACTCGAACCCAGGACCTCCGAGTGTGCAGCCGTACATGCTAGCCACTACACCACCGAGGCAGTTGTGCAGTATGAGGAAGGGCTATAGGCTATACATCATATAGTATATACTATAGTCTATCTATTCCATATTAAACTTTAAAACGTACAGTTATCATATAAGTGTAAAGTAATTTGTACGTACATAAATTTTCTAGAACAAAGTATAACATACACACATACATTGTTTATGGTATTAAAACATAATTATTAATTATTCAATTAATATGAGTTATATGAGTAATAAAAATGCTTGAAAAATTTTATTGCACTTTTAACATTTATTGTATTACTTAGTATGAACTTGAGCCAAATGTAAAAAAAACACCTAGCAAGTTCTATCCTACTCATGTGGAGCCTCCGAGGCTAGAAGCTAAACCCCCGTTTAATAATTCACCTTTCAGCATCCCACTGCTGGGCATTGACCTCCCCACAACACTAGGGAGATCAGGCCACAGTCCTACACGTTGGCCAAGAGCGATTGGTGGATTTTACATGTTTATCGAAAACTAGTTAGCTTTTCTGAGATATGCAGTTTATATTTGAAAAAAATATGGTCAGGGACGCATCCGAGCGAAGCGAAAGTATTTCGCTAGTATATATCGTCGATAAAGCGATATCGTCGATGGTCGAAATAATCAACTTGTGATGTTCGAATTAAAAGTGCAAGTCTTATAATTAATTATCTACACATATGTATAAATAATAAAATTCTAACTAAGCCGAATTTATAGTTTTTGGAATTTTTGTCTGTCTGTCTGGGAATGTATCACGAGAAAACCACTGGACAGATTTTGATGAAATTTGGTATGATGATAGCAGGTTATCCGGGTCAACATATAGGATATTTTTTACTGCGGGAAAGTATCTCATCTCTGAGAAATCTATACTAAACGTTAAAACGTAACTAGAGACGAACCCAAGCGGAGCGAGGGTGAGTCGCTAGTTGCTAATATTGTAATAGATGAAAAAGTGAAATTGCTCGTTTTTGTTTGACGCACAACGTACCACCAGATCAATAGGTTTATTATAAGTACAGAATATAGATAAATTTTCACAATATTTTTTTTAATAAATACGTTATGTCTTAAGCGTGGTCCTATATAAATTTAAAAATAAATCTTTACTCAAAAATTAAAAAAAAAATCCCAACACAATAACTATTCTATTCTAACTAATCTTTGAGGTCATTTCAATGAGACTAAATACGATAGAGTATAGACAGTGGTACTCCAGGTAACGCGCTCGCTTGGGAAAAGGAGTAAAGCGGGTTCAAATCCCGGGTCTCGCATCAGGTCTAGGTTATATTGCCATATCATTGCTATGTCATTAAAGTGTCATTATGTGGAAGTTGTTCATATCCTTTTACAGTCTAGAAAAGTGCTGATAGCCTGCAAATGGCTGAACGGATTTTCTTGACTTATAACTCAGAGATGCTTCAAAAACGTGTTTTTTTGGTAAACATACAAAAATTGCGGTTTTTTTTTCAGATAGGACACCTAATAGACAAACTTATAAAGCAAAACCTTATCTAAATACTAAGTTTAATCCAAATTGTTAGAGCTGTTTCTGAGATACACAAAAAAAATGTATATACATACATACATATATACCAGAATTTCTCATTTAATGTTATAAGATTAAAACATTTTTGATATTTTACAGCATTAACATCATCTCCCGACGTAGTTCCAGAAAATAACATAATAAACGACAGTCGGTATGAGTCAAGAGAAGATTTCAGTGTCGTCACCAGTAGTACAGATGTGAGTATTAATAGTTTTACTTAAAAATATGGTATGGTATGGTATGGTATGGTATGTTCGGGCTGTTTTCCGCAACTCGACGACTATGCGCCGCGCCTATTTTGCGTGTGTGAATAAGAATATATTTACAAAGAAAATCGGTTGAAGCTGTTGGGGCGCTCTGCCGTTCGTTTATTGCTTTAACATGAAACGTCTATTCAGCGAGTCCTTTTTAGTGTTTTTGTTTTGTATAAAAGCATATTTAAAATTACAAATCAGCAAAAATAATTATCTTTGAAGATAGCAACGGAAAGAATGTCGTATGCATTTTTAAGAACGGTTACTATGGCAACCTAATGTAACCAATTTCATATACGATCTATTTCGTTACGGTCCACTTTTCTGCTGGTACCTGTATGTTTCGGTGTGGTTTTAAAGAAGTTTCATGTCAAAATCGACTCTTTTCTCTTTTAAAAGGAAACTTACCTTCTTTTCTAAAAGGAAGGAAGAACGGAAAGTAACTGTGCTCGTAATACAGGTTTTCCTCGTAAGCACTCTTTCTGAATATTCTACACGTTTTAAACTAATTGTAAAGCTAAACGGTTATGAACAGAGTAAATTTTTGTAACCTAACACCTCCAGGTAAATTTCTAAAAATATTTATTAAAATTCTAAGAAATCTATTGTTAACTGACACGCCGGCGTGCCCGCGGTCGTTGAGGGATTAACCTTTTGCTATAAATAAACGATTAATTGACTGATTCGTCTCTTCTACTACTACATATTACACTGTACACAATATATTTTACTAGAACCAATGGTATTACTAATGAGAATGGTTTGATTATAGCAAAAAAAGATGGCAAAATTTAAAAAAGGCGTGTTTTTTTCATATATCTTTCTTATTATTATTTATTACTAGTATTCTTCCTCCGTAACCGTATTAGATAAATACGTTGATAAAGAAGCCTGTTTTAAAGCAGAGTATAAATTTCCTCCATTATCTACTCCAATATTTACAGTGTAAAAAAGTGACTTCCAGGCACTAAAATGTAAAAAATAACTAAACGGGGGTTTTCATTTAGAATAGATACCTAATCAGATATTTTCGAAGTCGGTGCCAGCCGACAATATTTTAAGATATGAATATCTAATAGGTAAATATGATTAGGTATGAACTCTAATTATAGTTAAAATATTATACATCAATTTGTAAACCTCCGTTTAGTTATTTTTTACATTTTTATTGTAGACGTAATAAGCAGGTAATTTCTAAGAAAAAAGTTTTTTCATAACATATTCGGTTAAGCAACTTATTTAAAAAAATAATTTTCTTGTTATTTTAAAAACCGCTCGACCAATTTCGATAAAAAAAATTACATGGGTGATCTCATTGGGAAGTGTATACCCGTTCAAACAAAAACAAATGCATATCGGTTCAGGCGTCTTCGAGTATCGGTAAACCTACATAAAAAAATCCAACGAATTGAGCACCTCCTCCTTTTTGGAAGTCGGCTAAAAAGTATCATACCCAAATGCTAAAGTTAATGATATAATGAGTTAAGTTATTTAAGTAAAGTTAAGTTTTTAGCATTTAATATAATATTTTGACGACACGTTTGGCTCAGTTTGTAGTGACCCTACTTCCTGTTCCAGCCGGTCGCTTGTTCGAGCCCCGCTGGAGACATTCATTTGTGTGATGTGCACGAATGTTTGTACTCCAGTCATGGGTGCTTATATTTATAATATTATGTATATATTTAAAGTTATATAATATGTGTAGTGTATCAACTATCTGGTATCCATAACACAAGCCTCGTGGCTTGCCATGGAACTAGATGGTGAGGTGTGTTAATGTTTCAACATATTTATTTATTTATTAGTATGATAAATAAAAACATTTGAATGTGATGATGTTATTTGGAATGCATATTCATGGTCATTTTTTATCTTACGGGAACAAAACAATCGATAAAATAAGTTTTTTTTTTAATAGAAACGCAAGTAGCAATTGACCTTAAAGGTTTATGTAAAATGTTATAAGCTTATAAAATTCTATGAGCATTTAGAAATAAGTAGAATAATAAGTAAAACCTCACGCAACCATTATCACGCAAATGTTATAAAAGATCGTAAATGTTGATATCCCTAACAAAGTTAGTAAGTAATTGCGAAACACAATATAATCTTATCATAGTACACCTTTGAATTTTTATTTGATTTTTTTACTATAAATATGAAGTTAGAAAACCGTTTGCGTCCTTGACATTTAACTTATAAGTTATGACCCTACGTTACCTTGTGATAATTAATTTAAAAAAAATGTCTTTCCAAATGTTAAAACATACTGATTACATTAACGTGTTTCTCAATACGTGTTATTTATTCGAATATAATATTCACTTTTATTATACACTAGTGACTTACCCTCGCTGGGCTCGTGTGTCCGGTACACGGATATTGTTCAAAATCTCATGGGGTTTAATTATTTTGCGCGGAACTTTAATTATTTTCTGAAATAATATTTTTTTTCTGTTTCTCCTTATAACATCAGCTATCTGCCAGTGAAGTCCCATCAAAATCGGTCCATCCGTTTCGGAGATTAGCCGTAACATACAAAAAGACAAAATCTTTGAAAATTGTTATTTTCTTTTTAGTATTGTATATAATTTCATATGTATTTACTATTTAGTAAAAAGTTGTTTTTTTGATATTACAAACGTACATTTATACACACAAAAACGTAATTCAGTGTAAGGGCGGCCTTATCACTTAAAGTGATCTCTTCCAGGCAATCTATATCATAAAGAAACTCGTAGGTTTGTATAGATAGTGGTTGGTGCAAAAAAATAATATTAAATAATTGAAATTGATTAGTTTTATCTACATTTCCATAACAGCAGGGTTCGGGCATCTATAAAATGCGAACAATATAAGACCATAGTGAAAGCAAATCGTAAATCTCGTACTTACACAATTTTTCGAAATCTCATATAGGTATTATTTATTACTTTTCAGGTTTTAACCACTAAAGAAAAACCTGAACGCATTAGAAGTTTGACCAGAGCACGGTATAAGGCAGTATTTATAAAGAGTATACAACAATTTGGCAGGCACCCTGGGTAAGTGGAAAATATATATTGAAAACAAAGGAGGCCATTCATTTTGGGCCCAAAAGTCAAAGTGCCGGTCAGCGAAAAAATACGTGCAAAGTATTTGGAAGCTCAGCCCTTATGTAGTACTAGCGACTTCCCCGGCGCTCGGATTCGTCCCTAGGTTGATTAGTCATACAAAATTTCATCCCCATTTTCACCCCCATTAGGGATGATTTACGGGACAAAAACTATACTATGTCCTTCCTCTATGGGTTTCAAACTATCTTCTTACCAAGTTCCATCTAAATCGGTGCAGTAGTTTCGGAGCCTATTCAGTACAAAAAAACAAATCTTTCCTCTTTATAATATTAGTATAGATAAGGAAGGTCTTTTATTGAAATCTTAGTATAGTTCTTCTTTCGTGCAGGTTCACTACATTTACAAAGAAATAAGTATATATTACAAAATAAAACAGGAAATAAATAATTACTGAAGAGATAATGATGAATACTTGGGCTGAGCTAGAAAATACGTTGCGCACATTTTTTCGTCTGTCAGCACTTTGACCTTTTGCCCCAACTTAGTATGAAATGTGAATGGTCTCCTTTGAGAACGACTACTAAAGAAAATGTCATTTTATAATCGTGAAATACACCGTCGGCCTTGAGATAGAGCATAGACCTAGAGAATGGACTGAGCAATATTGCCATGAAACTGACAACTGTCTAGAAAGAGAGAAAGCGAACGTGCGGCCAATACCTGTCTATTATACCAATTTGAATTTATAAATGAAATGTAAAAAAATTGGCAACACAATTTGGCTCAGTTTGTAGTGACCCTACTTGGCGTGGCAACGGTCGCGGGTTCGAGTCCCGCTGGGGGCATTCATTTGTGTGATGAACACGAATGAATGTACTCCAGTCATGGGTCTTTATATTTATAATATGTAAGTATTTAAAGTGTATCAACTATCTGGTATCCATAACACAAGCCTCGTAGCTATCGTCATTAATCATATTTCATTTAATACAGATGACTTCTGGGGCACATTCGTTGTGTCTCTGTCACTCTCTCCGCCTTTTTCAGCTGACAACTGACAAAGAAACAATCAGTCGACTCCCCTATGTCTATACGATAGAGTGAACTCTGTATGTGCCAGGTGTTAGGAACGTCAAAATGCCTAATTCCAAAATTAATTTGAAGTAAAAAAATAAAATTTTAATGAGCTTTTTCAGTGTGATAATAATTAGTTACGGCTGGTGAGTGTAATAACAATAGCTACTTAATTTAAATTCAATTAACGTTGATTTTTGATAAAGTTGGTATTTATTATTTATTTAATATAAACTGAAATATTATGCGATGTGAGAGCGTCGACCAAAATGGCGCTGGAAGATAATTTCGCTCTTCCATCATGAAAACATAGGGTTTTAAAAATTCTATCGATATGTCAAATTTAATCGTTATCATGTCTTCCATTGTTGCCATGTAGGTGTCTTTAAAATTATAAACATAAATAACTGTGTGAGTACTTCCTTCTTTTTCGAAATCAGTCAAAAGTCAAAACATTCAACTATTTTATTCACAACAACTGTCGAGTACATCGTTTATTGAAGGACTCTTCAATTTTTTACTTCACTTCCTCTCACGTATCAATAAATTAATTATATTGGCTATTAAATTCAAATAACAAAGGCAGGTAGTATACAATAATAGAACAAAAGTGGGGTCAAACGGCTAGTTAAAATAATAATTTGTAGGGAAGTCTGTCTCCGTCTTTCCATTCACGTTTTAGTCAGACTCCATATTGGATGTCGGAAGGGATTTTAGTTGTACGTGAGTGTTTTGATGACATTGATTTATAATAAACAGTGTTTGTTAGCTATTACTCTACCTGCGTTTTTGCCTGTATTTTATTTAGTTGATTACTAGACATGGTTCTTGCTTTCGACAATTTTTTTTTTCGAGATTTTCAAGTTTTTTTTTTAATTTTAATGAATTTTAATTCATTTTGTTATTTACTATATAATATATTTGAATTATTTATATTTTGATTTTTAACTTAAATACAAATGTTTTTGTAATGACGGGGTCGAAATCACATTGAGGAAGTTTTTTAAATCACCAATTTATAAAATTGCACCTATCACTTTGTTTTTTTAGCGATCGGTGCAATTTTTTAAACGCTCAACTATAAATATTTTCTTTTCTATTACAATATTTCCCAAAGACTTCTACTCTATTTCAATATATAATCCATAACACAAGCCTCGTAGTTTACCATGGAACCAGATGGTGATGTGTGCCAATGTCCCAAAATATTTATTTATTTTATTATTTATGTTGATTTTGTTTATTTACACAGAGGACTGTTTTTCTCCTTACTGTTCCCCGTCATACAAGTGGTGGCGTTCTTTCTAGCGGTGGGACACGACCCAAGAGACTTGCATCTTGCCATTGTTAACGATGAAGCGACTTATTTCAACGGTGAGTTTATTTTTATTATTAGAACAGTTCATACATACAGCATTTCTATAGTTTATTAGATTTTTTAACAGGAATAATTCCGTAATACATTGTTTTCATATAACTTTACTGGTTTACGCGGCGTACGCCATAAGCTCCCAGTCGACATAATTTTTTCCGCCATCTTCAACAATTATCGTCATATTTCTGCCAATTTAAACAAAATGTTAATGAATTATATACCTAACCTTCCCATGAATCATTCCGTCTATTTGTGAAAACCGTATGAAAATCTGTTTGATAGTTTTTTACTTAATGGGGCGCTGGGACGCACCCGAGCGAAGTGAGTTTAAGTCGCAGATAATTCTAAAAAACTATAACTACAATAATAGTGTATAAAAATACTAATTTACAGAGATTTTCTACAAATTTTCTTTACAAAATATACCTCATTTCCAGTGGATTACGAAGCGTGTAGAAACGGTAGCGCGACGACTGTGTTCCGGAGAGAGGACGAAACCTGTGAACAACACATGATGAGTTGCTGGTTCTTATTGGAAATGGAGAAACGGAAGCTATACGCAGTGAGTACACATACATACATACATACATACATACATACATATTACATAAACTTTAATACACCGGCAGGGCAGACGAGGTTTCCAATACTGATTGATTGGACCATTGATATATGGGATATGTTCATGTGATTTTTATATATATATATATATATATATATATATATATATATATATATATATATAATTTATTTGTCCCATATGTAAAATAGTATCTTACATTTATAAAAAAATAGTGAAAACCAGATTTTAGACTACACTTTGCAGGTACAGCCGAAGTATCATCTATATCATTGTGGTTTCTATTTTGTGGGTTTTTTTGCTATTTATTTTAACTTTCTCTTCTTTCTCGACCATTCAGCTTTGATCCATGAGTCACGTTACATATTTTATACATTGTCTGTTTATACATATTATAAAATTGTAACTAAGCGGAATCTGTACATTAAATAATTTTTGGAAAATCTTATTGATATAGACATTATTTTTTATACAAAGGCCGAATCCATAGTTTTTAGAATTTGTGTCTGTCTGTCCGACTGACTGTGACCGCATCACAAAAACCACTGAAGGGATTTTGAAATTTGGTGTGATGATAGCTGGTTGGTTATCCGAGTCAACATATAAGGTACATTTTATTGCGTGAAAATATCTCATCTCTGAGAAATCTATACTAAACGCTAAAACGTAAGTAGGGACGAATCTGAGCGGAGTGAGGGTGATCCGCTAGTTAAGTAGAATTTTTCTGAACACGTTCAATATTTTTATCGACATGAGTACCTCGTGGAAAATCACGGGCAAATAAAGTATGTAATACATAAGACGGTACTGTTATTCAAACATAACACCATACTTTTAATATATATATTTTAATTCCAGACACCATACGACTCAGTAGAAGAAGCAAAAGAAGCAGTGAGCAAAAAATATTTGTACGGTGCTCTTCATTTCCGTAGCAATTTTAGTGAAGCACTCACCATGCGCGTGTCCGGCGCCAACTTGGACGACGACATGGTGGACGAGAGCACCATCAGCGTGTGGGTGGATACCACGGGTGATTGTTGTGTTTTATCAGAATAACTCCTTTTTTAATGTTGGGAAATACATTTACGTATACTACCTGTACACGGGGCATTCCACGCCAAATCGGACGGACGGTTTCAAAAAAAATATATTTTTGATTTTCTTAACCGTTTCCCAGTCCCATGAGTCATATATGAACATTTCGATTGTTTAACTATTGTGTCTATTTGCGAACAGTTAATCTGTTTAGGTATTTTTAGTACCTACCTCTCAAAAGATTTTTTTGATCACTGGTTCAAAAATATCGAATTTTCAATAAAACCGCTTTTTTTGGTTTTTGCTCGCTCCACAGTTTACTCTGCTGTCAGAGAAGTACCAGGAGCGACCCGCACGGTACACCGTCCACCGAGGTGGGCCGCCTCCTAGTGCGTTTCTTGGCTTCAATTTTACGTGATCTGCCTCGACACGGGGATGAAACACCAACTTCCCATATAACTTAGTAATTAATCGTGGCCCAACCGGGGACTCGAACCCAGGACCTCCGGATCAGCAGCCGTACATTCTAGCCAATAGACCACTGAAGCAATTAACAGACTATTATTATTAATATAAAGTTTGTATGTGTGTACGTGTGTGTATTTGTTAGTTCTCACACTGAAGGGTTTGGGCGGTTCAATTTCCCAAGCGAGTACGTTACCACTTCGCTACCACTGCCTTAGTTTATTAATTATTATTATTAATTAGTATTTAAACGTCACAAAATATTTTTCAGATTATCAAATATCGTTTTTCATCAAAGGGCAAATGCACAAAACGTACGAGGCGTTCGCGAAACGCTCAATGAAAGCGTGCGGGAACAATGAAGATCTAGTACAAGTAAGATAAGCATTTATTTAATTTATTTAATAGGAACATCCAAAATTACTCAAAAAAGAAATCTCGACAACAGAACCGGGTCAATGCTTGCCGAGTCTATAGCTAAGATTAGAAAGCCGACTAAATAAGAATAAAATAAAACTATCTTTTTCGATTATATCGCGGTCACGGGAGTGATGGTCTCTCCCGTGACCACGATTGCTGTAAAGCATTAAAAACCGAAAGTCAAAATAAATCCGCGAAATAATTTGAAAAGATAGGTTTCATTTAAAATGTCAAATATTCGCGTAAATCTAAGAAAGTGTTAAGTACATAAAAATGATCAAAATCGGCCAAGTCATTTAGTATGTTGGAATTTAAAATGTAAACACTCATAGGCTCGTACTTTGCGTATTTATAATATAGAAGCAAATCCCATGATTGCCTTTTGTTTAATTATATTTCTATGGAAAGTTAATATTACCATATACTATTAGAATATCCCACGGAATCCACTTGATATATCGAGATACATATAAGAATTAGTCTCACTATTTGTTGATTCAAAGAAAAATCTTTATTTTATCTATGAATTTCATAAATCTCCCAATGATGGTACTTAGCCTGTACCGAGACTCGAACCCAGGACTTCCAGATATAGCCGTGTATAATGGCCGTTAGACCGTATTATTATAATATTATAAACGTGAAAGTTTGTGAGTATGTATAGATGTTTGTTACTCAATCACGCCAGAACGGCTGAACGGATCTGAATGAAATTTGGCACAGAGATAGATTATAGTCGAGAATAACACAAAGACTTTTTTATCCCAAGAAAAATGTACAGTTCCCATTGGGTAGATTAGTTTTCGTTTTTCTAGAGGCGAGCCCGAGCGAAGCAGGGTGAGCAGCTAGTCTATACATATAATAAAATTGTAACCAAGTGGAATCTGTACATTAAATATTTTTTGGGAATTCTTATTAAAAGAGACATTATTATAGATACAGAGTCCGAATCTATGGTTTATAGAGTTTTTATCTGTCTGTCTGTTACCGCATCACGACAAAACCACAGGACAGATTTTGATGAAATTTGGTATGATGATAGCTGTTCATCCGGGTCAACATATAGGATACTTCTTACCGCGGGAAAATATCTCATTTCTGATAAAAAATACAAAAACTGCATAGTAAGAGTATACTAATATGTAAAACCTAAGTTTTTGGTCGTCGGAACGCGGGCGGAACCGCGGGCAATGCTGGTTATATTTATATGTGTAATGTGAGGGCTTACTATATTTTTATATATGTATTTTTAGATACCAGTGAGATTTGAAGAGCCAATATATGGAGTTATGGACGCTGAAGTCGTAGCGTATATGGCCCCGGGTGTTATGGTCACGTGAGTAATTTGTTTTTTTTGTAAAGAACTAACTTACTAACCATAGGTATACCTAAATTAATTTAAAGTCGATTTGAACCTTATTTTAACTGTCTTGATGTATTGACAGATGATAATCCCACTATCCCATCCCATTAATATAATATAACTAGCGAATCACCATCTTTTCGCTCGGGTTCGTCCCTAGCTTGCTTCCCCATACATACTTTGGTCCCCATTTTCACCCCCTTAAGGGATGATTACCAGGATAAACTTACTTTTCAAATCATAAGATTTAAAAAACAATCTTAGTATTTTTTATTTCATTTTCTTCTATACAAAACTTCACGACAATAACAAACACAGAAAAAAAAACAATTTTCCAATTTGGTGCAGTCGATCCGAAGTCATGCGCGTACATACATTTCGGTGATTCATTTTTATTTATATATAGATAGTAGATAAATGCAAAAGTTTGGATGGTGTTTTTGTTACTCAATTACGTCGGAACAGCTGATCGAATCTGGATAAACTTGACATAGAGATAGTCTGGTATTGTTATAGGTTATTTTTTATCCCAGAAAAATGTACGGCTCCCGTGGGATAGATTTGTTTTTGTATTAGTTTGATATAATTGGACTGATCTGAGAGCCAGAAGGTGGATAGTGAAGTTCTTCGATGACTACTAGTAAAAACTTTAAGTTTGTTTAATATAATTGTATATTCAGCCCTTTTTAACGTCCCACCGCAGGGCACAGGCCTCCCTTCAATACGAGGGGGGGGCCATAGTCCACCACGCTGGGCAATTGCGGGCGGACTAAGCATGTCTTTTTTCTTTTATCTAATATATTTAAACGAGCAATTCTTGTATATATGTATATTTATATATCTATATAATCTGAATCTCGGAAATGGCTCCAACGATTTTCATGAAATTTAGTATACGAGGGGTTTCGGGGGCGATAAATCGGTTTAGATTAGTTTTATGTCTGGGAAAACGCGTGTTTTCGAATTTTCATGCGGTTTTTTTCGCGGTATTTATTGAAGTGTTTAGTTTTTTTAAAGAAAATTATACTTTTCAACGAAAAACTCCGAGCGAAGCTCGGTGGCCCAGGTACTTATAATAAAATACAAAAGATTAGATATTTTTCTTCATTAATATTTATTTATTTATCACTCAGCACACAAATTGTTATTTCTATGTTACGATAAAACATTACTGTTTGACTCTACTCGCCGTGCCAGCGGTCGCGGATTCGAGTCCCACTGGGGGCATTCATTTGTGTGATGAACACGAATGTCTGCACCCAGTCATGGGTGTTTATATTCATAATATGAACGTATTTAACGTTACATATATGTAGTATAACAACTATCTGGTACCCATCCGTAACACAAGCCTCGTAGCTCACCATGGAACTAGACGGTGCTGCGTGTTAACGTCCCAACATATGTATATGAGCGTGTGTCTGCCTGCGTGCACAGGATAATCTACTTCCTGGCGGCGATAGTGACGTCGACGCTCATGATAGCGGACCGGCTGGAGGGCGTGTGGGAGCGCAGCGCCGTGGCGGGCGTGCGCGCCGCAGAGATGCTGCAGGTGCACGTCGTGCTGCAGTCGCTCGTCATACTCGTGCAGGTGCGTGTGTGTGTGTGTGTGTGTATGTGTGTGTGTGTGTGTGTGTGTGTGTGTGTGTGTGTGGGGTTAGGTTTAAATCAAATCAAATATTTTTTATTGCACACCATTATTTTATATTAGATAGTTGAAACGGACCTACTTATTGGGATTTTCTGTAATGAAAACCGAATGCTAAGCTGTAAATCTTGCGATCATCTCACCGCGAGTATCGAATCGTCATCTGACTAAAGGTTAAGAATGAATATCAGCATTTATATACATATGTGTACACACACGAGATATTTTCTATATATTGTAGTTATAATGTTGGCAGTTCAAAATCTATTAGGGTTCCGAGGTTGAAATGGAACGCTTATAATTTTATAATAATTTTCTCGTCTGTCCGTATATTCGTTTGTTACATCATTTTACGAAGAAGCTATTGGACCTATATTGCTGACATTTAGTAGGTGTCTCATATAAAAAGCTACAATTTTATGGTATAAAACCTATTCAGTTTTACCAAACTTTGCTCTTTAGGGTTACGTAGCCAAAGGACTAAAACAGATGTCTTATAATTTCACTTTGTCCGTCTGTCTGTCATCCCATCTATCTGTATATCATAACCATTTAACTCTAAAATAATGGAAGCCACATTGTTGTAATTTGGTAAGCAGTTGTCTCATGAGAATCGCTAGATAATTCTGCAGGTAAATTACAATAAATAAAAAATAGTGGTGGCACTCCGCACTTGTTACTGAGGGATATAAAAAATCCAAACCGTTCACATAAGCGTGTTGGGGTATCTCTAATAGGTCTATGAGTATGTACTGAAAAAAAATGATATAATATAACTTTCAAAATAATTTTAACATAATATAAATTTAATGTTTTATTCTACGGAACCCTCGGTATGCTAGTCGATTTCATACTTGACCAATTTTGTTAAGTTCGTTTTTGTCAAAATATTCTCACCACCACACTAATATTTTAAAAACTATTTAGTGATTTACGCGAATATTTGACATTTTAAATAAAACTATCTTTTCGGATTATTTCGCGGATTTATTTTGATTTTTGGTACCCGATGTTTCGAATGCTTTACAGCATCCATGGTCACGGGAGAGACTAAAGTTATAGATGTCTCAAAGGCGTTATATACTTGTTACAAACAGTGCCTATCCACAATTTTACAAAATGTTAATTATTTCAAGAATTCAAAAATGGCACCAAAATATTTGAAATATCAAAATAAATCAGCGAAATAATCCGAAAAGATAGTTTTATTTAAAACAGTTCAGCTCTTAGCCTAAATAGTACATAAAACAAAATTATTTATCATAGATGTTTTAACATTAATATATATATATATATATATATATATATATATATATATATATATATATATATATATACATATATATATATATATATACATATATATATATATATATATACGTGTATATATATATATATATATATATATATATATATATATATATATATATATAACTATTTTATTCCAGACTGTGGAAATGATGACAGTATCCTACTTAGGATACAGCCTGCCCTACAAGGGCTCTCTATGGACAGTGGGTTCCCTCCTGTTCCTGCAAGGGTTGGGAGGGATGTGCTATGGGTTCCTGCTCTCAGTGCTATGTTCCAGTTACACCTTATCCTTCTTCATAGCTACGGGCAGCTTTTATCCCATGATTTTGTTATGTGGTATGTATTTTTTTTATAAATTATTATCTAAATGAGCGGTAGCAAAGAGTCAATATAAACAAATTTATATCGGCTTACCTTTTAAAATCTAGTTATAAACCTTTTTTTTTTTATTTGGATGTTTGTTTATTATTCTTTGACAAATCAGCTAGGATTATCTATAGTTTTTAAATGTAAATAATAATAATATAACAATAAGAACTAAAAAAATTATTCAGACGGGCTTGACCGGCTTACCTGTGATACGATTTATTCCCTCGCAATTATATACGGGCTATATGCAAAATTGCAATCGGTGGTGTAGTGGCTAGCATTTATGCCCGCAGATTCAGAGGTACTGTCGGGTTCGAATCCTGGATCGGGCCAAGTTCAGCTATTGTGTCTTTCTGTTTAGTAAGCCTCAGTAACAGCACAAAGTTGGGAAGTGGGCGGTGATTCACCCCCGTGCGGAGACCAAGTATCGCGTCGGTCTTTCTCCTTAACTTTCACTGGTCGTGTCTCGTTTCGTCCCACCGGAGTATGAGAATGACAGGGATAGAGAGTGTACTTGAGTCTGCACTGTAATATAAGATCCAATATCGAACCCACTACCTATGTTTTATATTACAAAACTAATAATATACAACACACATTATATTTAATAAACCATTCTCTGTTCCTAGGGATTATTTGGCCACTAGAAGGCATGCCCTCAGCCTTGAGGCTGTTCTCATTCGTGCTGCCTTTCACCCTGCCCGCTATATCTCTCCGGGGGCTGATGGAGAAGGGTTCCACAATCCTGGACCCTGATGTGTACAATGGTTTCCTCGTCACATTAGCCTGGATAATTGGTGCCCTAGCCCTTTGCTTCTTACGACTAAAGTACAAAAAGACGTAAGTTAGTTACACTTCTCCATCTTCTCCATATGTAAGTTATTCTATTTGTTCGTCTGTGAATCCATCAAAAAAGTTCTATATACACAATCCCATGCTAAAGTTCTCTTAAAACTGTCACTGATTGTGTTTAGGTAATTATCCTAGTTGAAATAAATATACAACGATGTAAATTGAACCATAATGCAATGCTTAAAGTTATTTTCACAAAAACTAAAATTTATAACCGCGCTTAAATGTTTAAATGAACGCTCATTCGGTGAGGACATTTGTCGCTGATTGTGTATGTAGTACATTTTTGATCGATGGTCTGTGAATTGTATTTGGGCTGTTATGGGTATATGGATGTTTTTGTTTAATTTTGATGATGATAATGATATTTAATAGTAAAATGTTTATGAATATTCGTGTTGAGTTTCTTGAAATTCATTTGTTTTGGATGTTATTAATATGATGATACTCAACTGGTAATTACTAATAGATGCCTACGATTTTGTATGGTATTCTCAAAATAGTTTATGATTGAGAAGTAGGTGCTGATATCTTTTTTTTATGTTTAGAATTTTCTAACGTAATTTTATATTCTTCTCCATAAGACATTATGGTGGAGAATAATTTAATGAGAATTTAATATTAGTACCATTCAGTACTTTCTTATATCTACTTAGGTTTAATTAAACCTTTTTTATTTTTTTCCATTTTTCTCCAAAATATTATTAGTAAAGATAATTTAGTACAATTCAAAAAAACTATAACATGGTGAAAAAAAAGGAAATGTATATCTAATAAATATTCTCGTTTCAATAATATCCCTTATACGTCAACGGACAAACAGACAAATGTAGGTTATTATATTATTATTAAAATAATTCACGGGTTAAGTAATTTTTGATTGTGTCGAGTGATTGGATTGTGTGAAATTAGAATCTGTCCAAAAGATAAAAGATATAGAATACATATTTCTCTTATAATTTTTGTATAACGGTGAAAGCTCTTGTTATAATAAATACTTATTGTATTGTTTTCTAAGTGATTTTAGGTGTCTAAGCTTTCATAGTTACGGACAATATTTTTTGATGTAAAACGGGGTGTTTACCATGTTTTTTTCTACTTAATTTTACATAACTCCTTTTGAAAGTCTTATAATATGCGGGGCTGTATTGCTAGGTCAGTCTTTTGAAAATATGTATGGCGATGATGAAAAATCTGTCGATTTCTATCAACTGCATTGCATTTTACATTTGAAAAAATTGGTAATTATTATTTATTTATACTATAATATTATAAAGCTACTGAACCGATTTACATGAGATTTGGTAAGAAGATAATTTGAGACCCCGGGAAGGATATAGGATACTTTTTATCCCGGAAATCATCCCTTAGGGGGGTGACAATGGGGATGAGTGTTTGTATGGGGGAATCAAGTTTCGCTATATATAGAAATCGCTAGTTTAACATAAAGCCAAAGTACATTATGTAAAGTGAAAGCGCCGACTAAATGGTGTTAAAAGACAATCTCGCTCTACCATGATCAAAGGCTAGGGCTGGCACTGTTCATGGGAAACAATATGGGGTCCATAAAAGTAAGGGAAAATATGAAAAAATGATAAATATCCCCTTTTATCTCGTACAGTTTTAGGTGTTTTTTACATATGAAGTGATATGTGGGTTTTTATGTGAGTGTGATTTTGTTGATTTTCATATTAACGTCATCTCAATTTATTATAAATATTAATTATTTAAGAGCTTTATTTGTTTAAACTATAAATCAATTATTTAAATTAAAAAAAAGTTTTTAGATTATTTTTCATTTAATGTCCAAATATTATGATTTAAAAATTATTATTTTAAATAAATAAATAAATAGATGGCGTTAATATATGAAAAGTGGTGATGATAAATAAGGAGCTTAGCTCTCGGGTAGCTGTGCAATGTACAATGTACAACTTGCAATGTTCAATGTACATTATACAATATATAACGTGCAATGTACAATTTATTACGTACAATGTACAAATAATTATTATTGAAGTGAAAACTTCTATAGGCAGGTTTGGATGGGGAGTAAATTCATGTAAGTCGTCATCGACATGGTCACGTGACGTGTTAACGCTAACACTCAGAGTGCCGATAGATGTCAAAACCAGATAAATGTGAACAGTTTTAATTTACAAATTTTAATTTAAGATCAAACAATTTAAATATACAAATATAACAAGTGTTTGTTTATATTTTTAAGTTTTCACTTCTGTCGGCAGTCCTCGTGACTGCTTTTTTTAAATTTTTTATTTACATTATACAATTTGCAATGTGCAATTTACAAAGTATTGCGTATAATGTACAATGTACATAGAGTAGTGTTGATGTCACAGCATTAATAGTCGTAAGTTTGGTTAAGTACCAATTGTGATTTATACTTAGTTTGTTTGTACGGCTTTTTGTAAAATAAAGTGTTATTTCGAAATCATTTTATGTTTTTTTTTTAATATTATTTACCCTTTAGCATTTGATGCAAGATATGTAAATTTTATTTGTTATTAATATATCCTTAATATTTTCATTAAGGTTGATTTTCCGTTACATAAATGTTTGTATTGATCATATAAATGGTCTTGTGGTCAAGTTGGTACTTTAAACAAAGAACGCAAGATTACTATTTTACTTAGAAACTTCAACTGCCCTATCGGTATAGACTCCAGTAGATATCTTGTGTCAATGCAGCTCATAAGGTCCTCGGTTCGAGTCCCGCGTCTATCAAAAACAGTTAGGGATTTGTTCTTACAAAAATGATAAATGATTTAAAAGTATTATATTAGAACAGAATTTGGTATGGTATGGTATGTTCGGGCTGTTTTCCGCAACTCGACGACTATGCGCCTAGAACAGAATTTAATTAAACATTTCAAAATAATGTAAGTAAAGTAACAAAAAAACACTATCCAATTCAGTTTTTACGTCTTAATTTATTGAAAATTACCTGAATTTAGACCTCCCTTCAATACGAGGAGGATCAGGTCATAGTCCACCACACTGGCCAAATGTGAATTGGCGGACTTCACATGTCTTTCGAAAACTTGCTAGGTTCTCTCACACATGCAGGTTTCCTCACGATGTTTTCCTTCACCGTTAAGACAAGTGGTAATCATGTTGGAAATGATTCCACATGAAAATATCAGAGACCAGGGATTTGAACCTGCATCACTCGGTTCCCCAAGCAAGCGCATTACCACTGGACTACCACTGCCTCCATATAGTTTATGTATGTACTATAAATTTTATCCAAATCTGCCCAGCAATTTCAGCATTAACGAGTAACAAACATACACACGTACAATATAACTTTAATATGGACGTTACAAAATAAACTTAAAATATGATTCTTAATTAAATCATTTTATTATTATTCCAACACACACAACTTATCTGTTCAATTTTTTACAAAAAAAATTTTAAACTTAAAAATTAAGAACAGGGTATAGGCGTGTATTTTAGTTTTTTTCTTCTTCTATATAAAATAATTAAATAATAAATAATAATACGGATATAGATAATGTACAGTCGATAAATATTACACAAATATACATAAAATTTAGCTAACTCGCGTACATAAAAAATCCTAATTAAACATCATTTTTATCACTCATCACATTTACGTCTTGCTTTTCAACCTTTTCAACCGACTTCAAAAAGGAGGAGGTTCTCAATTTGACTGTATTTATTTTTTTATTTTTTTATGTTTGTTACCTCAGAACTCCGTCATTTATTAACCGATTTGGACAATTTTTGTGTTGTTTGAAAGTGTATACTTCCAGATTGGTCCCATTTAAATTTCAAAAAAAAAAATACCACCCCTAAGGGTAGAAAACTGGCTAATGATGAATTTAACCTACTTCTAATTGTCATATTAACTTTAAATTTGCAAGTGTTTTTATTTCCGTTGATAGTACAGTGGTTCGGTGTTGTTGACCTGATCTGATGGTAAGGCCAGAAGGTGGATAGGTGGGACTCTTCAAGGGCTAATAGTAGATACTTTGAGTTTGGGCTTATTTTGTTTGATTTGACAAGCCTAACACGTTGGAATTCTTACTTTGCTACTACTGTCTACACTAAAAAGGGAAAAATAAAAACTTTTTAACAAAAAAATAAAAACCTAATTCAAACAAAAGCACTAAAAAGTGAAAAATAACTGATTGGTAGTTTTCATTTACTATACATACCTAATAAAATATTTTCGAAGTCGGTGTGCTTTGGCTAAGTAATTAAAGCCTACCTATTAAATACATAACTAATCAAATATTTTTGAAATCGGTGCCAGCCCATACAAAGCAAAGCACACCGACTTCGAAAATATTTGATTAGGTATGTATAGTCAATGAAAACTACCAATCAGTTATTTTTCACTTTTTAGTGCTTTTGTTTGAAGTCGGTTTTTATTTTTTTGTTAAAAAGTTTTTACTTAACGCTATTTGAATTTCGCTAAACGTTTTCCCTTTTGTTGCTGGCAAGAAAATGGTGATTATAATAAAAATCAAAACACACATAAAGCAGAAAAACCAGTAAATGGTCGAGGGACCCAAAGCTGTGGTCATCAGTGCGAAATATTTAGTCGTTACAAATGCCATGAAGATAGAGATTGCTATACATATAGTGACTCCTGTAGCTCGGGATTGACCATCAAACAACTCAGACGGAATGATCCATACAAGAGTTCCAATTCCTAGGAAAAAAAATTCAATTAAAAGTTATTTTACATTTTATTTAACATACATATTATATCTATACATATAATAAAATTGTAACTTAGCCGATTCTGTACATTAAATATTTTTTGGAAAATCTTATTCAAATTATTTTCATTATTATCGATACAGAGGTCGAATCTATAGTTCTTAGAATTTTTGTCTGTCTGTCTGTTACCGCATCACGGAAAAACCACTGGAGGGATTATGATGAAATTTGTTATGGTGATATCTTTTTTAAGTCTTTATTCAAGCTAACATTATAATTGCATTGTATTGTATTCAGCCCTCTTTATCGTCCCGTACCTGTTGTGTGTGTGTCTGTGGCATCGTAGCTCTCAAACGGATGGACCGATTTCGATGCATTTTTTTTCATTTGAAAGCCAGTTTCCTTGCGGTGGTTCTTAGCATGTTTGGTTAATATCGGTCCAGCAGTGTAATAGTATCAGCTCTTTCCCAAAATTATTTAAGGCATTTTGGCGTATGATTACTCGATTAAGTGCTTCACGCATGCCAGCTTAATCGTTAAATGACAATTAAGTAATTTGCGTAGGGGGTTTTTTAAATTTATAATTATTTCAATAAATCTTTATATTCTAAAATCTTTAACTCATACAATTAGTAAAAATCCTATTATAATCGTTTTAGCTACATATTTTAACCGTTTCGAAGGTTATCTTGAACAAACATAAGCTAGACAGACCAATTTTGAAAAAAATGTTTTATTATAGTAATAATAGTCATATAAGCATTAGTATTATTTATTATTACTGTAATTCGCATATTATACAATATATCTGTGAGAAATATAAGAAAGTATTATTGAATCTATCTGCTCAATAATACTTAGATTTACGCGAATATTTGACATTTTAAATAAAACCATCGTTTGGGATTATTTTGCGGATTTATTTAGATTTTTGGTTCCCGACGCGTTTTCGAATTATTTACAGCAATCATGGTTACGGGGTAGATTAAGGTTTTAGATGTCTCAAAGGCGTTATATACTTGTTACAGACACACAGACAGCATATAACGCCTTTGAGACGTCTAAACCCTTAAATGAACCTTAAAGGAACCAAAAATCACATTAAATCCGCGAAATAAATCGAATAGATAGTTTTATTTAAGATAAGACTCAATATTATACATGGCCTGAACTCTGTAGTTAATACATTAAGATAAAAATAAAAAAAATCATAGGTTTCTTAGTTATTTATTTCGTCTATTCTTAACAATATATTGTTAAAATATAATATTAAATATCCATGTATTAGATTACCTACACTCTACATGGAGGCATAGGTCACATGATAGTCATAAGAAAAGAAAATGTTGACAGAACAAGGCAACATGATCACTAATGTCGTCCGTTACCGCATTAACATTACTTTTTCTAAGCGCTTGCTCATCTTAATTTAAAATATGACAAAGAAAGCGCCAAATCTGTCGCTTTTGATAATATTTTGTGTCGAATTGAATAATTGGAATGTTTATTTTACGAACCAATCTCCTTCGTCTCTTCTCCATTCTACGTAACATTGGAGAAGTAATCTGTGCTCAACTAGCATCCTTTGAAGCCATTAACAAGACAATTGAATTGAATAATGGCTGTCACGTCACGTTATCAAAGTGGAGTGCGCTCAGAGTGGGTGGTAGTTATCAACGTTTTTTTTTTATACCCAAGCTACATATCGTTGGCTCACTATTACAAAGTTCTATGTTACAATTTTAGTACTTATTTAGTTATTAATGCTACAAAGTTCTATGTGTCATTAGCTACAGTTTTGCAAAAACAAACCACTAGATAGCGGCACTTTAACTACAAAATATTTAATTTTACATAGTTCTATGTTGTCTTTTTTACGATAACAAAATAACGCAGTTCTATGTAAAAATTGCTAAACTTCATTAAAATTAACGTAGAACTTGTAATAGTTAGCCAGATATACCTATCGACATCGATTTGGACAAGATGGTCATTATCTGCGAACTCGTATAGATAAAAATATCGAAAAAAATCTTGGGCGGGAGCATCCATAATCACTATTGATATCTTTCCATTCTTTAATTTCCAAATTAACGTCAAAGTATTATTGTAAACTGTCAAAAAAGGTTTGGGTCACATTTTGATTAAAAAAATGTGAAATGTAGATAATCTAAAGTCCTTAC
Source organism: Brenthis hecate (assembly GCA_951806755.1). Taxonomy (NCBI): domain Eukaryota; kingdom Metazoa; phylum Arthropoda; class Insecta; order Lepidoptera; family Nymphalidae; genus Brenthis; species Brenthis hecate. Next base: position 7,746,540 of record OX638260.1, read on the forward strand.
AACATTTTTAACTTCTCATATTATAAACACTATTTTATGAAATAAACTTTGTGATGCCATATATCTGATCTCGTTTTGACACATGATCGAACCAAACCCCACTACGCTCAATCATTTAAAGCCGTAGAATTACCTGTTTTATACATAATCACAGAATAACTAAAACATCGAATGTCTAAAACTTATCACGTCATATATTATTTTTGCTATTCGCTTCGATAGCATCCATGTTGACTTTTGCACCTAATGCTATTTGAATTTCGCTGAACGATTTACCCTTTGTTTCTGGTAAGAAAATGGCGATTAGTATAAAAAGTAAAACTGACATTAAGCTGAAAAACCAATAAGTAGGAGCAGGACCCAACGCTGAGGTCATGAAGGCGAAATATTTAGTAGTTATGAATATTAAAATGGTAGCAGATGTAAGGCTAGTGGATACTCCTACTGCTCTTGATGGTCCTTCGAACAATTCAGATATTACAATCCACATCAGTGATCCAATTCCTGTGAAAGAAATTCAATCTTAGTAATTATACTTATTATGTTATACTCGTATATAAAGCTTTATTATATAATTATTACTTATTATTAATTATTATCTATACATATAATAAAATTGTAACTAAACCGAATCTGTACATTAAATATTTTTCGGAAAATGTTATTGAAATAAATATTATTATCGATACAGATTCCTAATCTATAGTTTTTAGAATTTTTGTCTGTCTGTCTGTTACCGCATCACAGAAAAACCACTGGAGGGATTTTGATGAAATTTGGTATGGTGAGCTGGTTATTCGGGTCAACATATAGGATACTTTTTACCGCGGGAAAATATCTCATTTCTGAGAAAAAATACGAAAACTGCAATGTAAGAGTATACTAACATGTAAAACCTAAGGATTTTGGTTTTTGGTCATCTGAACACGGACGGAGCCGCGGGCAATGCTAGTTTATTATATAATTATTACTTAATAAGAGTATATTACACTAATATAAAAAGCCGAATAATTTGTTTGTTCGTTTGAGTTCGTTCATTTGTTCGCTCATGTGTTTGTTTGAATGCGTTAATCTCTGTATCTATAGTCCCTATTTGAAAAATCCTTTTTGCGTTTTGTAGCATACTAGCGAAAAACGAAAATTGATCTATTCCACGAGAACCGTACATTTAGCCTATGTGCTATTCCAGACTATAATCTATCTCTGTGGCAAATTTCACCCAAATACATTCAGCCGTTCTGGCGTAATTGAGTAACAAACATTCAAAAACATCCATCCAAACTTTCGCATTTATAATACTAGTAAGATTAATTGACACTTATACATATAGATAGATATCATACATCACACTACGAACTGCGAGAGCGGAATAGTTCTAAAAAATTAAAAGAAGCGGGCGAAGCCGCGTGAGAACGCTAGTAATATATAAAATTGAACTTATGTTTAACTGTTTGTAAAAATGGATTTCTTTACAATCCAACCGATTACGATGAAATTTTGTATAGTAGTTGTAGAAGTACTCATACAAAAAAAAATTAATACATACATATAATAAATTTCTACCTTAAATGATAAAGATAAGTTGATTCTACGTGATCACTTATTCAAAGTACCTACGTGACATTTGCATATAAAATTTTGCTAAACTGGTATATTTGTTTGAAAACTATTAAGACGTGCTCTAAATTACATGTACTATGTATTATTTATTACATTGTACGTTTTACTAAAAATAGAATAAGAATATTTTTAATATTATTTTTTTTATAGTATTCAGTGACAAACGAGCAGACAGCCCATCTGATGGAAAGCGGTACCTGTCGCCCATAGCACTTACGGTTCAGGCACTTAGGTTTTAGGTTACAAAAATGCAGAACCGCAGGTGCGTTGTCACTGTGAGGACTAAGATGATATGCCTCTTGCCTGTAATTGCGCTGGCTACCTTATCCTTCAAACCGGAACACAACAATGCAATCATTGTTGCTTGTCGGGAGAGATAGATAAGGGGGTGGTACCCATCCAGTCGGACTCCTCAGGCTTGACAGAGCCCTATCACCGGTAAAACATTCATCGATGTTTCTCTAACTGTGGCAAAGTGCCTTAACAAGAGAATTGAAATGAATCAAATTCCCAAAATATGATCTGCCTATCTCAATCTCAGACCTACGAAGTGAGTCAAAGAACGTAATTAAACGCATTATTTAAAAAAAAAAACATTTAAATGTAACATAATAATTTATAACGATATATGTATGTACATATACATAATATAATTATATGTTATTATAGTAAGTCTAAGAATGATTTAGTTTCAAAATTCCTTACATTATTCTTATCCACAATTCCTTACATCCATACGTAATATTATAAAAGTGAAAGTGTGTTTGTTTGTCCATTTTTCACGTCGAAACAGAGGTACAGATTGGTGTAATTTTTTGTGTGGAAATAATTGGAGGGCCGAAGAGTGACATAGGCTACTTTTTACCGCGGGAGATTATCTTATATCCACGGGAAAACACGCTATAATGCAGCCCAAAAAAATCATAATCACAATTACTTGAAACTTCGTATTAATGCTCTTCAATACAATTAAATAAATACGTATTTTAGCATTTTTCAAAATTCATCCCATAAGGGGGTAAAACAGGGGATGAGAGTTTGTATGAAATCTATCTTTTTAGTTCCTTTTGTAGTTTTACCGCGAGCGAAGCCACGGATTCTGCTAGTAATATTATAAGTGTCAAAGAAACTGTCTGTTACATTTTCACATTTAAGCCGCTGACCAAATTTTGATAATATTGCAAGGATATAGATTGCATCCTGATCGAACATAGGCTACCCTTGAACCCTGCCCTTATCACGCAAGTGAAGCCGCGGGCAAAAAAAAAATCACATATGCATTTATTAAAATTAAAACTGGAACTAAGAATAGGTGTCTACAAGTTAATTTATTATTAGATTTTTTCCTATAATAGACACTAAATCTGCCTGCCTAGTATAATAATGTCATTAGTAAATTTTAGAAGTAGCCTGAGGCTAACATAATGAAGCTTACCAACACTATAGCAGAAAACGATGAGGATCAATGACACGATCGGCAAGTAGTTCATAAAACCAGTTATTTCATAGCCTTCACTTCCACTTATCTGGAAAAATGTTCCAAGCCCCATCTGGACAGAAATAGAAATGAATATATATTATATATAAACTCTTTTATACGAATAACAAAATTCTAAGTATATGTATGTATGTATATATGTATGTATGTATGGATGTATGTATGTATATATATATATATATATATATATATATATATATATATATATATATAATGGTATAGTCTATTTCATACTAAAGAGCGAAGCGAGGGTGAACCGCTAGTATAAATATAGTTTCTCAATAACACAATAGCAATAACTGTGTCAGTCCACGATAAAAGGTTGTAATTGATAGTTTATAATATTCTCACGTCAACAATATTTGTGTTTTGTAATAGTTTTAAATTGCACGTAATTATAATGTTAAAATAATATCTTTATTTGTAATTTATAATTATCTTACATTAGAGTATTTGCGCGCAATAGAATATAGGAACTCTTGGATATTTTCTTTTAAACTTTATTCATAAGGCTGTAAGCATAAGAGAGGGATGTAATAAATAAAAAACAAAATAATTAAAAAAAGAAGTGACGGTGGTATGTTAAGTTTTTAGATTTGAATTAAAGTGGTAATCTATACCTATCTATTCATGCATATAATAAAATTGTAATGTAATTGGTGCAATTTTCATTTTGTTAATTGTGGGTAGGTTGTCTGTAACAACTATACCTTCAAGACATGTAACACCTCAGTCTCTCCCGTGACCATGGATGCTATAAAGCATTCGAAACGTCGGGAACCAAAAATCAAAATAAATTCGCGAAGAAATCCGAAAAGATAGTTTTACTAAAATGTCAAGTATTCGCGTAAATCTAAGAAAGTATTATATATTTATTAATTTAACTAGTGGACGAAATAAATGTGGTGATCGAAATTCGTCCCCAATCATTATTTACATATTTATATAAAAAAATGAACTGTTTCTAAATTGTATTTATTGCTAAAGCTCGCCAATAGCGAGTTGGTGGATTTTCGAAAACATACTAATTTCTTTTAGGCATGCAAGTTTCTTCATGACATTTGCTTTCACCGTAAGGTAAGAAGTAATCATGCTAAAAATTATTCGCACATGAAAATATCAGAGGTGCGAGTTCCAGAAGTTCAACCCGGATCACTTGGTTTAACTAACTCTCTACAAAAAGTACTTAAGTGATACTTTCTTAGATTTACGCGAATATTTATATATAACCTCAGTCTCTCCCGTGACCATGATTGCTGTAAAGCATTCGAAACATCGGGAACCAAAAATTAAAATAAATCCGCGAAATAATCCGAAAAGATAGTTTTATTTAATCCCTCCACGACCGCGGACACGCCGGCGTGTCAGTTAACAATAGATTTCTTAGAATTTTAGTTAATTTCTTAGAAATTTACCTGGAGGAGTTAAAAAAAAATACACTTACCATCCCGAGGAAGAAACCAACAAGAGTCGTCAACATGATGGTCCTTCTTCCAAATTTTCTCATAATCAGCGTCGCACACACGCTTGCTAACAACTGAATAACTCCTATAATAACGGAAGCTATTTCTGATGGTACACTGGTCTTAGTCGACTCAAGAATTGTTTGTAAGTAATAATTAATCGCGTTTGAACCGATTAATTGACTGCCAGTACCTATCAAAAAGCCTAAACCCAATGCTTTTAAGAACGTTTTATTTCTAAACAAGGCAGCTTTATCTAGTTTTTTCTCTGTTTTTTTACTAGACGCAATGTATTCTTCTAACTCTTCTTTTGCAAGTGCTTGCGAACCTCGTATTACTGTTAGTACTCTTATCGCTTCTTCTGTATCACCTGGAATATTTAAATAATATAAAGTCTAGGTCAAATTTATTTAAGTTGCAGGTAATTATATATTTAAAGTTTTCATATGGGATATAATTGTGCTAAACATTTGAGTGAAATGAGTTATTATAGTTATTTAAGCCACGATTCCTAAGGGAATTGATTATATATATATATATATATATATATATATATATATATATATATATATATATATATATATGAAATTTAGTATACAGGCGGTTTCGGGGGCGATGAATCGATCTAAATTAGTTTAATGTCTGGGAAAACGCGTGTTTTCGAATTTTCATGCGGTTTTCTTTCGCATTATTCCACGCAAAATATGGTCGCTAATTTCGCATAAGCATCGTGGTTAAGCGGTCAAGGCGCTAGTTTGATAACCATAGGTGTCTGGGTTCGTATCCCGGTCGGAAACAAAGTTTTTACTTTTGTTTTTTTTTTGCATTTTTCCAAATTTTTAGTTTGTTTTTTTTTACTGTTTTTTTGGCCAAAAACTCCGAGCGAAGCTCAGTCGCTCAGGTACTAATCAACCTAAATGAAAACTAAAAAAACCGTGCACAAACTAAAATAAAATTACATCGTCCACGTAAACAAAAATTTTCTAAAAAAATGTTCATAAAATGAAAACAACTGGGCCAAACTATGTTAAATTTTTATGGGGCCAAATAGCAACTATCCCGCATCAAACTAAAGAAGAATCACGTAAATCGGATCATAAATCTCTGCGTAATCGGTGTACTTACATAAAAAAAAAACAATCAAATTAAGAACTCCTTTTTGAAGTCGGTTAAAAATATAGTTTAAAATTAAGAAAAAATCAATAATATACCTTTTGAATACAAATGAAAGGGCGTGTCCGGCAAGAACAGTATAGGCACGGTCAGGGCGGCTATGACGATTGCAAGAACAATGCTAAAGGTGCTATAGGAGAGGAACGGACCGACTGACAGTGTGAATACCACGCCCAGAGATGAGAAAAATTGAAGCAATGTGCCTAAAGAGCCGCGATGTTCTTTCTGTAAATGAAATCAATAAAAAAATTAAATAAAAATGTTGGGACATTACCACATAGCACCATCTAATTCCATGGTAAGCTACGAGGCTTGTGTTATGGATACCAGATAGTTGATACACTACACATATATAACTTTATATACATACATATTATAAATATAAACAGTAAACACCCATTACGTTTGTAGTACAAACATTCGTGCTCCTTATACAAATGAATGCCCCCAGCGAGACTCGAACTCGCAACCACTACAAACAGAGCCAAACGTATCGTGAATAATAAACAACGTAAAACACACGAAAAATCACGCCAGTCCGTTCCTCCGTTTCGACGTTAAAGAATGACAAACAAACAAACAAACAAACCAAAAAATAAACAAACACACTTTCACATTTAAAATACTAGTATGGATTAAGCTAACGACGCTTTTTGGTTCGCCTCGCCTTAGTGCGTCAATAAACAATATTGACTCTAAAATACTTTCTACCATAATTCAAATTACATAAAATTAAAATTACTGAATAAATTCACTAATTATTTATTTTTAAAGACAAGTAGAAAGTTAGATTGCGTCATTTTGTGACGAGACATAAGTAAAATGATAATGCCAAGGTAAACATTAGCAATTGACATTTCTATATCTATGCAAATTGCAATAAATTTATAGAATAACTCGACACCTCAAATTATAGATGGGTATTTTTTTTTTGTATAATATAGACTTGTATAAATATTTTAATGAATTTTATAAAGTCTATATAATTAAAGCCAGCCAGATATTCAACAGTTATTTTTTAAATATTAAGTTACCGTATCTACACAGTAGGTATTTATCTGTAAATTGAAATGTCTGTTATGTCAAAATAGCAGCTTTTTACTAAATGCTGAAATTTAAGAAAAACACAACTTTAAAACTTTTTGTCCGTCTGTCTGTCTGTTCGTTCTGGCTAATGTCTGAAACGGCTGAACTGATTTGATGGGACTTTCTCTGGTGTTATAAGGTGTAACGTAACTTATTTTTATTTTAGAAATAGAATTAGGGTTTAGGGTTTCGCTCAAAAAAATTAAAAGGTAACCCTAGGGACGCACCCGGGCGAAGCGAAGCGCTAGTTATAAATATATTATATTGTTAGGATACTTGAGCAAAAATGCAGTTAAATGTGTCATCGCGTCTACTATAAATAGCCTAGGTGACTGATCTCTGAAACTTCTCATCCGATCTGAAAATTCCGTCAATATGAAAAAAATGGCTCAGTTTGTAGTGGCCCTACTCGCTGTGCGAGCGGTCGCGGGTTCGAGTCACACTGGGGGCATTTGTGTGATGAACACGAATGTTTGTACTCCAGTCATGGGTGTTTATATTTATAATATGTATGTATTTAACGTTACATATATGTATATAGTGTATCAACTACCTGGTATCCATAACAAGTTTACCATAGAATTAGGGAAATAAAAAGACACTTAAGAGCGTACCCGAGTGTTTATAAATTGTCTGGACACTTACATTAGCCATCTCAGAAGCGTAAATCGGGACTGTGATTAACGTTAAAGTATCGACCACCGTCATGATTATTCTGCATAATATAATCATCCAAATTTCATTGGCAAAGATTAGCGCAACGGCCGCACACAGCTTTGGTATTGTCAATAACAAAATACAGATGTTCCTGCCTATTCGGTCCATTGTCATCCCTACGATGATGTTGACTAAAAATAAAAATATAAAAAATAATAAGGACTTCCACTATAACAGTTCTTACTTTCCATTCTTCACTCCAAGCGACTCTTGTAAACTCTTTTAAAATATAGGTATAGCAAAAAGACGCATAATACAATAAAGAAATCTTACATGGTTCGCCTTAAATTATAATTATTTAATAATTCTTTTTTAATTATTTTTTTTAATATACGAATCCTGTACTAATATATGTATCTATCTATATAAATAAAAAATGTTCGTATGTTTGTCCTTTATACGTCCTTAAATTCGATTGCCTTCAAAGGTTCCTTTAATGCGTTTTATGCCTTTTTTAAACCATTCAAGTTTAGGAACGCACCAGAGCGAAGTGAGGGTTAGTCTGTCTTTGTTTTTTTTTTAATTTGTTTTATTTTTAATTCATCAATAAAAAAAATTGGAAAGTAAGTAGTAAACAGTCTTTTTTTATATAATAATAATGGTCCAATTTTGACCACTAAGCGAACATTAGTATACTTTACTACGTCATATTATAGGTTTGATATTGTTGAAATAACATTATTACATGTCCTATTAAAAGCTAAGAAAATCGGTTGACTAATAGAAAAGAAATAGGTACTTGTCTATTTATACATAGACTAGCAACTCACGCCGCTCGCTTGGGTTCGTCCCTAGTTACGTTTTAGTGTACATTTCTCAGAGATGAGATAGTTTCCTGTTGTAAAAAGTGAATAAAATGTTGACCCGGATAATCAGCTATCACCATACCAAATTTCATCAAAATCCGTCCAGTGATTTTCTCGTGATGCGTCCCCAGACAGACAGAGAAAATTTTTTAAAACTATATATTCGGCCTCTGTATCGATAATTATAATGACTATTTCAATAATATTTTCAAAAAAATATTTTAACGTGTAGATTGTACTCAGAATTTTATTAGGTATAGGTATGTATAGATGACGATATGATGGAAAAACAAATTATTTTTACATATAAGTTTAAACAAAAACCAAATTATGAAAAACTTACAAAATGGTCCGATCAAAAAACCTCCAGCAACAACCCATGAACCCTCCTCATCTGTGATAGGTCTCGATAGAGGCGTCTCGAACTCATTCTGCAACTTTACTAGCGATGGTGACGCCCAAACAAGACTCATGCCAGTCGTTAGAACGGCTAGATTCACTGTGGACAATGGCGACTCAATTATTAACTTATTCTTTATAATCACACTATTATTATATGAAAATTTGTATGGATGTGTCATGTGTGTATGTTTGGTACTCCTTTGCGCTGAAATTTGACTGAGTTGCATGAAATTTAGTATACTTAAGTTAACGCGCGCTTGGTCAGCGTGCTGTGTGATAGACTATGGCCTGATCCCCCTCGTACTGAAGGAAGGCTCGTGCCCAGCAGTGGGACGTTAAAAAATGGCCAATATACAAGTTAGCGTTAGTAGTATAATTTATCGAATGCTGATTGTTTGTTAGAAGAAAAATATTTAAATATTTATTAGTAAAAATCGTTTTTGCATAAAATCACTAGACATAATAAGAGATGATGATATAAGAAGCTAGGATAAGTCGCTAGAACTAGAAGTAATATATAATACTAGAAAAATGAAAATTACTTTATTTAGTACCAAAATGTCTATTTATAAAGCACCCTTGACATATAATCTTAAGAAAAGCTTTTGCTTTGTTACCTATGTATTCAGCTCTACTTTTAAGTGTAAATATCGATAAATATATTACAAAATTTAAAAACTCCGACTGCGTAGAACGATCGAATCAAAGTTAAGCAAAAGTTGTCGAAATATAATGCCTAGGAAATATATACACGTAGTAAACTACACAACTAATGCCCCATTTCATCAACGTCACCTAAATTTAAGGGATCCCCTAAGCATGGTTATGGGGCTGTTAGGGGACAGTTTCTGTTTCACCGACAGTTAGGGGTCACCTAAATATTAAAAGGCCCCCTAAATTTAGGTTCTCGAAATATGGGCTTAAATACAATAGTAAATCGAAATTTAATTTAGGGGCTAGTTTAGGGAAACTTTTAAGCTAGGGATCCCTTACGTAGGTGGTAGCTTATGGGATGTTGGTGAAATCGGGCATAAGACTTGTAGTAAATTATACAATACGCATAACCTTCTTTATAGCACGCCGCAGTCAGATCGTATATTAACCGAATGGTTTCAAGGATTAACTTATTCAAACAAACAAAGAAAATGAGTGGGTAAACCTTTACGCGCGGTTGAAGTAAAACTTCTTTAGGGCTGTGGCAGATACCAGTTAAAACAAATCTAAATAAAAATATTAAAAAAAATATTAGTAATAAATATTCATTTTTATAAGTAATAATAATTATTTTAAAATTATTAATAATAAATATGTCGCGTTTGGAGACAAATGAAAAACTGGATTTTGTAACTGTTAGGAACATTAGTTTATTGTAGTTTGCACATGGATTGTTGTAAGTTAACATGAAATATATATTTTTAAGCGAGCGTCTGCGACGGCCAGGAAAGCGTCTGTGTTGCCATGATGGCGGAAACGGTACAGATTTATACAGATTATAAAACAATATAAATTAAGTGACGTTCGAAAACTTATGAAATCTAAATTATTTTATGTTATATAATATTATTATTATGTTAATATTGTATATTAATAATAATTATACGCTATAAATATATATATATTTTTATAAATAATAAGTATTATAAAAATATACCGAAGATTATTATATACCGAATAATATAATAAAGAAAAAAAAAACGATAATTATATACCGAAAATTATAGATACTTTATTTTACCGCGGGGGATTATCTAAATCCCACGGGAAAACACCTTATAATACAATCCAAAAAATATCATGACCAGAATTACTTGAAACTTGCTATTAATGCTTTTGAATTAATTTAAATAAATACAGCTTTAGCATTTTTTTAAATTCATCCTTTAGGAGGTAAAATATGGGATGAAAGTTTGTATGAAACCTACCTTTTTAGAGTTTTTTTTTTGTAGTTTTAGAGAGAGCGAAGCCGCGGGTTTTGCTAGTATAATAACAAATTCTTTTAAAGTTGGCGTGAGATTTCCAATTAAGCCTCCTTAGTTTCAATGAGATTTGATGTTATTTTAACTTTTAGATTTATTTTTATGAATCTCGGTGTGCAAATCAGACTCGTACTGATTTTATAAAAGGTGTAATATATTTATTTATTATACTTATATATTATACTTATATATTATAATAGTATATTTATTTTTTAAATAATATATTTATTTACTGTCAAAGAAATTAATTTAGTTTTGAAATATTACTCTTACTTTATAGAATAAAAGTAATAAACATTAAGTTTAATTTTTATAAAACAAAAAAAAAATCAAACAACCGGTTTTCATATTTTTTTAAAGTATTAATTTATAATTACAGTTAGTTCTCATTTACTTTAATTGCCCATCTATTTTTTTTTTTCTGATGAAATCTTGTACTGAAGGTCAGTTATGGGAACCGGAAAAAAACAAAAACGTTTGCGAGCCGAGTTTTTTTGACAATCCATAAAAAAAATTGATTACTATAATTATGTTTTTTTTATTATGCTTTATTGGCACATTTAAAAGTTATTACCAAGAAGATTTTAATTACTTCTATATTTTTTTAGTACTGCTCAGTTTAGTTCGCGTTAGGTTAAGGGAGACCGGGGTATAAGCTATATAGGACTTTGTTATTTTATAAATATTTGTAAACTAAAATGTGTAAAAAATTGCAAAATTCATACTGTATTTAACTAAAAAAAATTAAGTCACTTTATTAGTTTTTAAGAGTGATAAAAAACCTCATAAAAAGTATAATCATCATGTATGAATACGCACTACAAACCAATTACTTAATCGTTAATTTTTCGTAAAATTGCGTGATTTACGTGTGCATTACATATTTCGTTTTCCTTCACTTAGAATATTTATTTTTAAATCATAATATACCTTTTTTGGATATATATTTATATCGTTTGTTAATTTAACGCAACTTCAATATCGAATTGATACATGTAACATCATTAACATTTATTTGGACAAATTTTTCTTTGGCGCTATTTTAATGCGGTGTACCATGTAGGTAGGTTTCTTCTGGTACTTCTCTGATAGCAAAGTGAACCGTGGGAGCAACTCCTTAGTTTTTGTGGTCTGCCTCGATAGACCAGCCGTCGCGGCGCCGTGATTAAATGCACTTGCAATCCTGCGACACTCCATGACGAAGGAGGTCCCATTGGGTTTTAGTGGGTAGTTCTGGATTTTCTAGCTAGCGATTCCACGAAACCACCTGTATGTACTGATGACATGCGTAAATGTATTTCCCAACATTAAAAAAGGATGTATTATTCATCAAAAATCTTTTTATCTTGATAAAACATAACTTCCTCACTTCTTCATCCATTTCACCATGAAATATAGGCTCTCCTGCTTTAACGAAACACAGTTTTCAATTAAATCAACTATCTGATTGTAATATTTTGGTATATTATCTAGATTTATTCGTATATATGTACAATATATATTATACTTATTCTTCAAATAGAAGTGTAGAAGTGATTGATGCATATATTAAAATATATTTTCATTTTTAAGGCAAATATATGACTTATAACAATAATATTCCTATGATAAGAATTATATCATATGATAAGATTATGTTTTTAAAAAGATTTCTTATATTGTTGATTTTTTTACATAAATTGATTACTAAATGTTAGTTGAGACGTACTGAGTTGTGTAAAGAGACAAATTATTATTACCTATTATAATCTACACATATAATAAAATTGTAACTAAGTCGAATCTGTACATTAAATATTTTTTGGAAAATCTCATTGATATAAACGTTATTATCGATACAGAGGCTAAATCTATAGTTTTTAGAATTTTTGTCTGTCTGTCTGTTACCGCATCACAGAAAAACCACTGGAGGGATTTTGATGAAATTTGGTATGGTGATAGCTGGTTATCCAAGTCAACATATAAGATACTTTTACCGTGGGAAAATGTCTCATCTCTGAGAAAAAATACGAAAACTGCAATGTAAGAGTATACTAATATGTAAAACCTAAGAATTTGGTTTTTGGTCATCTGAACGCGGGCGGAGCTGCGGGCAATGCTAGTTTACCTATATGGTCTAAGTAATACATTTTCTCCTGTACTTTGCTCTGTTTTATTGTTAATATCTCCATTGTCTATAATCATGTTCTTATCATTCTGTCTGTGTGTAAAATGTCTGCAATATCATTGCTTTATCTATAGTCGGCACTTGGCATCATCGATCAAAAAAGTACGTTTTTAATCGATAGTTGGCATATCATTTTGGAACAAAAATGTATGTATCTTTCTAGTTTCTGATTGCGGCTACGTCCATATCATCCAATCTATCAATTATGATCGATTTACTGTTGGAGGATGGTCCTCGGATGAGTACACAAGATAATAACCATGTACACATTTTGTTCAAAAGTACTCATTATCTTTCAACACTTTTATCCACTACTTTCTTATAGGTATAGATAACATTATTTAAATTTAACAATTTTTCGACATTTAAACACATTTATAAGTATGTGTTCTATAAATAAGTATCTCTGAGTTCCGTTTTAAACCGTTTTTTTTTGAGCTGTTGGAAAAGTAAGCAAGGAACTAAAATGACTTGAATCATGCACATGCCCACTTTTTTTAACAACAAGTTTCAACAACAAACATAACAACAACAACTAACAATAACATATTTTTAAAATATTTATCTATAGGTAAATAGTATAATAAAATTCTGAGTCGAATCTGTACATTAAATATTTTTTGAAAAATCTTATTGATAGTCATTATTATCGATAGGCATAGAGGCCTAATCTATAGTTTTTAATTTTTTTGTCTGTTTGTCTGTCTACCTATCTGGGAACGTATCACGAGATCACTGGATAGATTTTATGAAATTTGGTATGGTGATAGCTGGTTATGCGGATCAACATATAAGATACTTTTTACTGCGGGAAAATATGTCATCTCTGAGAAATCTATTCCAAACGTTAAAACGTAACGAACCCGAGCGGAGCGAGGGTGAGTCGCTAGCTAGCTTATATAAGTAATTATTAAAAATATTTTTCCTATAATTTTCTTCTAAGAAATTAATTTAAACATGTGTAGGTATACATATATAAAAAAACATAATCTTCGATGAATTTAATATTTATTGCAGTTTACCTGTACCACAATTTTATTATTCAGACTAAAGCCCTTTCTCATCTATACATATAATAATAATAAAATTGTAACTAAGCCGAATCTTTACATTAAATATTTTTTGGAAAATCTTATTGAAATAAACATTATTATGGAAATAGAGACCGAATCTATAGTTTTTAGAATTTTTGTCTGTCTTTCTGTCTGTCTGTTACCGCATCGCAAAAAACCCACCGGAGGGATTTTGATGAAATTTAGTATGGTGATAGTTGGCTATCCAGGTCAATATATAGGATACTTTTTACCGCAGAAAAATATCTCATTTGTAAGAAAAAATACAAAACATGCAATGTAAGAGTATATTAATATGTGAAACCTAAGAATTTGGTTTTTGGTCACCTGAACGCGGGCGGAGCCGCGGGCAATGCTAGTCGCTTATAAGCAACAAGTTTTACCAACTTTGGACTTGTCGCATTTTCTACATAAGCAAATAAAAAATTGAAACTGCATACTGAGTTTCTCAGCAGCATAAAATGCATGTACTGTTTAAATATAATAAAAAAAGCTTAAGTAGTGCTTACTAAGTCTAATACTGGTAAGAAAAAGAAAATGAAGTAAAAAGAACAGAAAATGAAGGAAAACCGCAAAAGGAAAGACAAACAAATATGGTCGCTTATCCACATTTGAAATGGTCCCATTATTATTTTATCAATATGTGACCATGAACTTCAAAGATACGGAATTTTATGTTATTTATGATCATAATTCGTGCTATTTTATTTTAATATAACATGCCTTTAATTAATAGAGTGTTTTAATTAAATTGTATTCCAAAATGGTTCATGGTTTTTTAGATCTTAAAAACTTTAGTAAATTATTATCTATAGAGCGCCAATTAAAATATACTCCATTTAAATATTTTAGCAATTATAGCTTAAGCACCTGGGCGTTTTGCTTTGTAAAATTGTTTATCGGAAAAGATATAAAATTGCGTTTTCAGATAATACTCCTATATAGATAAACGTAATATAATATACTACGTCTATTATATTATATTACGTAACGTATAATACAACATATATAAATATTAATTATATAAAAGAATTTCTCATTTAATATTATAAGATAATACAAATATTCCAGATGATCACAGATTAATTGCTAATGCCACGTAGAATCTAAAAGACAAACGGACAAGGGAGTTTTACTGGTTAAATAAAATTACCTATTATACTATAAAATAAAAAAAATAATGCAGAATATGAGTCATTTTAAAAGATGGTGTGCCCTATATCCCCATTATCATACCTACTCACAAAGCTTATTCTGGAAATACTATATAATTAATAATAATTAATATTATATAATAATATATAATTAAGTTACCTAAGCAATGTTGGCAACCCCATCTATAGATGACATTTACGGTAGATAAACCTACGTCAAATGAAAAGGTCAAATATGTATGTTTAAGAATTAAGCACGGAAGAGTTTCATCTTCCGTGTATTTGCCTACAATGCAGAATTCTCATGAAGGTCCTTTAAAAAGTTTTAAAAATGAAATCATCCGAAGTAATCTTAGTCCTATTGATTGCATATTATTACTTTAAATCTCTCGTCACCCCGTGGGCCATTGTCCCCGGCTTTACTCACTTGAGATTCTGTAGTTTGAAGTTTTCGGTGAAGTATATAGGTACTTACACTCTCAATTTAAAAAATGTAAAATTTGTCAAAATATACTTAAATAGACAAAAGTTTCTTTATAGTATTAAATGAGCAATTCTTGAATGCATGCAAGGCATGCAATCAGTTAAAACAATATAGAGGCAACTTGATCTACTGTTAAGTCTATTTACTATTCTAAAGATGCAACATGTTTCATTGGATATAGAATACAAATACCTACTCAATATTGTCTTCAGTTATTTAGTGCTAAAAAATTATATAAAACATCATTTATAAAACCTAGTGACTTACCCTCGCTTCGCTCGGGTTCGTCCCTGGTTACGTTTTAACTTTTAGTATAGATTTCTCGGTTTTCTTTTTTCTTTCATTTTGTTTTTTCTACTACTTCTACTTTTCTACTTTTGTATTTATAGCTTTAGTTTTCTTTCAAGGGGAGAAGTCCCTTGAAAGAGAGATAGCACAATACTGGCTGTGGCTTAACATTATTTTTTTTATAATAAAATCCTTTAGCCATTTTTAATGATTAACATTTATGCAATTGTATAAAATCTTATAAAAATTCTATAAAAGTCGTAGATTTTTACCAGACCTACAACTTTTGTAAAGAAATTTTTTCGATAGGATGTCACAGTAAACCGGAAATTGAAAATAAAAACATTTTTTAACGGTTTGCATCCCTCCATTTTTTGGGGGTAGCTGGACAGCGAGGGCATCTTACGGATTTTTGTTCCTTATACGAGTATACCTGCTAACGCTTTAAAGCCATAAAACTTCAGGTTTTAATTTTTTTTCTCTTAAAAACAAACGGATTCCCATTGGTCTAAAAGCATAAAACTATTTTTCTTAGTAGCGGCTTACCCTCGCTTCGCTCGGGTGCGTCCTTCTATGTAGTAGGTACGTTTTGAATAGATATAAATAGTTATTGCGAGTGTCCCTTAGAAAAAAAACCTCATGCTATTGCAGACTTTTCTGTATCTAGTTTATTTAGTAGTTAGTACATCAATTTTCTAGTACATTTTTTTAAGGCTTAGCCAGCGGTAGCCATGTAAATTTATAAGGACGACTCGATAGAACCCGTTATTGTGTTTTCAAGTGGGAATAAAGATTTTCCTGTAGTATAAAGCATCCTTAATGTTGACCCGAGTAATAAGTTATCACTACACAAAATTTGGTTAAAATCAGTTCAGTACTGTTTGAGTGAAACACACAAACAGACTTACAGACAAAAATTTTGTTTTGGGTTCTACAATCTGTACACTATACGTTACACGGTTACAGTCATAGTTTTTAAAAAATATTCCATGTACAGATTTTGCTAAGTTACTGTTTTATTATATGTATATTTCAGACTATGTTCTGCTAGTTCACTTAAAAGACGATTTAACATTGTCATAAATGTCATGTTATTCTGTACTCTGTAGATACTTACCTAATAATTAATACCTTACGATAGTGTTGTGACAATTTAAAATTCAAGCGTATCAGAATTTTACATTTAGGTACCTATTTTTTAATTAATATTTTAAGAAATACTTTATCATAATTATACATTATGTGTATTGTTAATGGATATTCAATTTAATTTATATATGAATATGATATCTATAATCAACAATAAAATTAGAAGTGTTTGTCTATAAACACCTCACAGGACTACAAATAGCCATCCCGTATTGAATTAATTTTAGATCATACTAACTATAGGTACCGAAACACAAACCACCATAATTTTTTCTGTATGTCTCTTTGTTTGGCGATTTATTACTTATCCAAGTTCATTTAATAGTTCTTAGTTTTCCAATGTTTATTAAATTTATTTATTTTATTACAAACGGTTTCAAACTCTAATAGACGATATCGATTTTTTTTTAATCGGGAATTGTTTATAACGATTTTTTGTTTCACACACCTTTAATAATACATAATGTATATCTGACGAACGAAACAAACGTAAGGTCTACTATTTTTTTTTATTTATTCAATTAGTTTTTAGACGTGCGAGAGGATCCTATGGGGATAGATAAGCATCCAATTTTGTGACATTAGTAGTACACAGACAGACGTAATTTTATATTTTATCTTTATTTATTCAGGAGAAGAAAGGGGATGGAAATCTATAGGTATTTATATCCGTTTTTTTAAATATAGAAACTTGAATATTCATAAACATATTTTCGAAATACATATTATATACTGTGTTCTTTTTTTAGTTTCTTAGTTCATGTGCAGTCTAGTTCCTGCTGGACTGGTTCCTTGATTATAGTTAAGTACCTACCTAAGGTACTTTACTATGATAAAATTAATACCTAACTACCTATATGACAGCTGAAGTCAGAACTAAAGTGACTGTCAAATAGTAAGTACTTAGTAATTATATATGCATATTTTAAATAACTTTAAAGTGCTTTTCGATCATGTTTTTTGCTGCTAATACAACTACAAGTTTACAATTAATAACAAAGCATTACCTATTTAATTTTATTATTTTTAATGGTTTGGAATTGTATTATCGAACATTACATTAATAAAAAAAAAACTTGCCTGTCACAACCAGTCCATACTGTCGTATTACAGGGGTCAAATAAAATTTCATTTTGCTCGTCTTTTTGTAATTTCTTAATCACTTGTACACTCAATTTTTAGGTATTAATGTTTGCAATCACTGTATAATAAATGTAAAAAAATATATGTAAATCTTAGACACAATTATTGTAAATAAGTACTTTTAATTTTTGGCCGTGGCACAAATCGCGATGTGCTTCGCATGGCGTTTAAATATGTTGTAACTACTGCAGCAAGGCATACACTGAGGCCAAGAAACATACATCTATAGCGTAATGAAAGTGTGATTGTACTATGGTTGTTATAACACTTATTTTGGTTACGTTTATAAAAAATAACTAAAGGTATAGTAGATATTAGATATGAAAGTAGTGTTTAGCGAAATGTAAGTGCCATTCAGAATTATGCAATATCTATAAGTGTTAGATAAAAAACAGATAAATGTGTTGCTTATTTTGTCAAAATTGCTAAAACAATTCGCATGTTCGAGTCTACTGTATATTTGATTTATTTATTTTATATTTATAAAACTCCGTTCCCGTATTTGATGTTTTGATAAAAAGATACAAAACGTAAAGATGAGATATTTGGATAATATATATTAAGGGGCTATTGTTCCAGTGAAATTTACAACGTCATTACGGCATTCGAGGCAGACAGAAATTTTTGTCTCATAAATAAAACTATTATAAAACCGCAAAATTCGTTTATTTGTTATTATTTGTATTTATGGTGTGGGATAATTTTAAAAAATTGCTGAACTGATTCAAAAATTAGCTCTTCTGATAGGGCTATACAATATCTTACTCACAGAGGCCATTTTTATTTACACCAATGAGGTTCAAGTACAAAACTTTCGATTTAAGAGTCTAACATAGAGGGTTAAATTCTTATTGTAGACTCATTCTAAACTCGAGATTATATAAGTTGCTAAATAAAAATATACAATCATTATTAATACGATAAAGAATTTATTGTTTTACTGATAGATAATAAAGTATTTATCTCAATAATTAGGCATTATAATCCGACGAATCATAATATTTATGGTACGTCTAATATTTATGTTTGCGTATACATACATACTCGTACCTATGTACGTTTTAACTGTTATTATAGATATCTCAGAGATGAGATATTTTCCCGCAGTAAAAAGTACCCTATATGTTGACCCGGATAACCAACGATCATCATACCAAATTCCCTCGGCCTCATACCAAAATTGGTCTAGTGATATTCACGTGATGAGGTCATAAACAGACAGACTAAAATTCAAAAAGTATATATTCAGCCTCTGTATCGATAATAATGACTATTTGAAAAAGACTTTCCAAAAAATATTTAATGTACAGAATCGACTCAGAATTTTATTATATGTGTAAATTATTACATGTATGGATTATTTCTTCGTCCTTCTATACAGTTTAGCAGAATTGTCCCACTAAAATTTCTATTCATTATGATTGTAGTGGCAAACGCAATAAGTACTAATTTAACTAAAAGTAGCAAAAGACGAAGAAAGACATGCTAAGCTTTTAATAATATAAACATTAAATCTAAAGTTAAGCAACAATTTAGGAGCATCGATTACATTATTGCATTCTGGAATTTAAATTGTGACTGACAGAAAATCTCTAAAACTACTTTTGCTTGACCCGGACCAGTATGGGTTTATTTTAACGTTAGGAAATGCATTTACGCACGAGTTGTGGGACTCACCGGCGAAGCCAGTATTACCCACTAAAACCTTCCCCCGTCTTAATGGGGCGTCGCACTAGGATCGCTTACGCAATCAACCACGACGCCCCGACGGCAGATCTGCCGAAGCAGAACACAACAACCACGGGTTTTTTTTATGTCGGAAAATGCATTTACGCATATCACCTGATCCCCCAGGTGGTTATGTGGGGCTCACCGGCTAGAAGAGCCGGTACTACCCACTAAAACCCGACATTCCCCTCCCCTCCGCCTTAATGGGACGCCGCAGGATCGCTTGCGCATAACTACTACGGCGCCCCGGCGGCAGGTCTGCCAACGGCTGACCACCACACCGATGGGGCTGCTCCACAGTCAACTCTGCTACACCAGAGAGGTACCCGGAGCAGCCCCATTAAACCGAACCTCTCCCGCCGCGGCCTACCCCTCCGCCGGATGCGGGCCTGCGACCACAGTCCCGCAACCGGCACCCATCATCCGGTTGTGGGACCAAGCGGTCCCACCACCGGTGGCCGCAACGTCTTCGGCTCGAGGCCTAGACGAGCGGCCCCACCCAAGCCATTTGGTCCGCCCCGGATTTCTCCGGTACCACCCGCCGCCCTAAGCAGGTGGCATTCAACCACGGGGTTGCTCCAAGGTCCACTCTGCTATCAGAGAAGTACCAGGAGCAGCCCGCATGGTACACCGCCCTCCGAAGAGGGCCACCTCCCACCGCCCACTGAAGCGGCCCACCTACCTGTGTGTTTCTTGGCTTCGCGCCCGGCTGGATTGCCGGACCGGTATGGGCTAGCAACTACACATCAACAAGTCAATTATAGTACTTCAAAAAATTGATTTGTCGGTATTTATAGAATTAGGTACTTTGTAGTAGTGATGTGCCAACTCGGAAAAAATATAACTCGAGTTAACTCGAGTTGAAATTCACGTAACTCGAGTTCAACTCGAGTTAACTGGATGAAAAATGAAGTGAATGATTTGTTTTGTTTGTACCAATTTAATGACTCGGCTTCGCAACAATATTAAAAAAATGGTACAGATTCTCAATAAATATTAATTGGGACAATTATAATTATTTATATTTTTTATATTTATTTATATTATTACTAGCAAAACCCGCGGCTTAGCTCGCGCTAAAACTCCAAAAAAACACTCTAAAAAAAGGTAGGTTTCATACGAAATTTCATCCGCTATTTTACCCCCTTACGGGATAAATTTCGAAGAATGCTTAAACATATATTTATTTTATTGTATTGAAGAGCGTTAATACCAAGTTTCAAGTAATTCTAATCATAAATATTTTTTGGGTTGTATTATAACGTGTTTCCCCGTGGAAATGAGATAATTTTCCGCGGTAAAAAGTAGTCTATACCACTCTCCAGCCCTCCAACTATGAACTATCTTCACCCAAAAAATTACCACAGTCCGTTACTCCGTTTCGACGTGAAAGAAGGACAAACAAACAAACATACTTTCACATTTATGATATTAGTATGGATATATTATAACCCTGTCATTAGGTTGAAACGCTATGACGGAAGTACGGACGACAGCGATTAAGTTAAATACTGTGGCATGTTATTCGGTTGTAATAGGAGCGATTTTGCAACATAAATGTATAGTCTGAAGCGCTGACGACTGTACAAAACATGAACACAGCGAACGAATTGCCGCGTTTGCATAAGGTCAATCGCGTACTTGCTTGATTCGTTCATTTACCACGCAAATCTAATTCGAGGCAGAGAGAATTCAACTCGAGTTAATTCGAGTTAAGCTCAACTCGAGTTAGTAACTCGAGTTGACACATCTTTACTTTGTAGGAATTTTTTTTCTACAGTGAAGATTAGAATAGCTTACACACAGCTCGTAAGTGATTTTTGATGGAAAAAATAAACCTGTATTTTAAATAACTCGTTTTTTATTTACAATCAAACTTATAATTTTTGCAGTTTACTTTTTGTGTTTAATATATCGCAAATTTTTTTAATTCTTATAATACCTACTGTTAATTGACAATCTGCGTTTTGCACACTCACACCGTGTTCTCATTGATTAAATAGATTAGATTTTATATCGATTACATAGAGCATTTAGTAAAGTAGTTCTAAAAATTTAGAATTTTACGCAACACAGCAGTTAAAAACCAAATGAGTCTAGCCGCCAAAAATTGTACATTAACATTCGTGAATTAGTAACACTCAGTAACATACGTGAATGAATGTAACACATGTGAACTTTGTTAAGCATAGTGCACATTTTGTAGTATGTGTGTCACATACCACAATATCAAGTTGTATTATTGTTATATATTATGATTAATGTATCAACTATCTGGTATCCATAACACAAGCCTCGTAGCTTACCATGGAACTAGATGTTATTGTGTTTTAATGTCCTGACATATTTATTTATTTATTGCCGAAATAATAACAAGGGTTCAAGTACACTTTAATGATGTCTTTGCCTTAATAGTTTTATTAAGGCAAAGACTTTATCAAAAAAAAAGAGTTTATCAAAAATTATTTATTTTGGAATGTAATACTTATTAAAAAAAACTAAAATGCTGATTGGCTTCACAATTATAGATACTGAATTTTCATTGGTTTTTGAGCTAAATAAAGCCTTAGTGTTCTACCCACCATCATTCTTAACAACCTTCTCTATGGGACCACTTTATTTTTATATTACTCTGTACAATAAAAAATAACAGCTGATCCAGACAAAAGCTCAATTGTATAATACCTACTCAGTCGAAATGTAGACCGAGTAGGTATTGAACTTTTGTATGGAACAGCAATTTTTTTTTCAATGTACGAAGTTGGTCCTATAGTAAAATTTGTTCAGAATAATGGGAAGAAAACCAGAGCTTCGACTCAAAAACCAATGAAAATTCAGCGTTTGAGTACAGTTTATGTTTGTACCTACTTAAATTACACAAAATAAAAATGAGATCGTAAACAATCACAGTAGCCAAAAAGTTTTGAGTTAGAAAAAGCAACAGCTGCTTTTTTGTTAAATTACAGAATTAGTAAACATCATGCTTTCATTTATTAATTATTCTTAAACAATATAATCAGACTTAACATTATAGACATACCTAACAATACAATTTTACGAATAATCTACTGTATATAATTTCTCAATTTTACAAAGAGGTGTCATTTCACTATCCTTAATTATTGTACTTGTTGGCTCATCATTCATTAAACATTCTGCGTTTTTTGCTTCGATTTTTTTAATACGTGCATCTAATGATTTTTGGTTTTTTATTAAACAGGAACATATTTTTTGAAGTGCTTTAATTTTTTTTGCCATAATACTAATTTTACTTTGATACTTTGTTTGTACAGTAGCCAAATCTCTTTGAATGTTTTTTCTTTCTGCTAGTTGTGATTTATTATCACTTTCATTATTTTTTGTATTGTTTTCTGTAACATTTTCTTTTCGTTTATTTTTTTGTCTACTTTTTCGATCTCTCCATTGTTTTCGTAGGGTTTTCTTTTCAGTCTCCGTACAGTCGCTAATATTTTTTCTTTCCTTATTACGCGCAGCATTTTTAAGTTTAGCTTCTTCAAACTTTTCTGGGTTGTTTAATCGCATTCTCTCCCTGTATCGCTTTTGTTTTTCCGCGGGTGTTAAGGGCATCTAAAAAAATAATTAAATGTTTGTAACAAGTCAGGGCCAATTTATTGTAATAAAATATAAGGAGTATGTTTTATTTTTATAACTAAAGGTTCAAACTTTTTTATTTAATTATAAAGTAAAACAAGATAGATTGGATTCATATTATTTCGAACTGCCTCAATTTCGAGAATTTACTAGATACCATGATAGAAAAAAATAAGTTGAAATTTAATTTCTGTAGTGTACACTAACCTTAGAACTGATCACGAATGTTACGTAACACATTAAGTACACGATATCATTCGTGAATCAAAAATACTGTGTACATAACCTAAAAAACATGTACTCGGGTTTGTTCTAGAGTGAGAACATGGCGAATAGGTTTATTTGTTAACTGAATGATCTATCTACACACAGAGATTAAAATAATATTCTAAAATTACATTCTTACCGTGCGTTTTCTTACATAAAAACATTAAAAACTGCCGAGACAAAAGTGCCGGCCACTTAATCTTCACTTTTACAGAAAACTAGTGCTGTAGCAAACCGTATGTATTCGTTACTGAGTAACGGGTACGCCATCTAGTACCGAGTACCGAAACGTTACTCACGAATGCATTTCGTTACTCGCATTTTCCGTACATATTTTCGTACTGATGTTTTTATTGATTTTTTATTCAACAAAATACAACTTTCAGTTAATACCATTGATGAGTAAATTAGAGAGCTTATTTATTTCTTTCAAGTTGCATGATTTCCAGATCTTAAAAATTTTGTTTAGAAACAATTTTCAATTAGAAACAACCATTGTATTTAGAACACATTTTTAGTTTTTTATCCAACTAATACTTATAACTTTTACTGAATGATTATGTCAAATCAAATCAAAATATGATACTTTATTCATATAGACTTTTACAATCACATTTTTTCAATCACACTTTTAGTTCATATAGACTTTTACAAGCTCTTTTGAACCGTCAATTTTACATTTTAAATTAAAATTAAATGTCAGTGTAGTCAGTGCGTTAAGGAGCTACCACCGGCTCGGAAAGAAGTTTTCTGCTGAAAAGAACCGACGAAAAACTCAACAGTTGCGCTTTTAAAATAATAATTGTGTACAATATTGTAATACAATAATTATCTATTTATCCTACGTGAAATATGATCATGTGATTATGTGCAATACATACAGATTATGATTTGATAAATCGTTCGCGCAATTGATTTTAAATAATATATTATGCATTACGACGTCACACTAACGTGATAGATTGCGTTATTTATTTTTAAATTATCTATTTTTTATTTAATTTAAAAAATTATTAATAAAAAAATATTGTTAGTAAAATTTTAAAAATTATATAGATTTATAAATAATTAAAATTTCTGGGTTCTGGATATCATATAACTCTCCAATTGAAATGGTTTGCTGATCGTGCATTATTCCACTGAAAATAACGCGACGTCAACGTTATACCGTACGCAATACATACGCAATACGACTCGATGCGATGCTCTACGAGTATGCTATCGGGTATCAAAAGTAACGAGTAACGATACAAAAGTAACGAGTACTGATGCTATAGTAACGAATGCATACGGGTACGCTATTTTTCGTTACTTTTACACCTTGACAGAAAACTAACTGAAATTGGCGATTTTTTTCTACAGGATGGCCAACTTGTAAATAGGATTGCCATATAAATAATATATGTTTAAAGACTTGGAATTTAGGCTTATTTTACAATGTGATTTATAGTAACTTGCGTGAAGTATCATTCGGGAACAAAAATCGTACTTTAAAATTTATTTTACAATAAGTTTTTACGTAACTTGTTATTAAAAATCACTACAGCTTCTAAAACTAACTGAAAAATTTTGCAATGCTAAAATTTACACTTAATTTTGCAGTTTAGCATATTTATCTGATTTCAAATTAGAAGATGTTTTAGTGGGACACAAGATTTTTGTATGGATGTCAAGATTAAACCTCTAAGAAAAAAAATAAAAAACAGCTGTTAAAGGAAACCGAAAACATTTAAATTTTTCCATAAATATAAACGTGAAAATGTGTACCTGAAACTATTTACAACATAACATTAAATGAAGTAGTGTATGAAAATATTTATTTTGTTTGAGAGCGACACTGATTTTTTTCGACATGTACAATTTTTGGCGACCATACTCAAATGTCGGCAACTTTGCTATAAGCAACGACTACTTGGGTTAAGTAGTCGTTGGCTATAAGGGTGTTTTGATATTAAATTCATCAATTAAAAGTATTTAATACAAAATTCTATAAAGCCCCACTTGTTCGACTTTTTTTTGCGGTTCGATTCACATACACACATTCGATTATTTTTTTGGATCCAATACGTTATACTTAATTGCTGTGCAAATACATAAAGTAGGTAATTTCAGTTTATTAGAATATAATTTATTATTTAAATATAATTAAAATTAAAAGTCGGTCATGGCGATCAATCTCACTAGACTTGACCTGGACACAGGAAATATAATTGTGCAATGTGCACAGTGCAATGCATGTGTACGCAAATACAAGTGTTACCCTCTCTATCTCTCTAATTATTTTATCTTCATAGTCCGGTGGGAAGGATCCAAAACGACGGGTGAGAAATCGGACACAGTGCTAATGAATTTTATCTTTATGAGGTATTTGAGTGTATTATGAGTATCCCATATTCACAACTCCGAGCCATTATTAAGATTTTTTAGGCAAAAATCTAAAAACTATATTAGGCTCGACATGGGACTCGAACCTTATATTTCAACATCTATTTTATAATCTATATGTATGCGAGTTTCAGCCCTCGAATAACAAGACAGAAATTTTATTAATAAATTAATAGGAGTATTGATTACAAGCGATTCACCACTTGATTGCCCAATCCCCATACAAACATTCATCCCCATTTTCACTCCCTTAATGGAGGATTTCTGGGACAAAAAGTATCCTATGTCCTTCCCAGGGTCCCACACTATCTTCTTACTAAATTTCATCTAAATCGGTTCGGTAGATCCAGAGATTATCCCCTACAACCTCACAAACCTACAAACTACCTTTTTAAAATATTAGTATAGATAGTATAGATTTACATAAAATAATTTACTCATAATAAAAGGAATTTCTTATGACTTCTCCTTCCTATCCCGTGACATTTCTATGTCAAATATGAAAATAAAATTAAAAAAAACTTGTAATCCAAACTATCATTAAACAAGCTTAAAATTAAATTACCATTTGGCATACGGCGTATTATATTATCACCTCCAGGTAAATTTCTAAGAAATTAATTAAATTTCTAAGAAATCTATTGTTAACTGTAACGCCGGCGTGTCCGCGGTCGTTGAGGGAATAATGAGTAATTTCGTAAGCCTAATGGTATTCATTACTATTGTAGTATATACGCTGAATTGCCAATTAAACGAAAAATTGGGTAATCATTTTGTTTAAATCCTTTTAATTTTGTGGATAATAAACTATGATACTACTATATGTATGCGACTTTTTACACTTATAGTCATTATCTTTTAAATGATCATTATTATATATTTTTTCTTACAGTCCATCTAAAATATAGTTTTATTATTAAAAAGAAACTTTAAAAATTATTGCCTTAAATTCTTTATTATGTAGTTACATAATAAAGAAGTTAGTTAATAAAAATGAAAATAATCGTTACACGAAAAATTAAAATTAATAAAACACGATTTTATAATCGCATTCCTATTTGTTTTGACTTTTGATTCGCTTGTCAAATGCCAAACTGTAGAAATGTCAAACTTACATTTACAAACATAGTTTATTTGTCATCCATGGTTCTACTGTAGATTAAATAAATTTATTATTACATATTACTTGCATATTTATTTAATTATGGACGATGACGATTACTGGAATACTAGCGAGACCAAAGCCAAAGCTTTTAGTTTTGACGATGATGTGGTAATGTACTATTTTTTCCATAATAAATTGTAGTGCTAAGAAATTCTTTATTTTAAAGAATACCTTCTTTCTGCATGTTTTCGCAGATTTATTTTGATTTTGGTTCCCGTCGTTTCGAAATTCGAATGCTTTACAGCAATCATGTTCACGGAAGAGACTTACGTTTTAGATGTCTCAAAGGTTTATATTTGTTACAGACACTGTTACTGTCTGGACCAAAAATCAAAATAAGTCTGCGAAAAATCCGAAAAGATTTTATTTCTAAGGACAAATATTCGCAAAATCTAAGAAAGTATTAAATTCTTTTTTATTATAATATTCTGTCATATTAGCTAGTCCTTAAGTTATCTTTTCTGCTCTTAAAACATAAACATTAAATCTGATTTAAAAGTTTATAGATGTTTATGTTATAATATAATTATTCTTGCAGCTGTCCCCTCAAGAAATTCTTGCAATTGGTCAAAAGTCATATTCTGGCCAAACAGACAACAGTGTATTCAATTCAACTTTAAATAATGCTAAATCTCCACTTTTACCACTATCCAGCTTGGTGCCTCCAAAAGTTTTAGATTTAAGTAAGCATTTTTAAAAACTTATATTTATTATAAAATATATATATATATATATATATATATATATATATATATATATATATATATATATATATATATAGGTAATAAAACTAAATAATATGACATAAAAAGGTAGGAAGAACTTCCATATACTAGTAGTATTATTTAATAAGCAATATAAAGTATAATATATACTTAACATACTTCCTTCAGTTGTTTTAGCACAATCAGGTAAAGACCTCAAGGACAAACAAGACTCAGGACCAACAATAGCAGTAACATTAAAAAGACTTATTTTGGGTAGAAGCTTCTCGCTTCAAATTCATCGAAGCTTAAAAAGTAAAACTGAATTGTTAGATGCTGCAATAGCTATTGGTGATGGAAATGCCATATTAACTGTAAGTAATTTTCTTAAAAAGACATGTCAATCATAAAGTAATAGCTGTAAAAATGAAATTTTATTATAAAATATTATAAATTATGGTAAATGGTAAATATAATCAGCAATGTCCCATGTCACTGTGGCAATGAGTTCCTCTGTGAGTTTTAGTGAGTTACACTTTACTACTTTACTTTTTTTTTTTTTTTTAACGTTGGGAAATGCATTTACGCACGACGTGTGGGACTCACTGGCGTAATACAGCCAGTACTACCCACTAAAACCCAACAAAGCCTTCCCCCGTCTTAATGGGGCGTCGCAGGATCGCTTACGCATTCGACTACGACGCCCCGACGGCAGGTCTGCCGAAACAGACCACCACAACCATGGGGTTGCTCCAAGGTCCACTCTGCTATCAGAGAAGTACCAGGAGCAACCCGCATGGTACACCGCCCTCCGAAGAGGGCCACCTCCCACCGCCCACCGAAGTGGGCAACCTCCCTGTGCGTTTCTTAGCTTCGCGCCCGGCTGTATTGCCGGGCACTACTGAGCCCCCCCACCACGACAAGGTGAACGCACGTTGGGGGGGAGCCGGCAGGGACCCTGTGATGGGTTCTATCATTTAACTTTTTAATGTTTTAAGTTAAATTGTACCTTCTTTTACTTAAATTATTATATTAACAATTAATACAACAAACATCTATTAATAGAAAATTTTAAATTCTAAATTATTATTCTCTTTCCTTTATTAGGTTGTGTTATTTTTAATACAAACTTTAAATAAAAAGCTAGTGTATGAAATTTTATCATCAAGAACTCTTGCTTTGAATCATTATATAAGCTTTCTGCAAACTGAGGGCAAAATTACAGAGCTCACTGATTTACTAACGTAAGTATTAACTTGTTTCTTATATGCTGAAAAATTCATAAAATTTCTATCTTCTGTCCTGGAAGAAAATATCCTTGTCACTTAAATTTACAATTTTTTTTAAATATTGTGTGAGTATGTAACAATTTATAAATGTTTTTTTTAATGTATAATATATTTTAAAATATATTTTATATCACAATGTAATAATTTTGTTTTTTGTAGAATGTTAGGACGCAGTCCTGAAGCAGCTGTAAGTATATTTAGTACAAAATTTAGTTTACATAGATAATATGGTTAATTAAAAAGAAATTCATAACAAAATATTTTTTGTTATATTTATTGTATCAGTACATAAAAAGTAATAATAATTGGTTCTTTTTTCAAGTTAAGAGTACTTTTTGTAATAAGTGTCTTTATGGTACTTTTAAAAATAATCTACACTAAAAAATTTCCAAAATGGCAATTAAATTATAAAACACAACAATTGG
The DNA here is from genome assembly GCA_951806755.1 of Brenthis hecate. Taxonomy (NCBI): domain Eukaryota; kingdom Metazoa; phylum Arthropoda; class Insecta; order Lepidoptera; family Nymphalidae; genus Brenthis; species Brenthis hecate. Next base: position 7,776,314 of record OX638260.1, read on the forward strand.
AAACATTGATGTGTAATTTTGTGTATTACAGCTTACAGCTTAAAGAAAAATGAACACACACTCAAATAAATATATAATTTGTATAATATTGTGTTTTTTTCAGATGTACCAATTTCAATATATTGTTAAAACTCAAGGGAACAGTGTAGATGGATTGTTAAAGAAGCTAAACAATTTGATGTCAAATCATTTCAATCAGCCGGGCATTGACTCACATCAGACAAAAATGCTCTCGGACTACATAAAATTACTAGGTTTGCTTATTTTTTGTTATTGTTTGATAGTGCCAATGAGAAAATACTTTTTAGAATGTATAAAATTTTATTACAAACACTCACTATTTGACAAAAAAAAATAAAGTTTTAGATTTAATTAATTTTATAAATAAAATATTTTATTTTAATCTAATTTATGATTTTAATATCAATTTTATTTTCAAGTACACTTAGTAGTTTAAATTGGTATTTCTTACAATCATATGCAATACAGACTATAATAATGTGCTAAAAACAAATGTTTCTTATAGAATGGCAGAAATGTGCAAATAAATCGGATTTAAATAATAATTCGACACTACAATGCCTTTCTCACTGCTGCGTCAACCACTGGCAAGAGGGTGCAGGCAATATGATGTCACCGCTCACGCTTTGCCAACGACAGCAGGTTATTTCTTCTCTCTAATTCTTTCTCTTTCTCTAATAAAAATGTATTTTTTTCTATTGGCTTGTATAAACCAATCACATTATTTTACTTTAGAGAACAAAATTAGTTTGACGTCTTTGTTTTTTTTTTAAATGAATTGAATGAGAAAGTTTCAAAATGTATAAAATATGTTTTAAATATGCATGCATTTATTTTTATTTGGCCTCTTCATTTTTAAAACTATATGAAATTATATTTTTTTTAATTTTCAGGTGCCCCCACTTCAATACGACTGGGTGGTGTTAAATGTACACGCGAATTCGAAGAAATGGGACATTGTAGAGTCTTTGTTTACAAAAAAAGTTGGTCTTTTTGTTTTTTTTTTTTTCATTTTATTTTTTATTGGTATAAATTACGAATAAAAAAAGTACAATATTTGTTTATTAATACATGTCCTTTTTTAACTATAAGTAAACATTTTTTTGTTACTTAACTTATTGTTTTGATAAACATACATTTAATTTTTTTATTTTAACTTTAATTTAGCTAATCAAATATATAAAACCTATCCCTTAGTAAGTGGTAGACTATACATAATTATACAGAATTAAAAGAATATTTATAAAGGTACATATTAATTCCAGGACTGGTTCGGACGTACGACAGTATCATCTCATATTCCCATAGAAATATTACTATCGAGATTGAATTCCCTCTCTGCGAGTAAAACCTTGCTGGCGACATGTTTGAATAAACTACAAAATTCAGAACAAAGATTGGCACTGGCACAAAAATATAAGGTATTTTTTTTATTAAAAAAAATAATGTAAAAAGTTTGCAGTCTTAAATATTGTAAGAATAATCGTGAATTAAAATGAAGGCTTTAATACATTAAAATTAAAAAAAACATGATACACATTTCCTAACAAATATGTTTTCAAAAAGCGGCGTCGACATGTGACGTTAAGTCAAGGTATAAATTTCAAAAATTAAAAGTTCTAATTGTCTAATTGTGTAAAGGTGTGTAAAGATTTCATCCTGTGACGTATACGGAACTGTCTGTTTGTAAAAGGAATGCAGCTAACTTCATCATGTCGCTTTTTGGCTGTCGGTGTGCGCGCGCATCGTAAAAATTTTACTCTCATAATTTTTCCCAACGTGCCAAAAGAAGTACAACTTCAAAAACTACGGTCTTGTTATTTTTAAATACCAATTTTACTAAAATTTCTATTTTCTCAAAAGTAAGTTTTTGTGGTTGGATCTATTTTGCAGAACTACGTCCAATTGTGCATCTTGATTTTTTTTGTATATCAATGCTTGAATACCATACAATTTTAATGTTTTAGGTACATTCAGTTGTGATAGAGACACTAGCTAAGCAAAAGGACCGTACTTCTTTAACGAATTATAAAATGACACTAAGCCCTCAATCTGAGGAGTATATTTTAGCAGATAACACTCTAAGAGACCATGTGAGTATGAAATTTAAATCCATACTAATATTATAAACTAGCAGAACTACAAAAAACCTCTTTGGCTTTATGTTATAATAGTTTTGTTTTATTTTTTTTGAGCGGAGCTTTAATTCTTTTTCTAAAATAAAAGTAGCCTAATTTACTCATTCCCGACAGTCCCGTTAAAATCGGTCCAGCCGTTTCGGATGCTAGCCGGAACAAACAAACAGACAGACATTTTTTTGGCAAGTTTACTTATCTGTATAGATTATCTAACAATAAAATTGAAGTGTTTGTTTGTAATATAAAAATGACCGATTTTTCTAATTTCTATTATAATAATAGATTCTAATGTAACAATTAATATTCTTTGCAGTCAATTAAATGGAAAAATTGAAAATAAACAAACAGCAAGGTTCTAAGTTTTTAATCATTCTCATAACACGAGAGAAGGAAACAAAAGGCAGCAATTTAAATTAAAAAATATTTTTATGAGTCAGAAGTTGGAAGTGAATGGACAATATATCAATTGAGATTAAACTTTAAACAAATTTAAATATTCTCAAAAGTGATTTTACTACGATAATATAGATATTGGATAGATAAAAAAAATAGAGTCCAAGTCTAATGTCGTTTGATGCTAAGAGCCTTTATTTGACGGCACGTTTGGCTCATTTTGTAGTGACCCTACTCGCTGTTCCAGCGGTCGCGGGTTCGAGTCCCGCTGGGGGCATTCATTTGTGTGATGAGCATGAATGTTTGTACTCCAGTCATGGTTGTTTATATTTATAACGTGCATGTATTTAAAGCTAAATAATATGTGTAGTGTATCAACTATCTGGTATCCATAACACAAGCCTCGTAGATTACAATGGAACTAGATGGTGCTGTGTGTTAATGTCCCAACAAATTTACTTGGGAATACTAACTTGACAGTGATTAAGTTTGATAAAAAATTGAGTATATCGAAGGATGGTTCAAAAAATATCCAACTGAAGAAAAAGAGAAAAAGGAGAAAAAGAGAGAGGAAACCCAATAACTAAATTTGAACGGACTTGAGCTCAAACCTCGGATCTCTAGATCTGCAGCCGTACATGCTAGCCACCAACAGTACCAGACCGAGAAGGGACTGTCATCGACACTATAGTGTGGATCAGCCCTAATATCTCCTGCAGTTGGCTAGTCTCTGTGAGATTAATCGCCGTGACCGACAGCGGTCAGGAGAGCATTATACTCGCGGAGAGATATAAGACATAAAATTCGCAATTCTTACATTATTTATTATCATTTCCATCATATCATCCTATTTATGACTTATATTACAATAAAAAACAAAAGAAAAATGGCAAAATCTGGCCAAAATCTGTGAGAAGTATATTATTATTATTTGTATCTCTTTGGATTTCATGGGCTCGAACGTAACCTATACGGAATTGATCAGAGATCGTCTCTCGATAATGTGTAGGGACTGAAAAATGTGGAAAACTAAAAGGGTCTATGGAATGAAGTTATCATAGACTACACAAAACTTGGATATGGACTATTGGATGAGACTACGGGGCGTCTGCCTTCTCAAGTCTCTGTTCTGTGGGCTTATTATTATTTATTTCTTATTATTATGTGCAGTTTACTGACGGACTGAACGCTGACTATTTTCATGTTAAGTCTCGTTAAATAAAGTTGATTTTCCTTTCATTATATTGTATTCATTATAGTGTTTTTTTTAAAATAATATATTTTTTTATTATATTTTAATGTCTTTTTGATTGAGATGTTATTGTACTAATGAAAACAGGATACCAGTTAAAACAATAAACGATTTTTATTGTATTTTTTTTTGCGGTTTTATTTTTTTTAATTTAGTGTGAGTATAGACTATAGATGTTTGTTAATCTTTCACGCCAGAACGGCTGAACGGATCTGGATAAAATTTGGCACAGAGATAGATTATAGTCTGGAATAACTAGAAATAAATGCAATATTGAGTCAATTGTTTTTTAAAATCATTTTGTAATATTTAAATATTAAAAGCCATTACAATAAGTTTAATACACGTTCCTACTTCTTAATGATTATAAGAATGTTTACGGCAAAATTATCAAATTGCAATTTTTCTTAGAAAATAAATATAATAATAGTACTCCAAGTAACTATTATTTTGCCTGAATTCCGAAGGCCATTAGTTTTCGGAAGACAAATTACTTCATTTAATATATAACTTTATCTGATGTGTATAAGTTCGAATTTGTTCGAAGACAACTAATATGAAAAAAAAAGAAAAAAGTTTTTTTGACGTAACAAAACAAAAATAGCTAAACATTTCATCCCGTATCTTTGTAAAAGCAGCTAACTTCATCATGTCAGTTTTTGGCTGTCGGCGTGCGCGCGCATCGTAAAAATTTTACCCTCAATTTTTTTCAAACGTCCCAAAATAAGTATAACATCAAAAAGAAAAAAAAAAACAGCCGAATTGACAACCTCTTCGTTTTTAAAGTCGGTTGAAAAATATGGATATATGTATGTTTAAAGTGACTTTAAAGAACGATAAGTAAAAGATTTAATTATATTGTGTATTGTTTGCACACTTTGTCTCATATTACCTTTATCCAAGCGCTCATTAGCTTACCACAGCCTATTATATATGTACTTATATACCTACTGGTCGGAAATGTACGTCATATTTTAGAGTATGTATACCAAAACTATTCGGCTTGCAACACGCATGTGTTGTACCACGTCGAATAAAACATAAAATATCCTTATAAATTAAAAAAAAATGTGTGTATAGTTATTATTAAAGTAATTATTAATTTATTTTATAAAAATGTGTTAAAAAGATATTAAATTAATTATTGTAAGTGCGAATTGGAAGATAATAGATATGAAGTTGATTTTTACACCGTTGATTCGACAGTACGTGTTGGTTGTGACAGGCAAGTTATTTAATTATACTATTTCTTGACAATATTAGTGGTAACCCAGTGGTAAGGCGCTCGCTTGGGAAAGTGAGTAAAGGGGGTTCAAATCCCGGGTCTCACACGGCTGATATTTTCATGTGCAAATTTTTACCAATATGATCACTGTTTGTCTTTAAAGGAAAACTTTGTGAGAAAACCTGCATGTTTGAGAGATCTCAGCAAAGTTTTGAAAAACATGTGCAGTACACCAACCCGCACTTGGCCAGCGTGGTGGACTATGGCCTGATCCCCCTCGTATTTAAGGGAGGTCTCTGTTTATTTTCCTAATCATGCACTGTCCAATCACTAAAATTCTTATTCCAACCACGTGCATAATATGTAAATCAAAATGATTCCAATTAGTACATGCAATGTATATATTTATTGCAATGTAAATATCTATAATAAATAATAATAAAACTTATAATTGAAATTAAAGATTCTCTCTGTAATTTCAAAATAACATGCTATTGATCATAATATATAGTTATTTGTACACGACATAGGCCTTTCAAGCCCAGTAAAATAAATTTTTAGTGGGCTTAAAAGGTTTTGGTAGGATAGATGAAAAGGACTTAGCACGTTTTGACTTAACTCTATTGAGAATACTTACATAGCATAACTTATTAAGTAGTCTTTAGCCTATTATCATACGAGGCGAATCATAGGTAAAAACTAGTGTAATAATATACTGTTTGGTGGATTGAACGTAAGTCGGAATTACCTAATTTGATAGGTAAACTTATTCCTTTAAAAGGAGATTTATTTATTATACCTATAATTTTATGTAGGTATTTTAAACGAAAAAACTAATTAATTCAAGCATTTACACGCGTATAATAATTGTTAAAACAAGTATTTTTAAACATAAATCATGAATAAAATTAGCAAAGCAATGATCTTCGACATAATTAATGAAAGATATATTTTAGCTTTTTTAAAATACAAGCTTATTGAACAAAGGAATCTTTTGAGAAAATAAGATAATAAAAAGTAGCCGCGCGAAGCTAAGGCAGATTATTAATATGATGATGATGTTCTCCTGACCGATTCCGGTCACGGCGGCCAATCTCATTGAGACTAGCCAACTGCGCAGGAGATATTATAGTGCACAAGTGTACGCGCAGACACAAGGGCACTCTCTATTCCTGTCATTCTCATACTCCGGTGGGACGATTAATCGACATGTTTTTTTTATTAATATATGTACCTACTAGCGGTTCACCCTCGCTTCGCTCGGATTCGCCTCTAGAAGAACAAAAACAAATCTATCCCACAGGAACAATATATTTTTCGGGATAAAAAGCCTATTCCAAACTATAATCTATATGTGTGCCAAATTGAGTAACAAACATCCATCTAAACTTTCACATTTATAATATTAGTAAGATTACAATGTTCCTGACAGCTTTCGGCTGCAGTGGCCAATCAATCATACTGTACTATCTGTGCAGGAGATACATGCACAAGACGTGTATGCGCCGACACAAACGCACTTTCTACTCCTTTCACTTTTAAAGTCCAGTTGGACGAAGTGTCGTAGAGAGTCGAGTGGAGAGTAGTTTTGGAATGACTGTGTGTCCGTCAAACCCCATTTGGCTAACGTGCTGCGTAGTAGACTATGGCTTAGCCCTCTTCGCATTAAGACATTTGAAGTAGCAACGAGAAGTTCAATGCCGCTGGGCATTACCTTCCCGTTTAAAAGGTTAAAAATGACTTAAATTTAGTGTTAAGTACATCTTATAACATCAGCTATCTGCCAGTGAAAGTCCCGTCAAAAGCAGTCCAGCCGTTTAGCCGGAATAAGCAGACCGATAAAAATTTTAAAAATGTCTTTTTATTATACGTACCTACCGTATATAATTTCATATGCAGTTAGCAAGCAGACCGACAGACAGACAAAAAAAAAGTGATTTATAAGTACCGTAGGTATATAATTTCATATGCATTTAGTAAAAAGCTGTTATTTTGACATTACAAACAGACACTGCAATATTTTTATCTTTACCTATAGATGTATAGATTACCATGTACAATTACTAGATTAAAGATGCAGTCCTACATGTAACCATTATGTAAATTGAAGCTGCAACAATGTAACAAAAGCTATGCAAATATTACAAGAGGATTAAATGAAATTATCCAGATAAAGATAAAGAAAGAATAAATAAAAGACTAAAGTAATTTACTTTCCATAAATTCCATATCTGATATTCATATTTACTAATTTAGTATACACCTATAGATACCTAAGAAAATAGAAAAATTATACACTTTCGAATTTTTTATAGTAGGTAGGTAAATGGTATGATTAAAATAGAACAAATTCAAAAATATTAATTAAAAAAATAATAATGAACATTTTCAGCAAATTTGGCTATTTTAACAACCGGTATGAGTCTTGCGTGGCCATCACCCTCGATGGTAAAGTTGCGGAATGCTGCCGAGACTCCCCTGCCAAGACCTATCACAGATGAAGAGGGGTCATGGGTCGTTGCTGGGGGTTTTGTAATTGCAGTATTTAGTAAGTCTTCAACATCTTATTTCACATATCAGAAATTATAGCTTAATTAGTCAGACTAAAGAATAATATATACAGTGTCATAGAACTAAATATGAAACCAAACAATGATGTTTTAAAATAGTATACAAATATTAATAGAATACTCAAAACTTTAACAATAGATTTTATTATATTAAAGAATAAAGCTAGTATTATGCTGTCTCTTTTTCGAGGGGAAGAGAATTTTAAAAATCATATTTTCTTCTCAAAAATTGTAAATTAATGGCTAATATAAAATTTCCATTTTTTTCTAAAGAAAGTAAACAATATGTACGGTATAATCGAGAATAGTAGCATAAACAACGACACTACTTTTTTTGACTTAAATTTTTTTTCGCGGGCTTTATCTATATTTATTTTTTAGTCTGCGCTTAAATATAACAATGCTAGTTACCGCCCTTTTTTATTTTTTTTTAAATACCAGGCGCAAAATGTGGACTATTAGTATTTAAAAGAAAACTCTTAATTGGCTTTAGTATTCACTGAAAAAAATAATTTAGAAATGGCGGCCGGTAGCTAATGACAGCTACTATAGAAGGATGTGCGAGCAGTGAGTGAATATATTTTGAGACTTGAGCCCTTGTAACAAAATATATTGTCTGTGTTCAAATTCTGCTATCTTGACCATTTTTATATAATTTATATAGACTATATGTATATACACAGGTCTGATGAGCTTTATATCTCTTACTTGAGAAATGATTGATTCCCTATAAAAACTTCCACCCCTCTTTTTAATCCCTTAAGGGATGATTTTCGGAGCAAAAACTATTCTATGTCCTTCCCGAGATCTCAAACTGTCATTAATGATTACGATTTATCATCACGAATCGATAAAATAGGGATTGCTAACTATGTCGATACCAGTCGGTCCTGATAAACATCGACAACAAATCGCTACATGTAATGTTCAACGTTGTCTATGGAAATTTATTGGGACTCGTCTTTTTCCTAATTATATCCCATAGCAATATCGATTCATAATTCTAATACAAAAACAAATCAAAATTATTGAGGACAAAGAATTTTTATAACAAAATAACCAAAATAATTTAAAAAAAAAATTCGCAGTTTATTTAAATATGTGTATTGTTATTTTTAGCTAACTTTCTATCAAGAATAATGACCGATAAAATAGGCAGAAAGCAATGCATCGTATTCGCTTCTATAGTCAAACTTTTTGGGGCGATCGCTCTAGTCTTTGCCAATGAAGTTTGGATTTTCATATTAAGCAGGACTGCAATGTTAATATTTGATTGCTGTTTACTCGTCGTAATTCCGGTATACGCTTCTGAAATAGCTAATGTAAGTATTTTGTGGAAAAAACACACAATAGTGACCTATAGACAATACAAGTATTCTGTTGTTATTGTTTCCAAAATAAACATGGAAAATATTATGGGAAATTCAAATTTATTCAAAACTTATTTATGCAATGCTCAACTCCAATGAAAGGTATACCATATATACAGTGTGTAACACGACCGATGGAATATTGAATTTATTGATATAATCGATAGGTATGAAGTCCTATCGATTTAAACCGCAATCGCATGTATATTCAGCAATTTTTGCTAAGCGTTACACTGTGGAGAACACCACACTCATTCACTCAGTAATTTAAAATTAATAAAATAAAATCTCTATATAATTGAGATTTGAGATCGAATATGATCAAGTTCCACAAATATACAAAATAATTTGTGTACCCACAAACTCCTACACATAATACTCCTTTAACAAGGAGGACAGATATGTGACCATTTTATAGTATTAGGCATTAATAAAGACATCTTCTTAAAACGATAATTCTTCTTGAAACTTAATTTTTAAAATACTATTAAAAAAAATTATAATTTCAACTTTTTTACAGAAGGAGCAAAGAGGTGCGCTGGGCACTTTTCTTCAACTGTTTTCATCAGTGGGCGTTCTATTCACTCTATCACTGGGTCCATTTCTCCAATATAAGACATTTAGCATCATAAATGCGAGCGTATTTGCCGTTCTTACTGTACCTTTGCTGTTCTTACCAGATACACCATTTTATTTTTACTCTAAAGGTATATTTTTATCTCATTATTTTTATCTTTAACTGGAAGACACACAGGTCTACATGGGGTAAATGTTTGTGCTGAATATAACTATAAGTTAAAACAAACATTCATGTGAGATTAAGTTTCTGAGCACACATGTCACAAAATAAAAAAAAAAACACCGAGCGAGTTCAATATATAGGGTACTTTTTACTGCGGGAAAATATCTCATCTCTGAGAAATATATACTAAACGTGAAAACGTAAATAGGGACGAACTCGAGCGGAGCGAGGGATAATCGCTAGTATTAAATAAGTAGGGAAGTTAGATCTTGAAGTAGTCTAACTTCCTGGAAACTCTATTTTTGAGTTAAACATATATCTATATCTGAAAAAGACCACGGAGAGAATAACAAAATAAATAAAATCCGACTGTATTATACATAATTATTTTAAATAATAATAATTACAGGTCGTCTAGATGAAGCTATGACGGTACTGACGAGTATACGTGGGTCAGAAATTTTGGCAAAACAAGAACTAGAAGAATACAAAGTTTCAAGTGATAAATCCAAAAGGAAAATAGACAAATCTGCTTTATTTAAAAACAAAGCGTTCTTAAGAGCTTCATGTCTAGGTCTTATGTTAACTGGTGGAAGTCAAATGATTGGTTCAAATGCTGTCAACTTTTATTTGCAAACAATTCTGGAATCCACTAAGACCAGTGTACCATCAGAAATAGCATCGGTTATTGTTGGATGTATTCAAGTTTTGGCTAGTTTTTGTACCACTTTCATCATGAACACCTTTGGAAGGAGAAATATTTTGATGTCATCTCTTGTTGGAATATTAATTGGAATGGTATGTTTTTATAAAAAAATGAAGATAATAGCAGCGTTTTACCTACCAATAAAACGCATATTAATTTACTTACCTTATTCGAAGCTTACGTATTGAGATAGGCATTACCGTTTCCGCCGTTTATATATCTACCCTTGTCTATCCGTCTACTGTCTCGCTCTCTATCGCACCACCTGGCAGCAGAGTGGGGATCGGTGTGAGCGATTCCCACTCCTAAAATTATTTCTTCATTGAGTCGAAATACACCAGGCAGTTATTCAAAGTTAAGCTTCGAATAAGGTAAGTAAATTAATATGCGTTTTATTGGTAGGTAAAACGCTGCTATTAATTTGACTTGACCGTTATTCGAAGCTTACGTATTGAGACTTGTTTGTTATCGCCTGGTGGTGCAAGCGTAGGAGTCGGACGCCAATGTGATGAAATAAACTCTGCTGTATGTAACTGAAACACTGAGATGAGATTTTTACGAAGACCAAAATAAACACTTAATGCAGTGCTTTTCCAAAGTCCTTTTACAAATAAAAATGAATTATATTGTAGATAACACAACTCAAACAAGGTATTAATATAACGTGGGAGACATCTCCCTGACCGATTACGGCCTCGGTCGCCAATGTTTCAGAAACCAGCTGTTATGGTTTAAAAGTGTGTTCACTTAGCATGACCAAGTTCATTCTTACTTCCACTCTCACAGTCCAGTGATCAGGTCCGAAGACGAGACCCTAGACTGTTAGAGCTTCAGAAAAACTAATACCTAACATTCTTATGCGCGACCCGATACTCGAACAAGAACTTTGGATATATAGATTCGACGTACATGTTGATTTCAATAACTAACATTAACAATTAATGTGTTTTAAAATTCCAATTTCAGTTAATAATAAATTCTTCTGAAAACACACACATTAGTTGACTTTCTATTCCTCTTCGTTATTTATAAATAGTGTGCCCCATTTTATACCATTAATTTAATAACTCTGAAGCCCATTGGTTTGGGAAACTTAGTGACGAGAGTTCAAACTTCAAGCCCTCATCTTGCATTTTTATCCCTTTAGATGTTTGTATAAAGCCAACTCTTTACGTATATAAAAAATAAATAAATCAAATGTAACAACGCTTAAGACTTGATCAAGGCTTTGGAAGTGCCTATATTTGTAGATATAGAGACCTCAAGAGAAGAGATGATAACTATGGTAGGGAAAGGTTGACTTCGCATGATACTAACATATGTTGTAGGTAAATAAATAATAATAGGCTAGTAATAATACTAGGCTGTAAAAAATAACAAGACAGATCTACTTTCCTTTAAAGAAAGCTCAGCTTAAAGAGTCATTGTTTCGCCAAAGTGACTCGCATTCAAATTAAAATTCTAATAATATTATCTAATTAGAATAATACATTCTAGATTTACACGAATATTTGACAATCCGAAAAGATAAATATTTAACTTAGAATAATTACAACGCTTAACGTACATCCTTTCCATAAGTGTGCCAAAAATACCATAACGGAAATAATATACTGTTAAAAATGTTCGCATACACATTGGTGTAAAATTTATGATTTTTAACAATGACATACGTATACGCATATGTGCACGTTTAACCTCTATGACAAATTCATGATTTACGTAGAAGAAGCTACGTATGATGTACACGGATGCACATCACAGGATATTTCCACATATGACAATAAATCGAGAACAATTGTTAGGCACGAGCACTATAACATAAATTTTAAAACAATGTCACTAAGACTCATCAAATAAACACCATAGCTTTTATATAGTATGGATCGGTCATTAGGTAGTCTGACATTTGGTAAAATCCATAACCAAGCGATGGACCAATTTCATTCATTTAAATTATCTTGTTAGTGGCTTCAAAAACGTCACTTAAGCAAAGATTACTTGCCAATGTATCGCAAAATGAAAGACTATTTTTATAATGTATTACGTACCTCCTCAATTTGTGCGTATAATTCATATTTTTCAGAACTACCCTAGCTGTCAGACTGGGGTTTCATAATAAAATGTCAAAACTTTTATATACGTGATCCAAAATTAAAGATAAATTTTCACTGTAATGTGCTACATTTCAAGCCTTCTTTGAGACAATGTCATTTTCTTAATATATGCATTTGCCAATGCAATATTTTAAGTTATATTCGATGCTTAACATTGCCTCTTATCGTTTACTGAGAACTTTCAATAAACTTATTATAATTGAAAATTTGCAACGCCGTAGTTTACCAACATGTTATGTTTGAACGATTGCTAAGCTCTTTAAGGCTTAATTTGTAACACAGACAACCTGTCGTTACAAGCACAGCAGGAACGCCTAAAATAGCAATTGCACCTGATGCCCCGAGTGGGAAAATCAGTTGAATATAAAATACAATACGTTACATTTAATCAACGTAGTTCAGAACGACCCGTAACGTATGTATTTCGTAAATGTACACTGGTGTTTCTTCTAATAATTTGCCTTGGCCAAAACCAATTGGATTTAGCTGTTCGACCACTGGAATAGAATATTATACTTTTTAACGTATTCAGCAGTTTTTAACGACTAACTGCTGGGCACAGGCCTCCCTTCAATAAGAGCGGGTTAGAAATTTGATAAATGGATATGCGATATCCATATGTTCAAAAATAATAATAATGTATAATATTTCTTATAATGCTCAAAAGCCAATCCATTCACAGGTTTGGAGTTTATATATTACATTCATACCTAAAACTTATATCTTTTGAATCCGACTTGTATCTTCATAAAAGTGACCCAATCTTATCGAGACGATGCCTTCCCATACAATTATAGGCTTAGTAATATAGCGATTGTCCTAATACAGTGGATTTAACCAAACTATATCATGTAAGTGACCATTCAGCGCATGGCTCGAATTTTATGCTATACATATCAAACTTCAATTGATATCAAAAACTGCACATTAAGCTCTTTTTCCAAAGAAAATTAATATGTGACTCACATTCGGACAAGAATCAACATCTGTAGAGATGTTTCATGGAACGAGTATACTCTCAATCCCGCTAGGATTTATATTCATATTAAACTCACTGCCATTTTCTCTTGAAGAAAATTAATGTGTGACTCACACTCTGACAAGAATCAACAATCTGTAGAGATTCTTTTATGGAACAAGTATGTTGTCAATCCCGCGAGGATTTATATTCATATTAAACTCACTGCCATTTTCTCTTGAAGAAAATTAATATGCGACTCACATTCGGACAAGAATCAACAATCTGTAGAGATTGTTTTGTGGAACAAGTATATTGTCAATCCCGCGAGGATTTATATTCATATTAAGCTCACTAAACGGGGCTTACATTCAACATTTGTGATTATGATATTAATATCACAGCTAGATGAAAATCTCAGCGTTAGGGTCTCCATAGATCCTGCAATGTGCTTATGTGTTACCTTGTCGTGGTGGAGAAGTATTTAACGTCCGGCAATCCTGCGACCCCCTTTAAAACGGGGTAGGTTCGGTTGGATTTTAGTAGGTAATACAGCCTTTGCCGATGAGTCTCACATAACTACCTGTATGTATGTGCATGTAGGTAGTATGCGTAAATGTATAGGGAACCTTCGATACTCCTTAGGTACCCACATAACTAACCCTGCGAGGGTTAACCATTTTACGTACTCCTGCGGGGAGACGTTTTATTTATAAAATACAGCTTATAGGACCTCTTCAAGGCAATTAAGATTTGTATTTAGTCTAATAATAATCAATATACACACATGGCAGTGTTATGAAAAATAACTTATGTCCTTATTTTGTCACATAGATACTCGTGTTGACATCTTCACTGCATTTATGCTCTGAACTGAAATAAAGCTTATAAAATATGGTAGTTTGCTGAAAATGAATATGAAAATAAAATATTATATGAATTTGTCGACTACACCAGTAGGTTCTTCCTTTTTCCGAAAGCATTTTCACAGTTCATATCACGTACTTACAAATTACAACTGTAATAACTTAGTTTACATTGCTGAAACGATTTCTCAATTTTAATAGATATTCCATTACACTACCTATGTCAATTATCCATGAACCACAAAAATATGTAGGTATATAGCTTACATAGTTAATATGAAAATGACATTTAAATATGTATTTAGTTTCAAGACGAAGCTTCAAAAATGTACTTGTTTATACCCTCCAATTGCTTACGCTATTTGAACAATGTATAATTATTGCATACTCACGTGAACCGTACAGCTATTGTTTTCGGAACATGCTCCAAATGCGAGTTACTGGCATTATCGGATGTCCCCACATGCCCTTTTCGTGTTGCTCCCTTTCTTTTGCAACACTGTATATTTTATGTAAAAGTTACCTATATATTGATATGTGTCCTGTGCTTAACCGTGTATGTTCCTTAAATAGGCCAAATTTTGGCTTTAACTAACAATGCACCCCCTATATTCTAAAAGTAAACAGCAAAGCACTGCAAGGTAGCTGATTAAAATGTAGGAATTATACCGTTGTACAATCTATGTAGTCAATAGTAAAACAAGATTTATAACCTAAATTGAATTGCGTAGTGCCAATATACTTTACCATGGTGTTAATTTATATTAATTTAAATTATCATGGCATGAAATGGGCAGGGAGATGATGATGGTATTAATTTAAAAATTGCAGTTAATATAAAAACATTTTTAAACATTTTAACAGTTATATAACATAACATGTATTAAATTTCTAATTCTCAAATACTATTAAGTATTTGTTCCTCATTTTATTTTGTGCTAAACAAATGTCTAGAAAAAATGATGATAATAAATAAGGTAAATGTACTTACATGGTCTGAACCGTTACCTTTTAAATTTTTTGTTGGCGATTACTTAAAAAACTTAGATAGAAACATCTTCCTATAATGCTATGAGTTACTTGTATAGTCGGTGCGAGCCTAAGCCAGCACGACTGCACTCGGCGGAAAACAAGACGCCAATGAAGAAATAATTTTAGGAGTGGGAATCGCTCACACCGATCCCCACTCTGCTGCCAGGTGGTGCGATAGAGAGCGAGACAGTAGACGGATAGACAAGGGTAGATATATAAACGGCGGAAACGGTAATGCCTATCTCAATACGTAAGCTTCGAATAACGGTCAAGTCAAATTAATTTGTAATTTATAAGGCTACGCTTGCTAATATTGTTATTTTATTACAGATTATATTTGTATCATTTCCTTTAACTTTAGTCGTTATAAAATTACATAATTTATTCAATTAATGTACATATTTACCTATATAGCTACCAAAATAATTTAATTTAATTTGTGAACAGATATACAGAGCAAAATCTAAAATTTTTTGATTTTACTTCTTTCTGAGTTTAGTTTTGGTCTAAAATGATGTCATTTTACGAAATCAAACCTAATTTCGCTTTACTGGATTTCAGTATTGTCTATCCATTGTACCCATTTTATTTTCCTTTCCTGAGCACTTCTTATATCTGATAACTAGGGTCTTATTAAAACCGTGTTTTTTACCCTGTCTCAACACATTTCCAAACCATCTCAAACGGTCCAAGTTACCGTTATCTTTTCTGTGAACAGATTAATTTTAAAGAAATACTTTTTTATGTATTATTTACGATATGATGTTATTTTTTATTTCTTTTGTACGCAGTTATAAGGACATTTAATAACAAAATATTTTTGTTTAACTCACTTTAGTTGGGACTTGGAACGTTTTTCGAGATATGTGGAGTCGAAGGCTACGTAGTAACTGGTTTTATGAACTACTTGCCGATCATCTCCTTGATACTTGTCATATTTTGCTATAACGTTGGTAAGTGTATGTCTATTTAACCTTTCTTCTTTTAAAATATATAATAAAAATGAATGTTTGTATGTTTGACTTCTATGCATTCCTAAACCATTAATCCAATTGTAATAAAACCTTTGTGGATTATTCCTGGTGAAAAGAAAGTTTTTTTTGGACGTTTGTCTTTTATTCGTTCCTAAGCAATTCAAGCAAGAGTAAGTCACGAGTGTGTAAAAAAATATAGTTAAATAACCATCTTAAAACGCGCTCTGCTTGATTCACTCGATCCCTCATATTTTCCTTTTCTAACCTTATTCTTATTGCCATTTTGTTAAATTTTGGTTTGCTTTTTCCGACAGGAATTGGATCAGTCCTCTGGGTTGTCGTATCAGAGTTATTTGAGGGACCATCCCGGGCACTGGGTGTCACTATCAGCTTCACATCATCCAACACCTTAATATTTGTAACGACTAAGTATTTCGCAATGATGACCACAGCATTAGGTCCCGCTACCACTTACTGGTTGTTTAGCTCAATGTGTGTTTTGCTCTTTGTAACAATCGCCATTTTCTTACCAGAAACCAAAGGGAAAACGTTTAGCGATATACAAATAGCGTTAGGGGATAATATCGAAGTCCAAGAAAATATAAATAATAATAAAAAGTGCAATGTACCTTAGAAGATAATGTTAGATTATTTTATATAATCTATGACTTATTTTTATTTAGAATTATTATAACTAAGACTAAAATGTATCATTTAGCTATTTAATAAATTATTGTTCTATACCTGTTATGTCTTGAATCTTGATGCTTAAATTTTGTCGGAATTCTAAAAAGAGATTGATATGTTATCTTCTTCATTTAATTTTGATAATTGTTTTAATGAGTACGATATACCTCGAGGTAGACTTAATAAATTAAAAAAAAGTTATTCTCTCTCTCTCTTTCTTTATGTGGTAAAGTTGTTAAATAGTTAAAAAGGTTTTTTTACTAATCACTATGTAGGTACATTTCTCTTAACTTATTATGAGTAATCTATACAGATAAATAAAATTGAAGTGTCTGTTAGTAATGTCAAAATAACAGCTTTTTACTAAATGCATATGAAATTATATACGATAGGTACTTATAAGAAAAACTAGATTTTTAAAATTTTTGTCTTTCTGTCTGTCTATTTATTTCGACTAATGAACCTAGGGACGAACAAAAGCGAAGCGAGAGTAGGTCGCTAGCCTTATATATATATATATATATATATATATATATATATATATATATAATATATATATATATATATATATATATATATATATATATATATATATATATATATATATATATATATATATATATATATATATATATATATATATATATATATATATATATATATATATATATATATATATATATATATATATATTTCAAAGTAAGTAATATAGTTTTAGCGAAATCAATTATTTGTCCGTCTGTTAGTTAAAGCTTACCTCGATCGATCAAGATTAGCCGGGCCTATTTAAGACGGATGCCAATTACTTGTCTATCTGTGATTTTCATATCTCCTAGCGGTAAGAATTTGATATAATTTGTATGAAGCTTATTATGTTGAATTCCTATATCCAATAAGGAAATCTTCAAAAGTTTAATTACGTATCCGTAGCGCAGGATTTACACTAGGGCCGCTTGGGGCTAGTGCCCAGGGCGTTAAATTTGCAGGGGCGACTAATTCGGAGGGTGAAAAAAGTTTTTTTTAACGTTATCAAACATGCTTTTTTTTATTTTCCAAAAAAAATTAATAATTAAAAAAAATATATTTTATCGTAACTTTATTCATATTATGCAAAATTTCACACAATCACATATTTTTACACAATCAGATAAGCGAAAACGATGAGTGATGATAATATATTTAAGTTTAGAAATGTTTAAATGGAATATTTTATTGTACTGACTCAAAAACAAATTAATTTACCGTCCATTTTTACACACTATGATATGTTGACATATCGCCTTATACGTGGGGTTTGTTAAAGGTTATGAAAAAAGCCTCAAAGTAAAATAAGTTATGTGTGTATAAGAAAGTAGAAGTTAGTTTTCATAAATGTTTCAATAAAACAAAATTTAAATTATAAATGATTTATTATGCCTCATCTCCACCACAACCGCAGTTATCGCCGGTGTCGACGCCGCACAATCTCAGCAGGAACACACAAAGTGTCACACAAAGGAGACATCTCAATACCTTTCCGCAGCATCCGCAGTCACATGAACAACACATAATCACGTTTTATAATTTAAAAAAAGAAAATTCATATATAATTGTCAATGGGAAACAGATTGATATACTTGATAAATAAGTTTATTGAAGAAAACTGAAAGTCGACACTTAGAAAAATACTTTAATCACTTTTTATCAAGAGAAAACAAAGCTTTCGTTTCCTTGTTTGAATAATTTCCTTTAAACGTATTGACTATTCTAATGTTATTTTTGATGAAATCGCGCACTTAACACTAAAATATAATATATCTGATAGGAATAATATATAATCTGATAATAAAGCACGATGCTTCAATATGATTTTCCTATTCAGAATGAAGGTATGCTATGATTGTATTTATGTTTTTATTAATCAGGTATCTGTTATCAGTGCGAAGCAAATAAGATAACAAAACAGGTCTCGGACGTCGTTTGGTGTCGTAATTTTTAATGATTAATGTATTAATGAATCACTTATTGGGTTTGTCTAATGTCTATGACAAATTCTATTGTAATTTATTTTTTAAGATTAGTCATGTGACTGAGTATTCATTATCGATATCAGAGTGATAAAATTGGGTTTCGCAAATCATTTTTGAAAGGGTAAAGGGGAAATGTAACGATTAGATCCCCAACAAACAACATACATACAAAATATTCAAATCTTTTTTTATAGTTTTAATGATAAAAACGATTCTTAGGGGTGCGATGAAAATGGTTGCCAGAATTTGAACCTGCTTCACGTAGATCACGTGAGTTTTTGCTTTGAATTTTTAACATAATAAAACACAACCTCAAATTGAGAAACTCAGTCTTTGAAATTTGTTAAAAATAAAGGAGCAAATGATGAAATTAAATGATGAACAGAGCAAATAAAATAAAAGTCCCGAAAATAAAGAGAAGTGTACAAATTCATATTGCTTTACTTGTATGTAATATTAATATGTAGTTTTAAAAATATATAAGTGCTAATTAAAAAATAAACTAATAAATAATAAGGTACCTAAATACAAAATCTTGATTGTCTATATTTACTGCTTCGTTTGGTTTTGAAATACAATCTACGATATTATGTATTTTATTACACATTCAAATCTATACATATTATAATAAAATTGTAACTAAGCCGAATCTGTACATTAAATATTTTTTCGAAAAATCTTATTGAAATAAACATTATTATCGATACAGAGGCCGAATTTATAGTTTTTAGAATTTTTGTCTGTCTGTCTGTTACCGCATCACAGATAAAACACTGGAGATGAGGTATGGTGATAGCTGGTTATCCGGATCAACATATAGGACACTTTTTACCGCGGGAAAATGCCTCATTTCTGAGAAAAAATACAAAAACTGCAATGTAAGAGTATACTTATGTGTAAAACCTAAGAATTTGGTTTTTGATCATCATCAACGCGGGCGGAGCTGCGGGCAATGCTAGTTATGATATAATAGTACAATTTTGCATATATTTTAATTTAAGAGTTTTAATCATCATCAGGCTGTCTGCAGTCTTCGCAACAGTCTTCCCACCCGCACAGATGCAGCAGCCACACACAACACGACACACAACACAAAATCCGCAAACATCGGCAACAGCAGTCACTACAACAGCACATGGCAATTGACGTCTTTGAAATTACTAGTCATTTCTTGTGATATTTTCATTTCTTCCATGAGAATTTGTGATTGAGATTTTCATCCTCTAATAGTGGTTTAAGTAAGCTCTGTTATCTCATCATTTGTTTAGAATTATCCACATAAATATTGGGTATTTACGTGATCTCATCTCCCACTAATAAAATTACATATCAATTATAAATTCTAGTAAAATTTTCAAAAATAAACATGTAGAATAATTATATTCAAAGAGCCAAATGTCAGATATATTGAAGAGGTTTTTCTTTTTTAATTAACATATATTAATAGACATAGATATTTTGGTTTGGTAGACGCAACTTAGAAAAAAAAAATTTTTTCCTTACTGGCTTGATTATTTCACCCCTTTTAACTGAGAAATTTGGATAGATTTAGCTGGAATTTTACATTAGTCTGAAGAACAGTTTTGTTTTAACCTGTTAAATAAGTCAAAAGATATTGAGAGCTTTATTTGTAAAACACCCGGTACGTAACATTGGCGAAATAATCTGTGCTCAACTGGCACGCTTCGAAGCGACAATAGAAATTGAATTGAAAGCATTAGGTTCATGTCCAAGGCCTCGTATAATGTATAGTTCTGAATTAAATTGAATTGCAAATGTGAGTTTTGTAGCTCAGAGGAAACGAAACTGTCAAGTTTTTGAAAAAGCTGACCGTACAAAGACTATTATTTATTTGCCACCACACAGTTACTAACTAGTACTTCTTATTATAGCTCCATTCAAGGATTAATGCCCGTTTTCACCAACATCCCATAAGCTACCACCTACGTATGGGATCCCTAGCTTAAAAGTTCCCCTAAACTAGCCCCTAAATTAAATTTCGTTTTACCATCGTCAGAGCCCGTATTTTTAGTACCTATATTTAGGTGGCATTTTAACATTTAGGTGACCCCTAACTGTCGGTGAAATAGAAACTGTCCCCTAACAGCCCCCTAACCATGCTTAGGGGATCCCTTAAACTTAGGTGACGTTGGTGAAATCGGCCATAAGTCTTTGTATTGATCATACAAATGTTTGTTCCTGGTAAAGTGAATCTTTCCAAACCTTCTTTCGACACACATTGTCTGAATATTAGAGACATTTGCCATATTTATTTAAGCAGCCTATGTGTATATATTTTGTTCGTTACATCATATCCAATGCAAATTGTTTAAGAAAAAAATATTAAAAAACCAACCTAACCTCACCACACACCATGTATAATAGCAGATATATACATATAGCCTACGAGTAAAATAGCTGTAGCGTACGAACGTTTTTGTTAAAAAACTAAGTACGACACAAAAATAAAAGACATTAAGAAATAAATAGAACAATCTGTTATTTCGATAAAGGCTTCTCTCTCCAGTTAAGATCAAATCCAGTGTCGCGGAAGAATTGGTCCATGTCGTCTTCATCTAACATTAGGAACGACTGGAAAAAAAGTTTAATATAATTTATTTCATTGACATTTTGTATACAACTATCGTGTTGATCTAGTAGCTAGCATGTACGATTGTATATCCGGAGGTCCTGGGTTCGAATTTCGGGCCAGGACAAGTATAGATATTGGGTTTTTCTATCGAGAAATATTCAGTAGCAACTCAAAGTTGGAAAGTTGTTAGCGTTATAACATATACCCAAGTGTATCTCACGAGGGTCGTGTTGACGGCCCACCATGAGAGTGAGAAAAATTAATCATGGCATAACTTACTATTGACGAACGTTGTAAAAGTCTCTCAGGTGGTTTTTTCAATAGAGCATTTGCACCGGGTCTGTAGGAAAATAACTCAAATATATTACTTTAAAATAAGGTTAAAGACTTAAAGTATACAAGCTTTTGCTCGCAGCTCCATTCGTGTGCTAGGTACTAGGATTGTTGATGGTGCGCGTTTTAGTTATATCAGCGGATGCCATTGGTGAGCTTATGTTATGTAAAAAAGCTATACTGATAGATAGTGTAGCTTTAGGTTAGTGAAGGATTTTCAAAATTGATTTAGTAGTCACAGAAACCTCTTACATTCAAACAAAATTTCATGTCACAATGTTATGTTATATCATAATAAATGTTATGTTACTTTGCTTAACAAAAATATTTTCTCTCCAGGGCAATGCACGTCAGTTTTAATTTCGCCAACCAAAATTAACAAATTGTTTTAATATATCTATATATATTCTATATATATATATATATATATATATATATATATATATATATATATATATATATATATATATATATATATATATATATAGTACGATATACCTACCTAGTTAAATTATATAGTTTTAAACCTACCTCTGCGGTCTCTTTCTAATGTGTTTCCACCTCGGTCTTGGAATTGGTTCCTGTATTTAAAAAATAGTGAAATATCTGTACAATAGTATTATATTATATACTATTACTAGTGGAATTAACATCGCTTCGCTCGGCTGCATCCCTAGGTACATTTTAATTTTTTTTGAGCGGAATCGTAATTCTTTTTCTAAAATAAAACTAGCCTAAGTTACTTTTTATAACATCAGCTATCTACCCGTGAAAGTTCCGTTAAAATCGGTGCAGCAGTTTCGGAGATAAGTCGGAACAAACAGGCAGACAAAAATTTTAACCGTTATGTTTTTCCTAAAAGTACCATATTATATAATTAACTAGCGGCTCACCCTCGCTTCGCTCGGGTTCGTCGCTAGGTACGTTTTAAATAGAGATAAATAGTTATTAGCCAGCGCTAGCCATATAATTTTTTTTCGTTAATTTTTCTGATGTTTTAACACTTATTATGCTATTCCGGACTAAGAGAAATCCAAAAATTCAAATATCATAAAAAAGGTCCAGCCGTTCTTGAGTTTTATGTCACGTCACACGGGAACGCAATCGAACGGGATAAAAAGTATCCCATGTCCGTCTCCTGGTTCTAAGCTACTTCCCCACCAATTTTCAGCCAAATCGGTTTAGCCGTTGTTGAGTTATAAATAGTGTAACTAACACGACTTTCTTTTATATATAAGATTTCATATGCATTTAGCAAAAAGCTGTTATTTTGACATTACAAACAGACATTTCAATTTTATTTATCGATGTATTCCCAAAAGGTTTTCAGTAAATTAAAAATGATCCTGTATAGATGAGTAAGAGTGAGTGTAAGTGAAACAGTGAGTTTTTAACAACTAAACGGCTTAAAATATGGAATGAAGAGAGCATATTATCCCATAGAATCTAGATATGTAATCGACTTATCCACTGTAGCTCGCAAGCTGTAGCAAATATGACTATTATTTTCTTCGATCAACAACAACTGTCAATAATGAACTAGATAATCGGAACATTGACTGGCGTCATTTTTTACCAAGAGACTGTTATGGGTTAAATGACATAGACGGACATACCATTTATCCTGATACATCAAGTGACTCTCAGAGAATATCAGTGTGGTGTACTAAATTATAAAGGAACAGGTAGAGTACGATTTAATAGTAACTTCTGAACCAAACATGTACACCGACTCGAAATTTTATTTGTGTTACTTTTAAATTATTTTTTCGACCTATAGGGTGGAATTTTTATTTATTTTTGACCAACTATAATAATATCCGGTTTTTGTCAAATCGGTAACTAATATACACAGTTTTATAAAAAAAAAATCATTTACTTGTTTTATAGATTTTGGATGAGATTCTTGTATAGGGTTGTCATCTACAAATGTCCGAAGCTTTTTTAAATTAGAATCATTTACATTTTCGGAAATGTCTCTGGAAAATAAAATACTATTAAAACAGGTATTCACATTTTCTAAGTTGTTTTACAAGTTGCAGCTGATTATGTAACGTGGTCCATTCTATTTGGTCCACAAACTTCGTCTTAAAAAAAATCACATAAAATTCGGGTTGGTGGACAACATAACTAATTATTACGTTTTCCAAAAACTTGTTAAATTCACTCAGACATGCAAGTTTTCTCATGATATTTCCCATCATCATATGGACAGTGGTAATCATGTTGAAATGAGATGCGAAATCCGGATTTTATATTTCGCTATTACTTCCAAAATGTTACCTTAAATGTCCATAATACGGTTTTATCATTGTCTTTTGATTTTGGCCCACAAGGTCCTTTTGACTTTGTTCTCTTAGATTGTTTTTATGGAAGTTTAGTTCGTTCTTTCCTAAAAAATAGCAACTATTTATAAATAACATAACAATATCTGAGTATTTTATGTCTTTAGTACTTGTACTGTGTATATTTCCATTTAAATTCCAGAAAACCGCTTCTTATATCTTATGATATCTTCGCTATGTGGAATGTTCTCTATTGCTATATCTTCCTAATGTTCCCGATTACTATTAGGTATAGAATTAAGTAAGCACTGTAAACTGCTTTCGTTTGTTTCGAAAATGCCACGTGAGTAATTTAATAGATATAAGCGCCAAATATAGAATAATATAATAATTGACGTCAGATATACCAGATTCGAATCCAGCTCCCAAAAAATATTCATATTAGACGTATAGCTAATTGTATCAATTATAATTATCATAGGGTAATCTGGTGGCATAAATAAATTTCTAACATACAAACCCGATTGCAAAGTTATTTTAAGTCGTCTACCGTCAGTTTCAAAAGCATTGTGGTGGACTCCATATAATTGTGGACTCATTTCCATATATTGGTGGCTGTAAGTTCTTCTTTTAGTCGTTAGTCGACTAGTTGGTTGTATCGGTTCATCAAAATATTCATCATCATCATATATCTCGGAATTATCATAGGATGGTGATGGAGTAGGTCTTCTAACCTTATCAGAAATGTTAAAGCTCAATACATTAATTATATTAAAGTATGCAAAATATAAGTTTTTAAAATAGGTATAATAATGGTTTGGTAATTTTGCTTAGTGTCACTAGAATTTAACCAGGTAAATAATAAAAGAACATGAACAGAATGTTCAGAATGTAAAAAAATAAGTTTTAGATATTTATTATTGCCATGTTTCAATTTAAATAGATTTTGGTATATATTATTACACCAATACAATATAATACAATAGGCAATGCCAAACAATCTTGTATCAGTACTTATTATAAGCTACATTCTTATTACACAGCTACTATGTATCACATTCTTATACTGCTTATGATTTTCTTCATCTATACGCCAGATGTTATAATGGACAATCTGCCATCCGATGAGAGATCTATCATGGCCGATGAGAGACATACGCAAGAAAAGCTTGCATACCAAAAGTCATCAAACTTAAGGTATATTCTATCCAGTAGACCTACGTTTAGTTGGTTAGGATACACTAACCGGAGCACAAAGCAGAGGATAAACAGTTCTCGTCCTCCTTGCCGTATGTGGAGGACAGGATGCAAGTGGTCCAGGGTTTATTGTCCTCTGCCCCAACATATTAGTATGAGAGAAGTCACAAACTAATAACATTCTGGTGTGAGGATGGCCGTGGCGTACTGCTCCACAGCCTACTGCACGGAGAGTCCACACTGCTAGCTGACTGAAGTGGCCCCAGACGGTTCTCCTGTAGATTAGTGTTTGGTATCATTAATCCATACTAATATTATAAATGTGAAAATGTGTCTGTTTGTTTGTTTGTCCTTCTCTACGTCGAAACAGAGTGTCGTGATATTTTGTGTAGAGATAGTTGGAGGGCTGGAGAGTGACATAGGGTACTTTTTATCGCGGGAGTTTATCTCATTCCCACGGGAAAACACGTTATAATACAACCAAAAAAAATTAATAATCATCGATCAGAATTACTTAAAACTTGGTATTAATGCTCTTCAATACAATAAATAAATAAGTGTTTAAGCATTTTTCGAAATTTATCCTATAAGTGGATAAGGGCACGAAAGTTTGTATAAACCCTACCTTTTTAGAGATTTTTTTTTGTTCTAGCGCGGGTGAAGCCACGGGTTCTGCTAGTGATTCTATATTTTTAAAAGCCATAATCTAAAAAGCTAGCTTTTCCGATTTGAGTAGTTTAAGTGTATACCTAATATATATGAGTTTCTTTCGATGAGTGAGAACGCCGGAGACTGATTGACTTTTGGCCCACTCTTTCTTTCCCTCTAACACAAGTGGTACAAGTTCACATAAATTAGAATACATTCTCCACAAGCAATTATTGTTTACTCATTACTATTATAGTAGAATTGAATTAACCTTGTCTATAAACTCAAGTTATATCAATACTGACTTCGCAGTCATTTTAAAGGAGACATAGAAATAGAATACGGCCAATCGTTAACTTTCTAAAAAATCTATTTTTTTTTTATGGGACTAAGGGGGCAAACGGACAGGAGGCTCAACTGAAGAAGTGATCACCGCTGCCCATGGACATTTGCAACACCGCAGGGCTTGCAGATGCGGCCTTTAAGGAATGAATATGCTCTCTTCTTGAAGGTGGCCAGGTCGTAGCGGTTCGGAAAGACCGCCGGCGATAGCTGGTTCCACAGAGTGGTTGTGCGGGGCAGAAAATGCCTTAAAAATCGCACTGTTCTGGAACGCTGGACATCGAGGTGGTGTGGGTGGAATTTTATATTTTGGCGCGATGTCCGATGATGAAATTCAGCAGCCGGGATCAGTCCGAACAATTCCTCGGAGCACTCCCCGTGATAAATGCGGTAGAAGATGCAGAGTGATCCAACATCAAGTTATATTAATAGTAGGTTACTAACTTAGCAGTCAGTTTAAAAGGTGCGGTGAGTTGTTCTGGCTGAACTCTCCGTCTTTCTCCCCACCAGGCATCGAACACACGACGGATAGAGCGCTGTACGCTCAACTGTTCCGAGTCACTGGGGACTCGCCAGCGTACTTCGCCTACAGTTTGACCCGCGTATGGATATCTTACTGGGGATAGAAGTTATTATTAAGTGAACTTTAGAAATTGAATACAATAAAAAAATATGGTACAATTTTATTTGAGTGTGTGTCCATTTTCATATGGTTTTCACCAATAGTACTATACAGACTCAAATGAAATGACGTCTTAAAACAATTAAAATAACACAATTATAAACAAAACAATTCAAACATATTATTTACCAGTAGCTCTGCAGTCGTCATGTGCGAATTCACACTGGTCAGCGAGACGCTGCGCAAGTTGTGCCAACTCCCGATCCCAATTCTATTCCGTGGAATAAAATAAAAATAATATTATAACTACCATACTAGGTACATTAAATCATGTTTTTTTATTTATTTTACATGTCTTTTTTTTCTAGAAAATATCTTTAATTTTGATATACATATATTATATCTAAGTCTTAAAAGGTTAACTTTGCTTTAATCACGTAATCGACGTAAGTACGTGTAAGAAGACAAGTCAGCAAACTGAGAAAACTTTTCTTAATTATAAAGTTTTCTTTTAATTTTATAATTTTCTAAAATTTAACCTTTATCTTTATAAGAAATCTTTCAATAATATCGAGTCTATAATATTATTTTTATCAGATTATTACAAATAGATTTTCGTTTAAAGATAAAGACTTACAACTAACATCATAATCTCCGGTTTAGGCAGAGGCGCTCCGCCGCGCACGTGTTCATTTCCAGACGCGATGCGTTGGCGACGCCTTTAGATATTAATTTATTTAAACTATATTTTCCTTTTTTTTTTCTTAAAATGAAATAGAGAGAGGAGAGAAAATGCAAAGTACTCGTAACTCTCTGTACAATCTTTGTATGTAGCCTGTAGGTACCTATTTTTAAACTGCTGTTACTAGACATGAATAACGGGTAAATATATTTCATCCAGCCCCTTTTAAGCATCCCACTGTTGGGTACGGGTCTCTTTCGCATTAAAGATTACGAGAGGAATCAGAATATAGTCCAACACACTGGGAAAGTGTGGGTTGGCGCCTGGCGGACATGTCTTTCAACGGCTGGCTATAGTCTTTTAGGTCCTCTCAGTTATGCAGGTTTCCTCATGATGTTTTCCTTTACCGTATGACAACTGGTAGTCATGTTGAAATTGATTTCCACATAAAAATATCAGTGGCGTGAGACCCGGGATTTGAACCCGCATCACTTAGTTTTCTAAGCGAGTGCGTATTTTAACGCTAGACTTTACAGTAAAAATCAATATCACTCACCTATTAATATAATGTAAAATAAAACGCCTTAAATCGGATGTAAAAGATACTTGTGAGTAATTTCGACATGATAGTCCGGGGCCTGGCTGAAATTTAAGGCATTATTTAAAGTAATATGTCTTTATTTAGATAATGACGCTTTAACCTACGTCTAAGGAAGCGAGTTCGAATCCTTGAAGCATGATAAATATATGTATTTATTTTCTTTGTCGCTGCTGATTGTATCTAATTACGATGTTCAGAACTCAAATCGCTAGCAACAAATTAGAAATAGTAAATATTGTAAAATAAGAAGTATTAGAAAAAGGATATTGGTTGTGTTATAACCTTGTGGAATGAAAAGTAGTTTTTTATATTTGATCTTTTCGGTCGTGGCCGATTGCCGTCAAATTGCACAATTGGATAGGTGAAAGCCAATGCACTTGACATTTTATATCGTGCATATACATATATATGTATATAGACATATTGTATATGTATGTATATTATAAAATATCCCAAATTAAAAACTATTTGTTAAAATTAACCGCCATAACCGGAAAGCAGACATGAAGATATTTAGGGGGTAAAGGAGATAAAAGAGAAGATATAATAATTAAATACTTACAATTGGAAATTGGCAGGCCACATGGCTTCCTTTCCCTTGACACAAGCGTCTGTACCGCAGAGTGCAATACGGCTGATCGTCTATCAATACTGAAGCTATTAGGTTCAATTCCAATAATAGGATTAATATTCTATATAGCATGTTTGGAGACCTAAAAATACTTGTTATGGTAGATAGTTTTAGGATATCTAATTATAGGGAATGGAAGAGCGAAAATGTCTGGGCGATTGTTGGTTATATACATAGCTTTCGACTCTATTTTTTAAATTAAATTTCATTCAATGTATGAAACGTGGCTCTGATCTATGTTGAAATTGGGAGGTTGATCTGCGTTTTCAACTGTTCCTAAAAAACCGTTTGAATTTTCTCATTTGACTCATTTTAACAAGTTCTATAGAAAATTATTTAAGAAAATATAGTTTCACAAATTGTTTATGTCCTTTAAGGATTGAGAGTATTTGGGTTAGACGCGTAGCTTAGTCTAGGAAAATATTAAATCAGTAAAGAAAACTACTTGTTTTATAAATAAGCTATCTGAATGACAGTCTTATCTATACCTACATATAATAAAATTCTAACTAAGTCGAATCTGTACATTAAATATTTTTTGGAAAATCTAATTGAAATAGAGATTATTATCGATACAGAGTCCGAATCTATAGTTTTTATAATTTTTGTCTGTCTGTCTGTTATGAATAGTTTATGTTTACGTAGAATTTGGTATGATGATAGCTGGTTGTCAACATGTAGGATACTTTTTACCGCGGGAAATATCACATTTCTGAGAAAAAATACAATAACTGCATTGTAAGAGTATACTAATATATAAAACCTAAGAATTTGGTGTTTGGTCATCTGAATGCGGGCGGAGCCGCGGGCAATGCTAGTTTATAATAATACTAGCGATTAATCATCCCTAGTTACTAATATTTAATATAATATCATCAAAATCTGTCCAGTGGGTTTCTCGTGATGCGTTCCCAGACAGACAGGCAGACAAAAACTCTAAAAAACTATAGATTCGGCCTCTGTATCGATATTAATGACTATCAATAAAAAAATCCAAAAAATATTTAATCTACAGATTCACCTCAGAATTTTATTATATGTATAGATAACTGATAATAGCTTACCTTATGTCACGTAATTAGATACATCATGTGTATAACATTAGAAAATATAAGTTATAAAAATACATAGCTCAATAAAAATGTACAAAATAAACTTTTCTATCAAAATCTGGTTAGATGACTGATGACATTACATCTTGTGTGACAGATGTTTGAATATTAGACTTGTTATACACATTAGAAGCATTTCAAGCAAGCACTGGTCAAGCATATTAGTTCTAGTTGGAGGTGGCAATAAATACCAAATGCTAATCTATACTAATATGTATTATAAAGACGCACTGTCTGTTTGTTTGAACGCGCTAATCTCAGAAACTACTCATCCGATTTGAACATATTTTTTGCATTATATACCCCGTTTATTGAGGAAGGCTATATATCATCATGCTACTACCTATGGGAGCGGGGCAGTAATGTCAACAAATCGGGCAGACTTCCATACATTATTGTAAAACTGATGTTTATAATACGTTTAAGTTCTTTATGCTGTCATTGACGTTTTCGTTGTTAGATTTTATTATGTTGGCTGGGTACAGCCATCAACACAAACCACCAGCAAAACATCCAAACTTCAATAGGGAAGTACTTCAATCTTCAATCCCCATAAGGGATGATTTCCGGGATAACATTATCCTATGTATTTCCCAGGGTCTCAAACTACCTTCTTACCAAATTTCATCTAAATCGGTTCAGTAGTTTCAGAGCCCATTCGGAACAAACAAAAATAAAATCTTTCCTCTTTATAATAGTAAATATTTTATAAGTTTTGCTAACTCCAATAAGCTAAAAATTAAGTCTTACTAAATTTAAAAGTTTAGATGGATGTTTGTTACTCAATCACGCCAGAACGGCTGAACGAATCTGGATGAAATTTGGCACAGAGATAGATTAGTCTGGAATAGCACATAGGCTAGGTTTTTTATCCTGGAAAAATGTACGGTTCCCGTGGGACAGATTTGTGCACTACATACATAAAGGAAGGATATTAAAAAGACATTTCATTTCGATCGGTTAAATTTTATTATGAAATACAATAATTTATATGTCAGGATATTTACAACGTTATGCCTTAAAACCTAAACTTACTTTCGATCTACTTTACACGATGTGTTCTATATATTGTACACGACAGTGTGGACGAAAGATAAAACCTTTCAACTAGCACTAGCCCGTGGCTTTATTTGAATTTATCAACTTATAAAATAGCCATTGCTGTATCAAAAACTGTTAAGTAGTTGAAAAGGTTTCAAATAATTTAGAACTAAGAAAATACCAATTGTATTTCTTTATATTTCGGCTCCTAAGTAAATATTCATATATAAATTACAATCTGCATTTTTTAATATTTTAAGCCAATAAAGCCAACAAAAATATTTGTATATTTGTGATATTATAAGTTGTAAAACAATTCATAGTTTTATTTGAAAAAAAAAACTAACTTTTATTCATGTATTCACTTAGGTGCAGTTTCTATACCAAATAAAAAAGCCCACACTGTGTTGCCATGGTTCACAATTTAATATTTTTTTTAAATATACAAAAATAATAATAACTACGAGGGAAATATTTTGTTCACTTATTTTATCTGTATTTACAATTTATTATTGAATTATAAGCAAATAATTAAATATGGCCCGATCCCCCTTGTATTGAAGGGAGGCCCGTGCCCAGCTGTGGGACATTAAAAAAGGGCTGAATACATACACACAATTAAATATGACACAAAAATAGCGTTTATTTTAAAAATTGAAATAAAAATAATTGTATTGTACATAAGTACTACTATTATTTATACATAAAATATATAAATTGTGACCCAAGTCATCATTTAGTTCATTTATTATTAATAATATAGGTTCGATTTATACAGATAATAATAATTATTTCATAATTATAACAATAGATAATAATTGTTCTTTATAAGGAACCATTTTGAATGCATTTTTGTTAAAATGAAATAAAAAAAATACTGCTACAAATAGAAACCGCAGATTATAAACGTCAATTGAAAAAAAAAGCAGACTTCTTTCTATTCATTCATTAGTCCTTGCATGAATTTTTAGTGCGTATTTTTTTTTACAAAAATACATTCAAATCCGAGTACAGATAAGAAAATACAAAAGTCACTCAGCTAACTCACCGATAAACACACGAAAATGACATATATTCGTTTTCTTTATTGCTTTCCGCTGAGCACGTGTGAGGTAGACTAACGTGAGCTAAAATTTATTTACGTATAAGAAAAAAAAAAGGATGGAAAGACTATATTGTAGAAACAAATTAATACAACTATTGGATATTGTATAGGTACTTTACGTGATGTTTTAAAATAAACAGTAGAATATTTAATTTATAAATAATTAAATTAGATCTATGACAAAATAAAAAAAAATTGTAATGTAAGTCGAGATTCGTTTTAAGTCAATATTTAAAATGGAATTTGTTCTATTGATACCAGTTATATTAAAAAAACAATAATTAATAATTTGCAATATAGTATTTTTATTCTATTTACATTTTATTGCAATCTGTGGCACAATTTGGTGTGTGGCAGTTTCAAATGTCATTCAAATCGTGATTAAATATGGATCATATTAGTTATTATAGTATTTAAAATTAAAAACTTAAACTAAAGTAAATATAAATTAATAACAAGAAGAAATAAAACGAAATTCGACCAAAAAATGGTCATGAATTATGTGACTTTCAATTTAAAAAAAAACTGACAATTAGTTAAAAAAAGAACGTTAAAGTAAAAAGCACGAGATCATCATACAATAGAGCGGCCCAAGAAATTGAGATAAAAAAATGTTGAGAGAAAACTCAAGAAATTGAAAAAAAAGTTTACTCATATAATAAAATTTTTGTTAAATATTATTTTTGAATATTTAAATTCATCATTTCACGAAAATTTTGATTGTAGCAATACCTTTTCGGGTAAATTTCGACACAGAATACTAAAAAAAAAACAAACACGAGAATAAGGTCAAAATTCGCTTAGATATATAAAACAAACTTCTTATTAATCTATGAATATGACTGAAAAAAATACTCGTTAGATAACAGAGCTTACATACCATAGACAAAACAAAGTCGACAAAAATCATTAGGTAAATAACCTAAAACAAAAAAAAAATCGTCATTAAAAAAAAGAAATTTAAAAAAAACCGTCTATTTCCTAACGATTTTTTTGTCCCGTTTTTCTTAGAGCCATTATAAAATTCGACTTTGTTTTACCACAGTACATAATAAAGAGGGAAAAATTGGCAGTAGACAAATTATATAATGGGGAATATGCGTGCAATTTAAATAAAAGTAATTTTTTTTATAATCTTTATTGCTTAGTACTTTCTTAGATTTACGCGAATATTTGACATTTTAAATAAAACTATCTTTTGGGATTATTTCGCGGATTTATTTTGATTTTTGGTTCCCGACGTTTCGAATGCTTTACAGCATCCATGGTCACGGGAGAGACTGAGGTGTTACATATCTTGAAGGTATAGTTGTTACAGACAATTAACAAAATGAAAATTGCAAAAATTACCTTACAATATGTTTTAACTTTAAACATTTTTATAATTTTAATAATTTTTTTAAAATCTTTATTGCTTCTGAATTAAGGCTACTTCCCTATTTTTAATGTAGTTTGTTTTTGATTAAGAAAATAATTATTAAAAAGTAAAAACATACGTGGGAAATCCAATGTAGTTGAAACGCAACGCCATTGGTCAGACCGAATGTGACGTCAAAGTCTATAATAACACAGCACTGTTGCTTAATACTTCTAAAGCTGTTCACTCGTTAATTACAATGTTGTCATAGACTATGACGTCACGCAAGCGCGCCAAAATGGTGGGCGTTTAAAATATATCTGTATGACATTTAAAAAAAATTGTTACACACACATTTTTGGTGACGAATATTTTTTTTCTTTTATTTATTTATATATATATATATATATATATATATATATATATATATATATTTAGTTATATGTATATATATATATGGGTGATTCTTCAAAATTTGGTTATGGTGTTAGCAGCAATTTTCACATATTTATATCTATTTTATTGAATATTTGCAACTACTAAGCAATATTATAAAGTTCATGTAATTTGGTCACTCACTTTGATTTATATCACAATATTTTTTATTTCCGAAAATCGCTTCTTTCTACTCCAAATATCAGGCCCTAGCCATGTAAGATCTCCCCATTGCGATTTAATTTTTAATAACAATAACTTTTATAATATTATTTTAAGTTAAAAAGTGTAAGCGTTAAAAAATATCATTGCTTTGATTCGTCAGTCCCTAGACCGTCAGGCCCTCGTCATAAAAGTGATTAGGGCCTGATGGCACACCTAGGGACTGACGTTCATACTGCGTGATCCATGGCTTTAATAATAAAATATATGTATTTGTTGTAAAATATGGCACCTAAAAAGAAAACATTACTTTCCAAAGGGGAACTCGCCAAAAAAAAAGTGTAAACAGGCAAAGAGACGTTTGGAAAAAATTAAAAAGACCCTATTTTGCTAGAAGAGTACAAAGAAAAAGAACGACATAAATATCCAAAGAAAAAAGAAAAAGGACAAAGGAAATGTATCAAGGACATGACACCGTGTGAGCATAGAAGAACCACGAAACAGAAGACTGAAACGTAAAATGACGAAAAATAAAAAAGTAAAATTGAAGCCATGGCTAACGAGCCTAATCAAAAAGCTGAATTGATAAATGGCACAGAATTTCAAATAAATGAGAATGATATCGCTGACGTGCCTTACGAAGAATGTTTTAGAATAACTGCCAGTTCCTAACCTAATAGGATGGAACCGTGTTTCACAAATTTAAGAAACATGTTGTCGCTTACGAAAAATAGAACAAATAAATAGTGATGTGATAGTATTTGTGATTAATTAAAGAAAGAGTGATTAATACGTTCAAATTATAATTTTGTTACTTAGAAAGCTAATTTTTAAAGTATTGTTAATTATTTAAAGATTTTTAGTTTGTAAGTACTAAACTCAAAGTACAGTTAATAAAAGAAAGCCTATGATTGTAACTTTTCAGTTTACTCAGATTTTATAAATTTTGTTTACTGAAGAGATAAGTAGGTAATAATAAGTTTCACTGATATAAAAAATAGCTTGTCAAGGCAACATAAAATTGATTGTCTACTTGAGTACATTGAATATTTTTGAGTATGATACTAAATTTAAGATTGTAGGAAGACAATTCTACTTGTTATATAAAATATCTTATATTTTGACTGTTTGTTACGATAATTAATAATAATATGTAAGTTATTTTATTTTGTTAAAGTTAATTTTGCTATAAAAATGTGATTAAACACATTAACCCTCTTTGGCGTCAGTCCTTATCATGTCTCGTCAGTCCCTAGATAACTGATTTCAAAAAACTTGAATTTCTCTTAAAATACATTGTAAAGTGACTGGCCCTTTTAGATGCAACAAAGTAAACATCATATCCACGGTATAGAATCAGAAATTTACTGATAACCATCTAAAAAGATCTTTGTCAAAATTAGGCCATAAGTTAACCAAATTTTGAAGAACCACCCATATATATATATATATATATATATATATATATATATATTATATATATATATATATATATATATATATACACATACATACATATAACGATGTAAGCTATTGTATAGAAAAACCACGCATATTCCCTATTCAAAATATAAAAAGTTATGTAAAGCTAACGTCTTCCAATAATTGATATTATCTCGATTACAATACTTTCATTACTGGCTATGACTATACAAAATATAAATATGCCCCTATGCTGTGATGTTGTGTACGAATTTTAAAAAAAGGAAAAAAAAAAAAATAAATAAAATCATTTGATTGGAAAATAAATAAATCATGTTTTAATATAATAATACTTTGTATATATATATAAAAAATTGTTTGACTGTACGTATTTTGTACGTATGTGAGATGTTAGAAATACTAAACATAAAATCTTTATTTCGAGTTAAATAGATCTAGACTTCTCACGAGGTTCTCTAGAGATTCAACGCAAGGTAACAACCTTGCGTGAGAACCGAACTTATAACTTTCAATTCTACCCTACAGAATACTACCCTACAAAAAAACTATGAACTAAAAACCTTTTTTTAGTAAGTCTTCTCGTATTTGAAAGGTTCTAGTTTGCCATACTAATAAAGTATTTAAAACCATTTACAAATATAGTCTACAGTTCTCAACGGTTATTTATAATAATTAATAACAAGCAAAAACTTCACGAGTAATTTCGTTATGACGGGACGCTCAACTTTTCTTTCAACGAAAGTTTGATAGCCTATACTAAAATTATAAAGAAGAAAGATTTTTTTGCTTTATTGTTTGTACCGAATAAGCTTCGAAACTACTGGACCGATTTAGATGAAATTTAATAAGAAGATAGTTTTAGATCCCGGGAAGGATATAGGATAGTTTTTATCCCGGAAATCAGCCCTTAAGGGGGTGAAAATGGAGATGAAAGTTTGTATTTGTTTTAATCTAAAACGATCCAGTAGTTTTGGAGTTTATTCGGTACAAACAAACAAACAAACAAACAAACAAAAAAATCAAACGTATATTTTTAAAAAACCTCGCTGGGCACTGTAGCCTATTATAACTTCACATGAAATAAAATTTATACCACACCATATAGTATTCATATAAATTACTCCTAGAAGGCAATAGTTTCATCTAGACATTAAAGAGTCAATTTATATGAATACTACACAGTTTGCGATAAAACTTTTAAAATATGATAGTTTTATAAAATTCGACACAACATCCACAAATTAAATGCCATCATAATTTTTACACAATTTACAAATCTCTCGTATGAAAAAAATATTATGTTATAGTTTATACACAATTTGTGATAGACTCGTGACGCCTTACTAGTGATGAGACCATCATCTATACAGATAAATAAAATTGAAGTGTCTGTTTGTAATGACCACATGACAGTACTCATAATAAAAAAAATATCTGTCTGTCTGTTCCGGCGAATTCCGAAACGGATGGAATAATTTTGACGGGACTTTCACTGGCAGATAGTTGATATTATAAGGAGTAACTTAGGCTACTTGTATTTAAGAAAAATATTAGGGTTCCGCGCAAAAAAATTAAAACCCACATAATTGCAAATAATATCCGCGTACCTAACGACAGAAAAGCCCCGAGAGAAGCAAGGATAAGTCGCTAGTTTTAAATAAATATATAATTAAATATATGAGAAAAAAATACTTCCATTTTTTTTTTGTATACCAACCATAGATGTTAAATAGTAATTGTTACTGGCTATGAAGTTATAATAATGGCGGAAAATCACTCATTTTGAATAACCGCGTTATATTTGTTAATACCGCAAATATGTAGCATTTAATTTTTTTAATTACAATTAAAATGAGCAAATTGATACAAAATAATAGCTAAAAATATCTTCGGTTAAGAGCGCTCGAAATAAATAATATTTGTTTTACTAGCGAATAAATTGAAATAAGGCGGACAGCAAAATAATAATATAAACAACACAAAAAATATAAAATGAACAACATAAAAATTGAAAATAATAAATAAATTAGAATATATTTTAATTTTTATATTATATCATAAATATTGAGAATTAAATTTATATGTTCTTTAAGAAGTTTAACTGTAACATAATGATGGTCTCATACAATCATACGAAAATCACTTTTGTGATGATATATCACATCGTTGTTAGTTGAAATATTTCGGTTAGCCAAAATAAATACTATTTAATATTTTCTATACCGCCATTTTTTACGCAAATTCAGCCAAATTTACATTTTCTAGAAACGTTTTTCTGTCCATTTATATTTCCGGACGGATTTGAATGAAATAATGTTGTTTTGTTTAGAAAACCCAAAAATATATAGAGCTGCCTGTCACATGACTATTCATACAAAATTAAGGTCATCTATACTAATACTATAAAGTGGCAGAGTTTGTTTGTTTGTTTCAATGCGCTAATCTCAGGAACCGCTAATCCGGTTTGAAAAATTCTTTTTGCATTAGATAGTCCGTTTATCGAGGAAGGCTATAGGCTATATATCATCCCGGAAAATGTGCGGTTCCCGTGGGATAGATTAGTTTTTGTCTAGTATTTACTAGTTGGACGAATTCGTAAAATAATAACAATATATAAAAACTGTTTCGTGACATTACTTTAACTAACCGAAATTTTACTTACACCGTATCTTAACTAACAATACAAAAGCAAAATGAAAAGCACCTAACATTAAATTCTTAATTAAAATAAACAATAAATACGAATATTTAAATATCTAAAAAATTATGTCGCAGTACGAAAATGAAATCGGTCATTTTGCGTATCGACCATCTTTATATAGTCATGTTGAAAATATATTTTATATAATATATTAAAAAAAATGTCATTTTATTGGCATAAATGCATTTGGCAATCTCTCGAACGGAAGTTACGTGTAAACTATTTATTACTATCTCTTTTTAATATCGTTATATAACAATTTTGATTCAAGCGTTTTATAAAGAATTACAAAAAAAAAAAAAACGCCTAGCTTTCTATAATCCAATCTTTATACAAAAGGAAGCGCATTTTGTAAAGATCTAAATTTTTGAATTTCGAATGTAATTATAATAATTTTTTTTATAAAATAATAAGATTTAGGGGGAAAGGTTAAATAATCTACGAAAGATAGAAAGAGAAAGGAGATAATTTGTTACGTAAGAAGTTACAAAATTTATAATATATTTTATAGTTTTACTACGTACATTGAATTTAATTATTTCATTAATAGGAAAAAAAAAACATTATAGATACAAATACAATTTAAAGATCGTTAAAGTATTATTTCAAAAAACCACATAATCCATTTTTTTATTAATCACGACAAAAAAAAACATACTTAAATAACAGAAAAATCTAACGTAACAAACCATCTCCCAAATGTTGCAGTCAGTAAACATAAACAGGTCATTATCCAAACAGTCTGGCTCTCATAACGCCGCGGCGGCATACGAGTGAGTATTACATTACCTCCATTGAGCAACGTACGCTGTCCTATATACACTTACACACGTCTTATTTACATTGGTTGTCTCTTCTCCACCTGAAACAAACATATATTGTTGATATTTATTTTTCTATATTATTTGGTCCTTTTTAACGTCCCACTGCTGGGGGGTGAAACATATGTACATACATACACTCATCGATTTTTTATATATTGGATCATCGATAAAAACGTACTAGATACATAATACCATTTAAAAGTTCTCTTAAAATTGTCTCCAATTGTGTTTAAGTAATTATTCCAGTTGAAATAAATAAACAACAATATAAATTGAACTTTAAATGCAATGCTTAAAGTTGCTTTCACAAAAAAACAATAATTAAATGCGCGCTAAATGAGCGCTCATTCGGTGTAGTCATTTTTTTTCGCTGATTGTGTATAATACTTTTTGGATCGATGATATAGGTACATTATACGTATGTTAGGTGTATATGATAGGTATTCGTATTTATTTATTTGTATCTATTTTGTAACTGTCAACTTCACCGATCGATACGAGTAACTTATCAGTGGAAAGTTTGTTTGTCTATGTACCATTTATCTATATATTAATACGTTAAGCAAAAACTTTGTACCCCTTTTTACGAAAATTGCGCGGGCGGAGGAGTATGAAATTTCCCACATTTATAGTTTATATAGAAAAGGAGTGCAGAATGCAATTTTTTTTTTAAATATGCATAAAAATATATTAAATCTATAAAAAAAAAACATTATACACACTACCATGTATTTGACACACACACGCATATATTATACTCTTTTGTTTATTGTTAAAGTCTGTGGTCAAATTGAGCAAAAAGTTTGTATGACTTAATAAGAAAAATGTATAATAATGATGTTCGGCGTGGTCCACGTACCGGTCGCCGTGCGCGGCGGCGGCGGCGGCGCAGGCGTGCGCGTGGCCGAGCGTGACGAGCGCGGAGGCGAGCGCCAGGCCGCCCAGCGGCGGCGCGCGGCCGCTGCCGCCCGTGGGCAGGCGCACCAGCAGCGACAGCACGGCGGCGCGCCCCGACCGGCACGGCTCCAGCGCCACCGGCGCCGGCACACCCGCACCTGCACCGCCGGAATGATGGCGTTATATTGTATACAACCTTTTTTTTAACGTCCCACTGCTGGGCACGGGCCTCCCTTCGATACGAGGGGGATCAGGCCATAGTCCACCACGCTGGCCGACTGACTTGCTACGATAACTTGCTAGGTCCTCTCAGACGTGCAGGTAACCTCACGATGTTTTCCTTTACCGTTAAGACAAGTGGTAATATCATGTTGGAAATAATTCGCACATGAATATAGCGAGCCCCGAGATTTGAACCCGCTTCAGTCGGTTTCCCAAGCGAGCGCGTTACCACTGGGCTACCTCTGCCCACCCGTTAATGACCAATCCACTATGCCATGTGGTAGACATTTAATTCATGCATACTGTTTGTGTACAACTGAACATACGGACGTCTTGGGATCAAGTCCCAATTCAGACCAAGTATTTATTATATTGGGTTTTTCTGTTACAATACATTATATATCATAAATAACACAATTATTCCAAATATTGCGTATGCACATGTAAAACTGCAAAACTTAGATTATTTCATTTAAATTTGATATATTTCAGCTATTTTAAACAACTCTATCGTTATTAACAACTCTATTAACTACA
Source organism: Brenthis hecate (assembly GCA_951806755.1). Taxonomy (NCBI): domain Eukaryota; kingdom Metazoa; phylum Arthropoda; class Insecta; order Lepidoptera; family Nymphalidae; genus Brenthis; species Brenthis hecate. The sequence continues at coordinate 7,817,144 of OX638260.1, forward strand.
CTACCCTTATCGTTTCGCCCGAAAAAAAACAAAAGGACCTACACGTCCACTTTCAATTTTCTTTCCTGGATTTACAATAAGTTAATACAAATAAAATATATGAGACTCACCCCCTCCACCCCTTTCTAATTCAATGCTAACTTGACTGAAAGGGCGCGACGCCATTTGTTCCATTTCTACAAATAATCTCTGTCTTCTTCTGTACAAGTCATATCTCTGAAAAAAAAAATACATTTTAAAATATTTTAAAGCATCTCCTAAATATATACTTATAATATTTTTAATGCAAAAGTAACTCAGTCTGTCTGTTACCTTTTTACGCTTAATCCGCTAAACTGATTTAGATGAAATATATGAGATGATAGTTTTTACCCTGCAAAACATCACTGAAGAGTGTGAAAAGGAGGTTTCTCAAGTAAGAGATATTGTTTTATATGTTTAAAGTATTTACTTACTTTTCTATACTTATATATTTACATATTACATATATAGTCTATTATACTAACGACGGAATACGTAATACGGAATGGCACAATTTTACAATAATCATGAATAATTAGTGAAAATCTGCGACGAAAAGCTCGCAAAGAGTAAACATTCAGTGTCATTTAACAGTTCTAGAGACCTAACTTCTAATACTAGCGCCTCTCGCGGTTAATTCAAGCGCAGTAGCCCTGACTCTACCAACATAAAAATAACAATTAAAAAAATATCACCTGTTTAATCTTCCACAAAGCCGCAGCGACAAACAATAAAAGCAGGAAACACGATGAGAACGTGATGAAGAACTGTTGCAAATTCAACTTGGGGTATTGGGAGAATGATATCTGTATCCACAATGGCGGCCGGAAGTCGTACACGTACACGAAGAACGTCGTCAGCGTCACGTTCTCCTCAACACCGAAAGCGTGTTCCGACTTCGCAAACCTGTACAGGAAGGGCCTTTGCGTCATTGTACTTGCGTGTTTGGGATCAATCATTTATCTATACACTAGCGGACCCGACAGACGTTGTCCTGTCTACACGTCTTTAATTTGAAAATTTCAAACTTTTTGGACAAAATTGTGAATCTAAACCATTCCCAGATCCCCTTGAACACACACAAAAAATTTCATCAAAATCGGTCCAGTCGTTTGAGAGAAGTTCAGTGACATACACACTCACAGAAGAATTATATATATAAAGATATAATAAAATTCTGAGTTGAATCTGTACATTAAATATTTTTTGGAAAATCTTATTGGAATAGTCATTATTATCGATACAGAAGTCGAATCTATAGTTTTTAGAATTTTTGTCTGTTTGTCTGTTCGTGGCCGCATCACGAGAAAACCACTGGACAGATTTTGATGAAATTTTGTATGATGATAGGGTACTTTTTACTGCGGGAAAATATCTCATATTTGAGAAATCTATACTAAACGTTAAAATGTAACTAGGTACGAACCCAAGCGGAGCGAGGGTGAGTCAATAGTTGTCGTCGTATATTAAAAAAATTAGTTTTCGTAATGTTTGAGGTGTGATAGATGATAATAATAACACATCGTTTCAGTGCTTATTTATCCAAACCAATTTACCGTAAAAGTTTTTAATATATAATACTTGACTTTCAAATGACAATTTCATTGGTATTTTACTTTAATATAGCTGAAAAGATGTATTTTGTTTACATTTAGTATATGTTTAACCTTTGAAATTTTAAGCTTTGTTATTAAAATAGTGGAAAAAAGCTCTAGACTGTACAGTACAAGATGACAATCATTAAAAACGAATGCATTATAAAATTTGTAAAAATGTCCCGAAAACGTGACACCTTAGGACACTATATTACTGATATTATTTACTTATTTAAGCGCCCTTTATCCATTCGTATCAGTTTCATTATGCGCCGATACTATGAAACAAATTAAAATGGCGGCGGGTTGCTAATGCCAGATTCCATAGAAATCTGTATTACAATCTATTTATTTAACAAAAGATTAACACACATCTATATAGAAATTTTGGGCACGTGTGTGTGCGTGTGATGTGTACGTGTGCGTGTACACCCGTAAAACACTCACTTATATCTAAAGTTGGTGCAGTTGACGTCGCTGAAGAGCACGCGCTCGGCGCGGTCGCTGCGCGTGCGCACCGTGAGGTTCATGCGCGCGTGCGCCGAGCACGTGATGCTGAAGTCCGCGTCCACGTCCGGCTTCACCGGCGCGTTGCGGAAGTTTATCGCCGATAGGTGTCGATCCTCCTTTTTGGATAGATTGAATGTGAACTGGTAGTCCACTGCTAGGTCGTCTGGAATGGAGTTTATGATATGTACTTAGGGTGTATGGTAGCGACTTATTCTCAATAAGTAAATATCTCTAACTTCACGGGTATTATTTTTGCGCGAAACCCTAATTTTTTTCTAAAATGTCTTTTAAAATATGCATTTAGTAAAAAGCTGTAATTTTGACATTATAAACAGACACTTCAATTTTATTTATCTACAAGCGATTCAGTTATATGTTGACCCGGATAACCAGCTATCATCATACCAAATTCCATCAAAATCTGTCCAGTGGTCTTCTCGTGATGCGGTAACAGACAGACAGACAAAAATTCTAAAAACTATAGATTCGGTCTCTGTATCGATAATAATGACTATTTCAATAAGATTAAAAACAGATATTTAATGTACAGATTCGACTCAGAATGTAATTATATGTATAGTTATAGGTTTATATTAGTGCATCTCCATAATATATTTTTTGCTAATTACACATCCAATACCATATCATCACGAACAAAAACCAACCAATACTCACAATAACACCCCTTGTTGTACATATCTGCGTGATAGTGATTAGTGTTATCACACTTATCACACCTATCACCGGCGAGCCCCTTCGTGCTGCAGTAGCAGCGGCCCGTGTCCGCCGCGCACGACACCGCCTGCGCGTTGCACTCGCACGCTGGAAATTATAATCAATAAATAATAATAAACAAATTATGATTACAAATAAATATAAATAATCTAATATATAAAAATCTCGTGTCACGATGTTTGTGGTAGCATTCCTTTGAAACGGCTCGATCAATATTAATGAAATACATAGAGACGAAACCGAACGAAGCGAGGGTGATTCGCTGTATAACATAAATCCAAAAAGCTTTTTCTGTAGATTGAACACGTAACCGCGATATATATATATATATATATATATATATATATATATATATATATATATATATATATATATATATATATATATATATATATATATATATATATATGTTTTTGCGTGAAACAGCAACAAACCTACAAAGACACATCCACACACGACAAGGACAGAGCGGGGTGCATTACTCACGCTGGCACACGCCGCCGTTGAGCGGGCTGCCCCAGTGCGCGGGCGCGCAGGCGTCGCAGTGCGCGCCCAGCGCGCGCGCGCCGCACGGCCGCACGCAGCGCGCGCGCGCGTCGCACACCGCGTGCCCGTTGCACTGGCACGCCGGGCACGACGTGAAGTGCCACCTGTCGGGGTGACGACTGGTCAGTTGCAGTAAATGGCGACAGATGGCGTTAGTGCAAGGAGTTTTTATGTGAAATTATAAAATAATATGAAAATACTAAAACATGTGATAATTGGTCATGTTGGAGGCGTAAACAATAGAAAGTAATAGGTTATTATATCTGAGCTGCGTATATGTATTAAATCTTTATTTAGGCAAAAAGAACACATTATTAAATTGTCTTTCACACTTGAAAAAAACTATTCATATATTCTAAATTAAGAACATTTTGATTTTTTTTTTTACATTAAGCACTTAATACCAAAAACACTAAGTCCAACGGCCCAAAACTCCCAAAATGCAAAAAATTGAAAGTAGTCTCATCTACACTACTATTATAAAAAGAAAAGATTTATATTTTTGTATGTTTGTAAAGATTAACTCAAAAACTAATGGACTGGAGAAGATAGTTTGAGACCCTGGGAAGAACATAGGATGGATTTTATTTCAAAAATCATCCCTAAGGGGTTGAAAACTACAATTCAAACAGGCTACTTCAATTTTATAGAAATATTGTAATTTATAATTTAACTTTATAAAAAAGGATAATGAAATAATATTAGTCCTGCTGGGTTTCTTTCGCCAGTTCTTCTCGGGTCTGATGCTTCTTCTTTCCGAACTGGAAGTAGATTCATGACGTTCAGCAAAAAATTGTAATAATTTAATGCTGAATATTTTGGTTTGAATTGATTTGAAAGTTTGTATGGGGAATTAACCTATAAAAAAAACTTATAGAAACACAGCACTAACCGTTTATGCGGACACACGTGGGGGTGATGTGCCCTCCTATCCCCTCCGGGCAGGCACACCCCCCTGCCCCCGCCCAGCCCGTCGTCGCACCACCCGCACGCCGGCTCGGTGAGGCACGCGGCGCACGACGCGTGCGCACTGCACCCCGCACCCGACGCACCCGCCGCACCCGATGCACCCGCCGCACCCGTGGACGGACACCCGCCCGTCGACCACGCGCGACACCCGCCCAGCGGGAACGAAGCGCCGTACGCATTCTGTTGAACGGGTGAAATTTATTTGATCACTAATCATTATTATTACTAGTATTATTTTTTTTAAATCAATGTGACTTGAAATTCTATGAGACGCATATGCGACACTAAAAAGAGACAAACATATAAATATATAGGATTAAGTCGGCGAGAGAATAAGGTAGAATACATTGCCATGTTGCCATGGTAACCGTTATAATTATTTGACAAATATATAATATTTTTTCCAAAATATAAAAACGATAGTAACCAGAGACAAAAAAAAATAAGTCTTTGGAGTCGTTATTAATTTTGATCGTAAATATCTCAAGACAATATTAAATATATTGTAGCGCTCTTATCGCAGCTCGCACAAAATAACACTTTTCTATAAAAATCGATACTTTCTTCCATTCTTTTATTCACTCTCTTTCTGCCTCTCTTTCTTTTGCATCACCTACTTTTTTACACACACCTTATAAAAAAACCGATCCTACTCTTCTTCTCCTTTATATTTCTTCTATCTTCCTCCCAACAATGAACAACACGTCTTGACGATCTTTTACAAACATCAACTAGCGAATTGAGCTCAGACGCGCCACCGGCGTCTTATTTATTTGATAATAATATTACAACTTTTGGCAAATTTTACTACTAGCACTGCTAATTTTTGTGTTACTCCAGGTTATAGTCTTTACTAAATAAAATCCGTCTAGCCATTTCAATGTGAAAACAAAGCATACACACGCACACGCACAAGCCCATTCACACATACACGCACACTCACACACACGCACTCATAGATATTACAAACTTTCGCATTTACAATAGTCCATTACAATTTATATACTACTAGCTAGTGACTCACCCTCGCTTCGCTCTTTTCGTCCCTAGCTTGGTTCCCAATACAAACTTTCAACATCATTTTCACCCCCTTAAGGAATGATTTCTGGGATAAAAAGTATCCTATGTCCTTCCCAGGGTCTCAAACTATCTTCTTACCAAACTTCATCTAAATCGGTTCAGTAGATCCAGAGATTATCCCCTAGAATCTCACAAACTTTACCTCTTTATAATATTAGTATAGATAATGTCTATCCATCTCTTTCCTTCTTCCATCTCTATATCTCTCCCTCACTCACCTTGTCCACACAGCGCTCAGCGGACGCGCACCAAATGCACTCCTCGGCGGTACAATTGGCGCACGTTTTGAAACTCGCGCACGCGGCGCTGCACACGCCCGATGTGGTCGCTGCTACACTTCTGAAATGAGATTGATTAATTATTATTATGTAACTAATGAATTTAATTTTAATAATAGAAAAATAATAGTATAAATTATCTATACTAATATTATAACGAGGTAAAGTTTGTGAGTTTGTGAGTTTGTGACGTTGTAGGGGGCAATCTCTGGATTTATTGAACCGATTTAGATGAAATTTGGTAAGAAGATAGTTTGAGACCCTGGGAAGGACATAGGATACTTTTCATACCGGAATTCATCCCTTAAGGGAGTGAAAATGGGGATGAAAATTTATATGGGGAACCAAGCTATATATAGCTGTTAAATATTAGATGACTGATAAAAGTTTTTTCGTGTTATCCCAAGGTTGAAGTAAATTAATAATAATGTTCTCCTGAATGATTTATCTTCATACTGTTTTATTTATGTATCTTCAGCTAACATTTTCGTACAGATTTTTTTCTACGTAAGACTACTACTCACAACAATTGACTTGATGAATATATATATATATATATATATATATATATATATATATATATATATATATATATATATATATATCTTGCACTATAACATCCGATACATCATGAAAATTTGGTTTCATCTGTACTCAACACTGATTTGTCGCTTCGACGCTTATGTTAGTATACATACAAATAAGCCATGTTGAAAATGATTGATATAAACGCATAATTAGTCTGTAAACATGAAACTTAGGCTTCAATATATATAATAATTAAATACCTTATATCAGTAGACGAGTTAGCCGGACGACACTTCACAGTATCGTAGTCCCAATAACACGCTCGTTGACTTAACTCTTCAGAGCCCTGCGTATAAATTAATAAAATCTTAATAATTGAAAATTTTATTTTTTTCTATCTATTTAGCCTATTTTACGTCCCACTGCTGGGCATAGATACCCCTATAATGCGAGGGGGATCCGGCCGTAGTCCATCACGCTGGCCAAGTGCGAGCGGACTGTGCATGTCTTTGGAAAAATTGCTAGCAACTAGACCGTATGAAAATCCGTTCGGTAGTTTTTGAGTTTATCACGAACAGACATACAGAAGCCACGGGAAGACTATGTTTTTTACAATATTTGTATATTATAGATAGTAAGTAGTGATAATCACATGTGGATGTCGATGCGTGTGCGCGTGGCAGGCGGCGCACGAGTGGTAGCGCGCGCACGTCTCGCCGCCCGTGCTCGTCGCTATGCACTCGTCCACAGAGAGCGCCAGCTGGAATAGAAGAGTTTTATCGTTATTTGTTTGAATGAATATCAAAATAAAAAAAATATATACTGTGTTGTTAATCATATAGTGATGTCATTAACCTACTTAAATTAGTATTTAAGCTAGTACATATTGTTATCTTATGTCAGAATTAATTTAGACCTATTAAGGTTTTCATTACACACCCCGTTCTGAACTCTTATAATATACTAGCGACTCACCCTCGCTCCGCTCGGGTTCGTCCCTATTTATTTTTTAACATTTAGTATAGATTTATCAGAAATGAGATATTTTCCCGCAATAAAAAGTATCCTATATGTTGACCCGGATAACCAGCTATCACCATACCAAATTTCATCAAAATTCGTCCAGAGGTTTTTTCGTGATGCGGTAACAGACAGACAGACAGACAGACAGACAGGCAGGCAGGCAGGCAGACAGACAGACAGACAAAAACTCTAAAAACTATAGATTCAGCCTCTATATCGATAATAATGTTTATTTCAATAAGATTTTCCAAAAAATATTTAATGTACAGATTCGGCTTAGTTACAATTTTATTATATGTATAGATGTATATATCAAAAAATGACGAAGATGTATCATTTTAAAGTGGCTCGGTGGCTCGGTCGAAATGTGACGTCGTCGCAATCGAACCCGTTACCGTATACATTTATGTCAAATTTCGTTAATTCACTTTTTATTTATTTTTTAAATAAAAAATAAAATTATCGTTCGAAATATACCTATAACAAATACCAAGGGCAGCATGAGAGCCGTATACTTCGAAAGGATGAGCTTATACACTGGACACAGTAAAAGTACCAGGGTGTTATATATTAGGTGGAAATGGAGCAGATAATACATACAAATTCGCGATATGACACACACGCAGCAGTTAAAATTAAAACAATAGACAGACAGATAGAGAGATATAGAGAGAGAGAGAGAAGCAATTATTACTTAACAAGCAAATAGCAGTACTAGGAAAGAATGAGACAGACACATATATATATATATATATATATATATATCAGTACTAGGATATATATGATATATATATATATATATAGATATATATACACACTGGTGCCAGTAAAAGTACCAGGGCACCATATACCTGGTAGGAATGACGCAGCCAGCTCTGCGGCATACGAACACACATACACATATACATAGTAAAAGTTACAACGATAGAAAGAGATATAGAAACAATGATTTCAAAGCAAACAGCAGTGCCAGGAGAGAGAGACAGACATATCCAAGACCAACATACCTGGTGTGAGTGTCGCAGACAGCGCTGCGGCGCGAGGCAGGCACCGCACCACGCGCATCCCAGCGCCACGCATGCCGCGCAGTAGTCTGCGCTGTTGCAGCGTCGCTCGTCTACCGGCGATAAAGACAATTTGCTATATTATTTTGAAATTTTATCTTACATTCTAAGACACCTAAGCTATTTAAAAAAAATTAAGTCTTCAAAGTAAGCTTTCATGTTTTCTGACAATGTCTTTTTGTTGTAAAATTGCTATATATCTGTGACCAATCTGCTTGACGTACAACAATTCAATTTAATTATTTATGGCTTCAAAGCGTGCCAGTTGAGCACATTGATGTACATATGTTTCGATTAATAAATATAAATTTATTAGAAGTTTGACAGTAGTTATGTCTCCAAACCAAGGATAATCTATCACATAATTTTAACCGTTAGTTAACGAATTTAAAAGAACACGTTAGTTGTTGTAAATTAAAACTATTTATTTTCTAGCTAAGCTTGAATTTCACTTTTTTTGCCCTATTTTAATTATTTATAATAATAAAATGTTGTTACCAAGATGCATATATATATATATATATATATATATATATATATATATATATATATATATATATATATATATATTATTATATATATATATTATTATATATATATATATATATATATATATAAAGTAATAGTATAATAAAAGCCTAACATCACACTCACCAAACACAGGTTCCACATGACATGCCTTGATCGACTCATCGTGTGATTGTTTCCATCCAATCTCTTCTAACTGCAATAAAACATTGTATTAGATAAGTAAGTCAAAATATAATACAATTAAATTTATATATTCTGCATATTGCACAATATTATATTATAAATACAAACAAAAAAATTAATAATATAACTGACTTCTTCAAGGATAAAAGATAGGGGAGGGGTTATATCGGTTCCCCCCCAACGTGCGTTCACCTTGTCGTGGTGGGGGGGGGGGGGGGGGGGGCTCAATAGTGTACTCGCGAAGCCAAGAAACCCGCGGCCCCGCTTCGGTGGGCGATGGGAGGCCAATCTTTTTGGCGTTATAAATTAGTTACATGCGGGTTGCTCCTGGTACTTCTCTGATAGCAGAGTGGACCGTGGAGCAACCCCATGGTTGTTGTGGTCTGCTTCGGCAGACCTGCCGTCGGGGCGTCGTAGTTGAATGCGTAAGCGATCCTGCGACGCCCCATTAAGACGGGGGAAGGTTTTGTTGGGTTTTAGTGGGTAGTACTGGCTTTGCCGGTGAGTCCCACACTTTGTGCGTAAATGCATTTCCCAACGTTAAAAAAAAAAAAAAGGGGTTATATCGGTTGGGTTTAAAGTTTAAACTTAAGCTTAATCTTTCTCAAGAATAACCATTAACCAGTATTATTTCGTTAATAAGCGAGTTATATATAAATTAACCATTAAATAACCGAAATTTTAATAATAATAATTTTACTCAAATATTTTTACAAAGTTACGTTTATAACATTTACATAATATAATATATATGCATATTTGAGCGTATGTTCTCTCGTAATTAGTAAACGGCTTAACTGATTTTAATTATTCAAACTTCATTAGATTTATCCTGATCACGCATGTGTTATAGTCTATAATGTAGAAATACATTAAAAAAAAAAACAAAATAATCGATTTCAGGCGCCAATTTATGTCATTAAAAAAATAACGAATACTATCAAGCGGGCTATCAAATCAACAAAAAAAAAAGACAAAAATCACAAATCTATACAACTCACACATAATACTATTCTCCTTCGTTAGTTTTACATAATTATAACCCAGTATGTATATATATATATATATATATATATATATATATATATATATATATATATATATACAAAACAACATACAGCCACACAGGTCCGGTCGGCGGGCCGCCACGCGCACGCGACGGCCGCGCGCCGCGCGCTCACGAGGCAGGCGAGCTCGTCGCGCCACGCGCCGCACTTGCCGCCCGACGTGAACGTCAGCGCGTCCGAGCGGAGGCGGCCGTCGAAACTGGAATATTATATACATAGATAAATAGGGGTTATACATCCATTATTCACGTGAGCAAATTATGAGAAAAACATTAATGGACATCCCCTTATTGTATACCATATTAGAACCAATAATTACAACGAAAATAATACATTACAATACGAAGATATACATATTTTCTTATCGTTAAAAGCGACCTCTCCCTCGCAACTTTGAGGTGGAGGAGTATGTGGCAGAAATGGTACACAATTACACAAGAATTAAATTATTAACATAAATATTTGTTTTTCTTTATAATAAAAATCGAGGATTAACTTACATTTATTCATCTATTTAAAAAAAGTCGACGGTTGATCGACTACAGTACTTATAAATCTATTTGAATAAAGTACACCTTAGTTTCCGTGCATCTCCACCAGATGGTAGGACTTGCGCATTACAGAGCTTATACGTAGAGTTCAAGTGCACCCACAATGCTTTCAAAGGCATACGTTGAGAACGTATAGATCCAACAGTAATGATATTGTGATTTGAAGCCCTCACCCGCCATGCACGATCACGGTGGGTCGCGGCGCGCGCGGCAGCATGGCGGCCGCGTGCGCCGCGCGGGACGAGCTCTCCGGTCCACTGATTGTGTACCACGTACTACACCTGTAATGGAGAAAATATTCGATTATACCTACTTCTAAATACTTTCTTAGATTTACGCGAATATTTGACAACCTATACTGATATTATTAAAACAGCCAGAGTTTGTTTGAACGTGCTAATCTCACAAACTTCTAATGCGATTTAATTTTTTTTTGCATTAGATAGTCCGTTTATTGTGGAATGCTATAGGCTATATACACTGGTCAATGGTCCAAGAAGTGACGTCATAAATTTTTTTTAGATTCCTTACATCTGGATGTATCCGAAAATACCACATGTATGTTCCGCAATTTTTCATAGTTTAGAAGTTATGATTGTTTAAATTTGTATTTGCGAATTTTCTACCGGAGCAAATTAAAAAATCATAACTTGTTTAATAGTAAAAAAAAAATTGTTTTTTTTCTGCAACATAATCGTCTTGAATCACTCTTTGATAAGTTATAATCAACTACACAACGTTCTTCATTATAAGATACCAAAAAAAGTGTCGAAAGTGAAAATTTTAGTTTTGAGTTGGAACCCTAACGATAAGGAGAACTATCTTATATGGGAGATAAGTTGAAAAAGTGTCCATCTGTAAGCGGTAAAGAACAATTAAAACCCACGACACACAAAGAGTGGCGCTAGCGTAGATGTAGGGTATGGTATAAATGTAGCAGTTGTAGACGGAGTGAAGTGTGTCGTATTAAAAAAAACAGTCATGAGACCTGCCGATAGAAGTGAAAACTTAAAACTAACAAACAGTTGTTATTTTTGGATATTCAATTTGTATGATCTTAAATGTAAATTTGTAAATTAAAAGTCGGGAACAAAAAATTCGAAAAGATACTTTTTATTTAAAATTAAAACTTTTCACTTAAGTAAAATACCTACGTTTTTATTAAGATTCTCTTGCAGTAAAATAATGTGAACCACATAATACTGAACTAAATACATTATTATTTTAAAACCGAAAATCTCTGAAAATTTGACCGATATATCGATATTTTTTCACTACCGACATCCCTACAATGTGGAGGATGAACAAGAGGAGTACTACCTCTGTGTTGAAAAAGTGTCCGTTGAAAGGCTATAAATAAAGGTGGCGCTACAATAGCAACAGGGTTAATTTTAAAGAAAGCGCCCAAAAGATCACAAAAAATAAGTCAGAGACGTTTGACATTTAAGACAGGTTTGGATGGGGAGTAAGTTCATGTAAGTCGTCATCGATATGGTCACGTGACGTGTTAACGCTAACAGAGTGCCGATAGATGTCACACACATAATTTTATCTGGTTTCGACATATATCGGCACTCTGTTAGCGTTAACACGTCACGTGACCATATCGATGACGACTTACATGAACTTACTCCCCATCCAAACCTGTCTAGAATGTCAAACGTCTCTGACTTATTTTTTGTGATCTTTTGGGCGCTTTCTTTAAAATTAACCCTGTTGCTATTGTAGCGCCACCTTTAATTATAGCCTTTCAACGGACACTTTCATCACAGAGGTAGTACTCCTCTTGTTCATCCTCCACATTGTAGGGATGTCGGTAGTGAAAAAATATCGATATATCGGTCAAATTTTCAGAGATTTTCGGTTTTAAAATAATAATGTATTTAGTTCAGTATTATGTGGTTCACATTATTTTATTGCAAGAGAATCTTAATAAAAACGAAGGTATTTTACTCACTTCCAATAAACTGGTTTTTACGGCATTTAAAGTGAGTGACTCATGATGGCCGCCACACACACACACACACACATTTACACACAACACAAACAAAACATACTAGTCATAGACAATACAATAATTTTTACCGTTCGTTCCTACCTTTTACGGCTTTGAATTCTGTTGAAATTTTCCGTTAATAAGTTAAAGTGGAAAAAAATAATCGTCTTTGATACGATTTTCGATATTCAATATTTTGTATCGCTATATTGGATCAAAATATATCGATATATCGAATCAAAAATATCAATATATCGATGTATCGATATGTTTTTCAACAAGCCTACCACATCGATATGTAGTACCTGACGTCGTACAACAGCGCTTCGGCGGAGTAGCACTGGTCAGCGGCGCTGGCGGCGGCGGCGGCGCTGTCGTTGTGCGCGTTGCCGCCGAAAACTAACATTATACCTGTGGAAATTACACATATTATGTTTAATTGAATATTTTTGAAGTGAAAACTTCTATAGGCAGGTTTGGATGAGGAATAAATTCAAGTGTGTCGTCATCGACATGGTCACTTAACGTGTTAACGCTAACACTCCAGAGTACCGATAGATGTCAAAACCAGACGAATGTAAACAGTTTTAATTTACAAATTTTAATTTAAGATCAAACAATAAATTTGAATATCCAATAATAACAACTGTTTGTTTATAGTTTTAAGTTTTCACTTCTGTCGGCAGTCCTCATGACTGTTTTTTTTTATATTTAGGGACGCATTTGAGCGAAGCAAGGGTAAATCACTAGTTATTAATAATAATAATTAATTATAATTGCCTATGTGTTGTGTCTCAGGTATATGTCAGTCAGTATAGGCATAGTTTGTGTACTTTCACCCAAATCCGTCCAGCCGTTTTGACGTGCATGAGTAACATCACACATACAAAATTTATCATTCATACATACTGTTATTCTACGTTTTATACATAATATACCATAACATACTGCACTAGTTGTTCATAAATCTGTATAATATATAAATATTATAAATGTGAAAGTTTGTATGTAAGGATGTTTGTCACTCTTTCACGCCAGCACGACTGAACGGATCTGGATGAAATTTTGCACAGAGATAGATTATAGTCTGGAATAACACATAAGACTACTTTTTATCCCGGAAAAATATACGGTTCCCGAGGGATAGTTTTTTTTTGTTTTTCTAGTGCTAGTATAATATAAAACACACTAATTTCTTTGGTATGTCGAGTTTAACAAATACTTTGTTCGATAACAATTGACATTTATATGAAGTCTACTAGTAACTCACCCTCCCTTTTAACGTTTAGCACACATATGTCAGAGATGATATATTTTCTCGCAGTAAGTCATCAAAGCATGTTGTTCAGGAGAACCAGCTGTCATAAAACTAAAATTTCATCAAAATCTGTTCACGGGTTTCTCGTGATGCGTTCCCAGACAGACAGATAAAGAGACAAAAAGACAAACTTTCTTTGTATCAATATTCATTTTCCAAAAAATATTTAATGTACAGATTGACTCAGTTATAATTTTATTATATATACATATAGATTAAATAAATAAACACATAATATATGCACTCTCCAAGCCTCATATATTACGCAGAAAATTAAAGTGACGTTCAACAAAACTAAACCGTATTAAAGAAAAATATAAATCTTACCAGGCGATATAAAAATAGCTGTATGTAAATATCTAGGGGTAGGCGCGGGCGGCAACGGCCGCCATATTCGAGTTTCCACTTCGTATTCATAGAGTGCGGAAGATGGCGCCTAAAATTTAACAATTATTAAATATAATTCCACACACGGTCAACTATTTTAACATAAAATAAAAAATAAATTACTAAGTAAAGAATGTCCTAGTCTGTATAAGTTTCTTTTTTGTAATATAAAACTGCTTCGGTGGACTAGTGGCTAGCATGTACGACCACAGATCCGGAGGTCCTGGGTTCGAGTACCGAGTCGGGCCATATTCAGTTATTCAGTATTTTTGTCAAAAAAAATTCAATAACAGCCCGGAGTTGGGAAGTTGGCGAGGTTTACCCCTATGCCGAGGCAGAGCGCGTAAAGCCGTCGTTTGATCTCTCACTAGTTATGTCTGCACTATAATATCTCCTGCAGTGGGCTAGTCTCTGTGAGGACATTATTATTATTATGGATTATATATTATATAGACTTTCTTATTGAAGAAAGTGCGTCGAATTAAGATAAATCAACTTGTACATGGGCTTTTATATGTTGTTCTAAAATAAGAAATATTATATTCTATAACTTGTTATTTAAAAGCAACTGTCTCATTTTTCATGAGCACTTATCAGCAGAACTGCTTCCGAGCCGGTGGTAGTTTGTTTGTGAACTGTACAAAGAAATTTTATTATTATACGAGTATATGAAAACTTTTAAATTTTTTATAAGTGATTCCATGAAAATTTCCTAAATATAAACATCAAAAAAAAAAAATAATATGTTGGGACATTAACACACAGCACCATCTAGTTCCACCGTGAGCTACGAGGCTGTGACACGGATACCAGACAGTTGACACACTACACATATATAAGTTTAAATACATACATATTATAAATATAAACACCCGTGACTAGAGTACAAACATTCGTGTTCATCACACGAATGAACGCCCCCAGCGGGAGTCGAACCCGCGCCCGCCGGCACAGCGAGTAGGGTCCGGCCTCAGGGCAATGCGCACGGTCACCTGCGTGGCCTCGGACTCGGACACGAGGCCGGCGTGCACGTACACGCGCGCCGACAGCGCGTCCCACGCCGCCGAGTGCGCGAACCCGCCGCGCGCCGCCCACCCGCGCGTCGCCGCCGCCGCCCACACGCCCTCCTCTATGTAATATTCCTGTGGGAATGACAAAATAGTGTTATTATTGAAAAAGTTTATGTGTATGAATGTGTTTTAACTGGAATAATTACCTAAACACAATTGGTGACAGTTAACTAAATTAAGAGAACTTTTGAATGGGATTGTGTATCTAGTACTTTTTTGATCGATGTTACATTTCTATATTCAAAACATACTATTTCGAAATATTATTTTTTAGAAATAGAAGAAAAAATATAACAAATAAATACATTTCATAACAACCTGTACTAGATGCAAGTATCCATAATGCGGCGAGTGACCAAAAAAAACTAACATAACAGGTTTCTTCGTCGCACCCATATGTACCAGAACGGCCGTGTGGCCCGACAGGTGGAGGCCACCTGGAAATAACAAGTAATTAAAATTATTTTAAACAATAAAATATAGAAATCATTGATATATAAAAATATAGATATGTACACATTTCCTAACAACGTGTCACGTTAAGTCAAACCAAAGAATAAAATTTAATAAAATCTCTCAGACATACAGGTTTCCTCACGGTGTGTTCCTTCACCGTTAAGACCTATCTATATCTATGTATATAGTACCGCAATGCTTGATGGGCGGCGCTCTGTGCGGCGCGCAGGCGGCGGGCGTGGCGTTGCGCCAGTGCGCGTGCGTCGCGCCCAGCGCCGCGCGCCACACCTCGTTGGTGACGGCGCCCGCGCGCCCCTCCAGCCCCGCCAGACCGCCACTGAGGGGGGTAAAACGTTATATTATTTACTAACAGAACCGCGACTACCAAAAATATCAATCTACAAAAAAACTCTTCGGCTTAATGTTATACAGCGTATATATTTATATAATACTAGCAGAATCCGCGGCTTCGCTCGCGCTAAAAAACTCTAAAATGGTAGGTTTCATACAAACTTTCATCTCCTATTTTACCGCCATATAGGATGAATTTCAAAAAATGCTAAAACACGTATTTATTTAATTGTATTGAAGAGCATTATAACCAAGTTTCCAATAATTCTAATCATTAATAATTTGTAGGTTGTATTATAACATGTTGTCCCATGAGAATATAAAAAATCCTATAAGTATATGTATATACACATTACATCACATAACGACTGTTACGAATAGCATATATCTCATATCTTTAAACGACCAATTCTTGTATATATATATATAAAAAAAAAATATATAAAAAAATATATATAAAATCTGAATCTCGGAAACGGCTCCAACGATTTTCATGAAATTTAGCACACCGGGGGTTTCGGGGGCAATTAATCGATTTAGATTAGTCTTATATCTGGGAAAACGCGTGTTTTCGAATTTTCATGCGGTTTTCTTTCGCATTATTCCACGCATAATATGGTCGATAATTAAGCACGCTCGGGCATAAGCATCATGGTCAAGCGGCTAAGGGGCAAGATTGACTATCATAGGAGTCCGGGTTCAAATCCTGGTCGGATACAAAGGTATAATTTATTTTAGTTTTTTTTTATTTATTTTAGTTTTTAGTTTTTTTTAAAAGAAACTGTTTGTACTTTTGACCAAAAACTCCGAGCGAAGCTCGGTGGCCCAGGTACTAAAGGATTATATAGAATAATGTATAGTCTAAAACGCACCCTCCCCAAACTAAAGTAAATAAATAAGGCAGTCAATAGTAAAGAATTTTAAACCAACCCTCTCTCTAGTTCCTCCGAAGCGACCACCCCACCATACACAATCAACTCGTCCTCGTATATGACGGCCGCGTGTGCGAATCTCGGCAATGGTACTTCGCCTTTCGACTCCATTGTTATCCACTCTTTTTCTGCTGTTTTGTATCTGTGGAGGACAAAAAAAAATATATGAATGTTTGTATGAAAAAAAAGGGGTTCGGATAGCGATCAAAAATGTACTAGATACACAATCCCATGCAAAAGTTCTTTTAAAACTGTCACTGTAGTTATTTTAGTTGAAATAAACACAACAATGTAAATTGAACCTTAAATGCAATGCCTAAAGTTGTTTTCAAAATTATATTTTTTAAATTAAAAGCGTGCTCAAATGTTCAATTGAGTGCTCATTCGGTGAGGTCATTTATCTAGTACTTTTTTTTTCGATGCGTTCGAATATTTTTGTATGGAATCTGTCATTGGTAATTCGCCGCCATATTGATTTTCATTTTAAAGTAGTGGCACACAATTTTTTATGGTATAAATAGATAGAGAGAACATTAACAAACAAAACTACAATTTAAATTGCACTAAAGTGTCGGTGACGTTTCCGAAATATTCCAAGGTAAGGATTACATGAGAAGTATGAGAATAGGGAATATGCGTGTTTTTTTTAATTCTTTATACAATAGCTTACATCGTTATATGATTGTAAAAAAATATCTAGCTCCAAAAAACTAAAGTTTAGTATTTTTGCTTAAATATAAAGGCAAAATGGTTTATGGCTAAATTAAAATGGTTCTATCCCCTTCAGATTACTAATATATATAAATTACTTGACAAAGACAACTATAAACATGTATGAAATGCATAATATAGAGCAGTTTATTATAATATACAAGCACTGCCCGCGGCTGCGCCCGCGTTCAGATGACCAAAAAACCAAATTCTTAGGTTTTATATATTAGTATAATCTTACATTGCGGTTTTTGTATTTTTTCTCAGAAATGAGATATTTTCCCGCGGTTAAAAGTATCCTATATGTTGACCCGGATAACTAGCTATCACCATACCAAATTTCATCAAAATCCCTCCAGTAGTTTTTCTGTGATGCGGTAACAGACAGACAGAAAGGTAGACAGACAGACAGACAAAAATTCTAAAAGCTATAGATTTGGCCTCTGTATCGATAATAACGTTTATTTCAATAAGATAATAATAATTAATAAGAGACGAACCCGGGCGGAGCGAGGGTGAGTCGCTAGTTATAATATATAATCTCAAAAATAGGAGTCAAAATAAGTGACAATAAACAATTATATATTCCTGCATTCTATTCTTATATAAAAACAATACATATACAAGTAAATCACAGAAAAATACGTCACTTTATAACATAATCCGTCACTCACCTGTACAAAAACGACCCCTCCCCAAACATCTCCCCACCAACCCTTAACAAATCGTCTGAATAATTCAACAACACATGTCCAGCACTGGCAGGCGGGGTATTTTTCGGCCTAGTTTCAACCCCCTCACCCTCCTCCCTCCACGCCCACCCCCATCCCGCGATACTTATATCCCTACTGCAGTCTATCCCGGTTTTCGAGGGGGTACATTCACATCCCATTGTGGTGCACAAACCGGCACCATATTCCGCGTTGCAATCGTCTGAAATATTTGTTTTTTTTTCAATTACATTATTCGTACAAATTAAGGCTAAAAATTAATAACGGAAAAAATGCAATATTTCTTAAATGATTGCATAAAGATTTATTGCAGGAAATGGTTATAATTTCGAATATAAATAAATATGTTGGGACACAGCACTATCTAGTTCCATGGTAAGCTACGAGGCTTGTGTTATGGATACCAGATAGTTGATACACTACACATATATAACTTTAAATACATACATATTATACATATAAACACCCATGACTGAATTACAAACATTCATGCTCATCACACAAATGAATACCCCCAGCGGGACTCAAACCCGTGACCGCTGGCACAGCAAGTATGGTCACTACAAACTGAGTCAAACGTGTCGTCGATACAGTTCAAATCCAAAGATAAAACTCGAGAACTCCATCGGTAATGCAATAACATTTAACCCTTAATATGATTTTTTTTATAAATGAACGAGAAAAAACAGTAAACAAATAAAATAAATGGAGATGATTAAAAAAAGATAATCTCATCAATACAATAACATAAATTATTTTATAACTCAACGTTTGTTGTAGTTTTCTTTGAATAGTACACCTAGGCACTTTAAAACTATAATCCGTCTTTAAAGAGAGCGCCCATGTTCTACGCCTTATAGGCTTAAAGAGTGACTTACAGCGCTTTTATCGGATGTCCTTATATTGGAAAATGATTCGCACATGAAATTATAAGAGTTGCAAGAGCCGAGATTCGAACCTGCTTCACTTGGTTTCCCAAGAAAGCGTGTTACCACTGGGCTACCACTGTCTTCACTACTGTGTAGGTGCGTGATAGAGTAACAAACATACACACATACAAACTATTGCATATATAATAATAGTGTGATTTCTATACAATAATCAACCATATTTTCTAACTAAAAATTAACTTACTCGGACAAAGTGGTTCATCACAAGCCACTCCAACCCAGTCGCCTTCACATCTGCACGCACCTTCGTCACATTCACCATGATCTGAAAATATACAAATAATATATCTTATAATATTATATGAGCAATTCTTGTACACACATACATACACATATAAATTTATTTCTGAAATTCTGTATCTCGGAAACGACTCTAACGATTTTGATCAAAATTTGTATTTAGATTTGCTGTTTTAAGTCTATCTGTATGAGGTGATTTACTCTCGCTTCACTCAGGTATCTGTACTTTATGAGCATGAAATTTAAATCCTGTAACACATGAGATAAAGTTCAATATCAAACAATAAAGTGAAAAGTAAAGAACCTGAAAACCATTTTTTCATTTAATAAGAAGTTTTTTATAGAATAAATGTATTACTACGAGTAAATATAATTTATGAACGTAATTCTATACTTGAAGCTGCCTTAAAAAGTTTCTTCGGAAATGTCATCGGAAGGGGTGAGAGCTCCCCTAAAGCCATACAAATACAAGTCTGACAAATGCATAATCCAAGAATTGATGTTAAATGAAAGTGTACTTTTTACGCACTAGTTTATATTACTAGCACGCATCAGAAATACTTGTCAAGACCCTACCTCAGAAGACCCTATCAAAGTTTCATCATTATCGGATGAATAATTTAGAAATGCTTAGGGAACAAACATACAAACATTCATTACTATTTATGTTTAATTAATTAATACGTAATTGTCATTTCGGACCTAACAGTAACAGAAGCATGTTAATCCGGGACATCATTTCCTCCACTCCGAACTTCCCACCTCAATCTATTAAACCGATTTAGTGTGAATAAGTAACAAACAAACATGCTTACATACACCATCATTCATCTGTTAATTTTTATGTCTAAACATAAACTACTCGGAAATTCGCATTGCCTTAAAATGAAGACATGACTTACTAGAACAATTATTCCGATGATCGTTCGAAGGGCACGAGTACGCCGCATACGTAACATTAAAACCCTCCATCGCATACGCGTCGTCTGAGAAGAAATGCAATAGCACACTCCCAGACCGAGCTATCACCTGGCGAGTCCAACTCGACTCGCTTTTATCTAGCACCCCACTGAAAAAAAGCAATAAAAATCTTTTAAACTTTATGTATGGGACCATTGGAACCACAAAAAAAAGTTCTGTACACTGCAAAAAAATTATCTACTCCATTTTTTTTCTTTTCTTTAGTGGAATAAATCTAGTCTATAGTCTGACTAGCGACCGATTGTTTAGTCAAGCTCATTATAATCAGACAAAATAAAGATGTTGCGCATATTATAAAGAATTTGTTAGACCACATCGTCATACTGATTAAGATCCCTATTAAACTGTTTGTCGGGAATTATAAGCATGCAGTTTCCATTTCTTAGGGATACAATTTACAAAACCTTTAAGGGCTTCAATTAAGATAATCCACTGAGTAGTTATCTGTCTACACATACATATATGCGAGTTAACCTCGAAAACTATGGAACGAATTTAAATCTAGTGTTTGCTTCCAGGAAAAAATTGGCGTATGCCCTATGCCCCTTTGGTAAATTGGTAAATTGCACTTATAGGATGCTCAGGGTATTGACGGCATTAGTGAATCGAATCGTCAGAAAAAGTCCTGCATAGTCGGATTATCAATGGGATTTGACCAAGTGGAATATATGTATAATCAAATATAAAAATCTGCGGTACAGTATAGAGATTTTTTAAAAGTACAGACATGTTGGAGAAAGAATTGTCTGAATGTAAATTGAAAATAGAAAATATTATAATATTAATATACTACAAAAGCTTAGTAATACAAAATATCCTTATAAAAATAAATTACTTTATTATCACGAGTACTTAGCAAAGATAAAATTTGCCATTTAGTATTTGATCATATAGTTTAAGAGTTAATCAGAAATGAAGTTGCCAAAGTTCCTAATGAAGCGGGCTTCACCAAATATGTGTGCATGTACAAAGTGTAGTTGATAAGACCTAAGTCTCTACAAATATTGACAGAAAACAGACTGAATAATCTCTACGTACGTATATCCAAAAAAAAAGTGTGTGCGTGTGTTTGTACGCACGTAGGAAGTTATAATTTTTTGGCGTAACAGAACAAAAATAGCTAAAGATTTCATCCCATATGTCACAACTCTCTGTTTGTAAAAGGAATGCAGCTAACTTCATCATGTCGCTTTTTGGCTGTCCGTGTGCACGCGTATTGTAAAAATTTTACTCTCCTATTTTTTTCCAACTTGCCAAAAGCAGTATAACTTAAAAAAAAATGAAAATATCCATATACAGTAACTCATATAATTTTATACGTAACAAATACAAAATACCACTTTAACATAACACTCGCCACGTGTGTCACACTTCAAAGAATTAGGGTCAAGAAATCACTTCCCTTTTGAAGGCACGTTCTATGTATAGTGCAATAGACCGAGATTGATTTACTATTTTGAAGTAACTACTTGATTAGAGCAAGCAACCCATGGACTAAGATCCCGCTGCAATATTGCTACGTTCATAGCGTATTAAATCGAAATCATTTTTTTATATACAATAATAAAAGTGACAATATGTTTTGACCGGGGTGCCTATCCAAATGTGCCCGCTAGTATGTTTAATTAACTAAATAATTGTTGACTTTTTGGAACAAAAACGATGTTAAAACGATATTATTTGTCACTAGCACGCGGTCTTAGTCTTCACTTCGCTTCGACCCTCACTGCTCTTGTTTCCAAAAAAGTCATAGTATTTTAAAGCCTTATTCCTGGATAGCCTTTTTGTTATTTCTTTGGATAAAAATATAACTTTGACAAATTACTCTACCCGCCAGTAAGAGTTACATTAAAATCGGTTCAGCTGGCTTGGAGCTCACCTGGTGTGATAGGTATCGTGTAAATAACCCTATAATAATAATAAGAATGTCCCCCTGACCGAAAACGACCACGGCGGCCAATCTCATTAAGACTAGCCATCTGCGCAGGAGATATTATAGTGCAAAAGTGTGCGCTCAGACACTACGTGCTCTCTCTATTCCTGTCACACTCATACTTCGGTGAGACGACTACTCTACACGACCAGTGAGTGAGTTAAGGCGCAGGACCGACTTCTTTACGTGCTCTCCGAGGCACGGGGGTGAAGCACCTCTAACTTTCCAACTCCAGGCTGTTACTGAGGCTTACTAAACCGAGACTCGATTACTAAACTTGGCCCGACCCGGGACTCGAACCCAGCACCTCCGGATGCGCAACCGTACATGCTAGCCACTACACCACCCAGGTAGGTAATAACCGTATACGTCATACCTGGCGTAGCTTTTCTCAAACCACAAATAGATACTTTCATTTTAATTACATGTGTATATGTATCATCTCAGAAAAGGTGCCCAATTTGATAATCGAAACCATATCTAACGAACAATAAGCTCTATGCAGCCTATTAAGCTCCAAAATTGTTCATGTTTAAACTTAATGTTTTCACTTAAGAGAAAGCAGGCACGTATTGCCTGAAACACTATTAGATTTAAAGAAAGTTTGAGAAAGTTAATGTAATGCGACAGAATTTTGTGTGAAAAGTTTTATCTTGAACTTAGTAAATACAAACTATCTATACAAAAATTAATGTGCACAAGCACTTGTGTGATTTCCAGTATTTGTTTTTGGAAAAGAATCGAGAACTTATCATATAGTAATAGGTCGCTCAAAAGCATCGATCAAAAACGTACTAGATACACAATACCATGCAAAAGTTCTCTTAAAATTGTAACCGATTGTGTTTAGGTAATTATTTTAGTTGAAATTAATATAGAACAATGTAAATTGAACCTTAAATTCTTAGCACTGCACTATCTGGTCCCCCTGATCTTTTTTAAAAAAAATCTGGTATCAAGATTTCCTATATAAAAAATTTGGAGGATTAACCATTTATCTTTAATAAAGACATACATATGACGACACGATTGGCTCAGTTTGTAACGACCCTACTTGCTATGCCAGTGGTCGCGGGTTCGAGTCCCGCTGGGGGCATTCATTTGTGTGATGAGCAGGAATGTTTGTACTCCAGTCACGAGTGTTTATATTTATAATATGTATGTATTTAAAGTTGTGTATGTGTAGTGTATCAACTATCTGGTATCCATAACACAAACCTCGTAGCTTACCGTGGAACTAGATGGTGATGTGTGTTAATGTCGCAACTACACATAATTATTTATATTTATTTATAAGACCAAAATACCTGAACACAGCCAACAATTTCTCCGCTCGTACGCTATCACCGTCGTACACGTACAGGTGATCCCATCCACACTCAGTCGCAAAACTCTCGAGACGCACGCGCAGTACCGGCGGGTTGGGACCGAGTCTGGGCGGCGATATCAGCCAGGAACACTGCGTGCTCACGCTGTAGTTGCCTGGACCGTCTGTTATTATACCCGTTGGTTCTGTTAATCTGAAAAAGAGTAAAAATTTCGTTGATTCAAATCAAATCAAAATATACTATATTCAAATAGACTTTTACAAACACTTTTGATTCGTCAATTTTACATTTTAAATTTAAATCAAATGTCAGTGTAATCAAGTCCGTGAGGAATCTACCACCGGCTCGGAAGGCAGTTCTGCTGAGAAGAACCAGCGAGAAACTCAACAGTTGCTCTTTTAAAATAATAATTGTTTACAATATTGTAATACAATAATTATGTATTTATCCTACGTGAGACCCAACCAGACGATAGTTCCACACATTGATATCTACGAAGTATTCCGTGACGGTATAATAAGCTTCATTCACTACCATGACTACCATCATTTTTACCATGTTTTTCACTTACTTTAATCAGGAAGTCATAACATATACCATGAAGACAGTGAACATAAAAGCTTAGACTTTATAGAGTTAGAGGATCTTTAGTGACAGCTGTTTGTCCAAACATGTCTTTTCTATAGAATAACAAAGTGGCTCAATCAAGATGAAA
Source organism: Brenthis hecate (assembly GCA_951806755.1). Taxonomy (NCBI): domain Eukaryota; kingdom Metazoa; phylum Arthropoda; class Insecta; order Lepidoptera; family Nymphalidae; genus Brenthis; species Brenthis hecate. Next base: position 7,841,924 of record OX638260.1, read on the forward strand.
TAACAAAATTAGTAGTTATGTCATAGAATCATAATAATAATAGTGTTTCCAAATATATATTTTTGATTTAGCTCTTCAATGATGGTAGAATAACATCTCGTCAAAGCTCCAAGGACAATTATTCAAAGTAGCCTATATAAAAGAAATTCAAGGTTTCAGTTATAACCATCGAGTGTTTATAACGTAAATAAATAAAAAACGCTCTCACTCACAAACTTTCGCATTGATAATATTAGTGTGATGTTCATTTTTAATCTACACATGTATGCTAATAATATTATGTATGTACATTTTAACGTTTGGTATAGATTTCTCAGAGATGAGATATTTTCACGCAGTAAAAATTATCCTATATGTTGACTCGGATAACCAACTATTATCATACCAAATTTCATCAAAATCTGTCCAGTGATTTTCTCGTGATGCTGTCACAGACAGACAAACAATAATGTACAGATTCGACTCAGAATTTTATATTAAGATATTTTCTATACATATATATGTATAGAAAATGTCTATATGAAGGCTATAATTTTGACAGCTCAATGATTAATCCTATAAAATTGATAGAAACTAAATACTTAATCAAAACAAGTGGCAGAGCTTATGTAACTCTAGACACCACTTTCTGTAGTTTTTTTCTAGCAAAACAGGTTACCAGTATAACTAATAACATATAACTTGTATCTCATTACTCATAAATTTACATAAAAAAATAATTATTTGTGTTAATAATGAAATTTCATGCTCAATAAATACGATGTTTACTCTCATCCATAATGTTATCATCAGTGATAGTGACAATGTGACATTATTTTATCTTGTAAATTGTTATTGTCGAGTTATTTTTCATAAACAAAAAGATCATATAATTTGATATCATTTCATCTGATTCATAGCAAACAGAATTACAGGTTTTAACTGAAAACGCTAATAACAATCAAAGTGGCACTTGTCCAGTAATATTATTTGTAAAGACCACTACTACTCATCTATCTATGAAGATGAATGAAGTTCACAACCACTAAACATAATCCCCAGTTTGTATAAGAACGCACCTTGTGTTATCATACATAAGGATGCAGATGGCCGAGATTCGAATCCCGGGTGGAGCTAAAATAGTAACTAGATGTTCAACAATATGATTGAAATGGGAAGACGTGGTGTTATACCCCCACGCCTGCGTAAACATTTAATGGTGAAAAACCTGTGCTATCAGATTACCGTCTAATCATGAACTCCATACAAACAATGGTAGAAATGAACTAATTGTAAGTCTACCTTTACAGATTTTTTCGTGGATTCATTACCAAAAATCAATATAAATGCGCGAAAAAATCCGAAAAGATAGTTTTATTTTATTTAAAAACCTAAGAAAGTATCAATTGTAAGTCATTAATATCTGTACATCTAAGGTCTTAAAAGTAATACAGTCAATCCGGCCTTATCAATCCACCCCAGCTCAAGAAATATATGGGATTCAACAGATTAAAAAATCCCAAATACTAATTCAGAATAAATTATTCAATAAATATTTCTGTGTATTGCTTATATAATAAATTAATTATACATGCTCATTTCTAATTTGAATATTTATTGCTTAGGCTATTTTATTAATTGACTTACCTACAACATTGTTTTGCTGTTTAATCAATAAATATTTTTTGGACCTCTACACCATTTACAAATTTTATAATACACAACGATTTTCACTGTATTTTATAGCCAGATTTTCAAAATAAAATTAACTAAGTACTAAAAAAAACTTATAAATAATACAATTTGTCAAGTGCGATTTGGACTGTTGAGAAAGAGGTTTTTAAAAATTGTAGTGTTGTAAAAAAAATCTTTTAAAGTATGAATGAAACCCTATTATATTTTCCTAGGAATTCCAGGCTCAATAGTTTTAAAGGCAACAGTTATAATAGTTTTACTTAAGTAAATTAGCGAATGCTAAATTTTTGACACCTACAACACTTTTTTTTTTCATTTTTAAATTGTTCCTTCTCTGCTTAATAAAATAGACTTGGAGCACACCGTTATTTCTTTTAATTCAGTATATTCAACTTATTAATTTTGCATATAATAATTAGAATCATAAATACAGGTTCGCTTAGGTTTGTGCCTAGGTATGTTTTAACGGTCGGTATGGAATAGATAGACTATTTATTAATTATTATATGATATTTAACCTATATATAGCCTATCTCAATAAATGGACTATCTAATGCAAAATGATTTTTTCAAATCTGATTAGCAGTTTCTGAGATTAGCGCATTCAAACAAACTCTGCCTCTTTATAATAATATATATATATATATATATATATATATATATATATATATATATATATATATATATAGATTAGCTTACAATGAAAATATGTATAGAAATGTGTAGAAAAATATAACAATTTAAAACTATCTAGGTACATACAATGGTATGAGACACATTTTTGTATTTAAAAATAGGATGTGATCATTGACCATGAAGATCCGTAACAGGTTTTTATCAAGCGACCTTCTCCTGAATGAATTGGTTCACATACCGAAGTGAAAATAAAAATACCTTTAAAATAGTTTGTGTATATTAATATTCCAATTTTTTTATTCATCCAACTAGGATGTAACGAAAATAATGAATATATAATTTGGTAGAAGTTAGTAAGTTTGTACCATAAGATGAAAAATTTATAATTTCAACTCATACCACTTATATTTATCATTTATCTATTCTAATATTATAAAGGGGAAAAAAATGTTTTTTTTTGTTTGTATCGAATAGGCTCCGAAACTACTAAACCAATTTAGATGAAATTTGGTAAGAAGATAGATAGAGACCCTGGGAAGGACATAGGATACTTATTAACCGGAAATCATACCTTAAGGGGTTGAAAATGGGGGTGAAAGTTTGTATATGGAAATAAGCTAGGGACGAACCTGAGCGAAACGAGGGTGAGTCGCCAATTATATATGAAATCGAAGTGTCTGTTTGTAATGTCGAAATAATAGCTTTTTACTAAATGCATATGAATTTTATATGCAACGCTACCTATAACAAAAACACAGCTCTTCAAATTTTTGTATGTCTGTCTGTTTGTTCCAGCTAATCTCCGAAACGGCTGGACTGATTTTGACGGGACTTTCACTGACAGATAGCTTTTATTTTAGAAAAAGAACTACGTTTCCGCTCAAAAAAAAATAAAATGTACCTAGGAAAGCTGTCTGACGCTGAGTCGCTAGTCGTGACTAAAAATGGACTAATTAATAATAACATTCATATTCACAAAATACTATTCAATTCAAGAAACAACAGCAAGTTTTTGTTGTCCTGGGATCAATTGTATCAAAATATTGTAATAAACTAGCAACACACCCTCGCTATACTCAAGTTCTTCCCCAGTGAAAAACAAAAACAAATCTACCCACAAACCATACATTTCTCCATGATAAAAAGTAATCTATATGCTATTCTAGACTATAATCTATCTCTCTGGCTAATTTCATCCAGATCCATTCAGCCATTCTGGTGTGTTTGAGTAATAAAGATCCATCTATCCAAACTTTCACATTTATAATATTTCACATTTAAAACAAAAACAAACTTCCCAAGGGAACCGTACATTTTTCCAGGATAAAAAAGTAGCCTATGTGTTATTCCAGACTATATTCTATCTCTATGCCAAATTTCATCCAGATCTGTTCAGTCGTGCTGGCGTGAAAGAGTAACAAACATCCATACTCACAAACTCACATTTATAATATTAAAAAATATGGATAATGTGACAGGCACTTACTATATTGTAATTATGCAATATCTAAATTTATTGTGAACTAATTATCTTATAAAAACAGAATGTTCTTAGTTTTACATACATCCTATAAGAACCAAATATTTAACCCAAAAAAAAATGTGTATGCCCACTCTAAACTAACCCACCAGTGAAAGTCCCATCAAAATTGGTTAATCTATTACAGACATAAGCCCACACTGATAAAGTAAAGCAAAAATGTAGTAAATTTACACGATAATTGCACCAATAATGTTTATTTAATTATTCTATGGATATAATTAGCTTTAAATGAATCTTAAATTGCTTTATACTTTAAATTTTTAAAACAAGTATCAGTATATGACCTATGCCATTATAGAAGTGGACTATCAAATTTTACAAAACATTGTGGAAACATGCAATTCTTAATGTTTTCTCCATACTATGTGAAATTGGAGAAGTAATCTGTGCTCAACTGGCACGCTTTGAAGCCATTAACAAGAGAATTGAATTGAATCGAAACATGCAATTTTGCAAGATTTTTTTTTTTTTTTTTTAATCTTGCAATCAGTCTTCTTGACTATGAGCAGATGTGATGTAAGAATATCAGTGACAGGAGAAGGTATTCCTCATTAGGAATTTTTGCCGTTTTTAGTTTCAATGGCTTAGTTCGTATTGCCGAGTTCAAGGATTCTGCGTCGTTTCAACCGGTTTATGCAATCAGGTAATGTGAGCTGGACTGCCAGCTGGTTAGCATGGTTTTCCAATCTGATTTTGTATTTCTTTAGACATGCCTTGATCTCCTCTTTGACTGTCAGCATGTTTAGGTGTTCATGAAACTCTGTGTTTCTTATGAACCAGGGTGTGTTGCCAATTTGTTTAAGTATGAAGTTCTGAGTTCTTTGAATTTTATTTATGTTGGAGTTACATGTAGCTCCCCACAACTCCGAGCCATAGGTCCAGATCGGTTTTATTATGGTCTTGTAAATTAACAGTTTGTTGTCAATGGATAGTTTAGAGTTTCTGCCTAGCAGCCAGTATAAGCCTCTATATTTTAAGTTGATCTCATTTCGTTTAGTCTCAATGTGTTTGCACCATGTCAATCGGCGATCCAAGTGGAGTCCCATTTTGCAAGAATTAAACACAAAGTATAAACTCCAAATCTTATTTTACTTTCACTCATGTTAAACTTCAACAGATTTATTTCACTCTATATCATCTTAAATTCCTAAAGAAAAGGCAGTAATCAATAAAGATAATCCACATTGTGTAGCCATTTAGCAGTTTTGTTAACGGTTGCAAGAATATGTCCAATGTCCATATATCGACCTTTTAAGATAGTTCTTTTGAAATCATAAACTAACTAATGTATGAAATTGCTTGGCTAAAAACTTATGGAGTTGTGTTTATAGAATTTTAAGATAATGAAAGAAATAAAAACAAAATAAATAAGTCATATTTATTTTGTTTTTATTTGCTTGGGATCTTTCCTTTTAGATTTAACTGTTATTTCTGTTCTTAATTATAATTATTTTTTTAATTTAGTGTATAAGCTGGTTACGATATGGGGCATGTTGTGACATGTTCAAATGTATGTACTATAGTATGTATTAAGTTCTTAAGATATTATAATGTTTTGATAACTAAGTGTCCAATAAAGAAATATTCAAAGTGTAAAGAATCTGTAGAAATTCCTGCACATTCAGCTGTATAATAATTGTTGGACAATCAATATAAAGACTATCATGGTCACTGCTAATAGGATTACTCCTATAAAGTAGATTCTTCAATGATATAGGTATTAAATTTAATAGTGTTATGTTATATATAAATTAAAATAGATATACAAAATTGAAATGAGAAATTTATTGTTAAACAATAACAATGCTATAACTGCTTTTGTCAACTTCAGTTCCATTTGTATAATGACAAAACAAAATGAGTAATCAAAACAATTACAAACTGATATAAGTTCATAAAATTTAAACCTGATACAATTCTTCATACCAATTCTAATCAACCTTCTTTCTAATCGGTCACCTTTACCTACACTTTGTGCTAGTTATTGTGCTCTTCAAAAGTTAATAAAGGGCAAACAGTAACAAAACTTCGCAATTTGTACCTTTCTAATCGTTGTTACATTATTATACACATATATGCGACCTTCAGCAGAAAGTCAGGATAAAATAAAGAAGCCAAAGTAGATAATTAGATAATCCTTCATCGATGTTTTTGCGAAATATATCTACACGACATGCCGTCTGTCATATAGGTCAGTGAACTGGCTAGCACAATTCCTAAGCTAAATCAACTAAAGGGCCACTTACTTTATTTTGCCGCCACAGTGTTGACACTGGGGGCCCTGCCAGCCATCGTAGCACACGCAGGTATCATTTTTACACACACCGTTCAAGCAGTTAAGATCACTACACCTAGTGAGAACACCATGACAAAACAATAACACTATAAGCACTGAACACAAGAAAGGAGAGAACCAGGACCATTTTCGTCTGTATTTTGATTTAAAAAGAAATAAAAACATTTGCAGAGATTCTACCATTTTGATGTATGCATTTTCTACGAGTTTTGTTAGCTTATCGCGGACGTTAAAAGCGGTCGTGCGTCGTGTAGAATCCGTACGGTACTAAATCTGGTGTTGTCATGCTTCGGAATGGAATTTCCCTTTGTAGTTTGTTCGTTAATAATGAAATAATTTGTTTACACACTGAATTTAATACAAATTCTTCAGAAAATATTCACAATAAAATAACACAATACATATTATAAAATATGTGTATAGACAACTAACTTATATAAATCAAAGAAAATATTATCTTACATGAATTATATAGCGCTTAGTTTGTTCTTGTAAAGAATGTACAATTTATCTACGCTCAGGGAATCTCCGCTTTTTATAATTTCATCCTGCTAGTTTCTTGAAAATAGCACAAATGACATTTTGTTAAATTACAATTTCCAAAATTCTTTACTTAACATTCCAAATAAACATTATATATTATGTAAGCGTCGTCCATTTCTATATTTTCTATCCTTAATCCACAGCTGTTTACTTACTACACCGAAGCCTGTAGTGTCCGCATCGGTATCGGTATAGTATCGGCAGAAGTACGTATCGATGCATCCTTGTGAAAAGTCTTTTCATTAACTATTATAATAATAATGACCATCATTCTTTATAAGCAAATGCAACAAAAGTTTTCGTCATTCTAATACAATATTTTTAGTTAAAAATAAAATTTATAGTTCTAAAAATATAATATACTCATAACTTGGCAAGCTATATAAAATGGCAACTCTAGTTTTGACGTCTTATTATTGCCATAATATATTATTGCAACAGATAAAATATATTTTGTAGTAGGGAAAAAAGTATTAAGTATGATTTAAACATATTGATCATATAAAAATCATTTATAGTATAGTGTTGATAATTTTTTGTATATTTTGATAACTATACACTGCCATCAGTACAATAATAGTGAAACTAGGACATAAAGGTTTTAGTTGTATTTCAATAGATGTCACTTCACACTTTATTGTTTGTTTGCTTGAACGCGCTAACCTCAGGAACTAATTACCCGATTTAAGAAAATCATATTTTTCCATTAGATAGCCCTTTTATTGAGGAAGGCAATAGGCTCTATAACATCATGCTACTACCCAGTAGTGAACGGAGCAGTAATCATAAATATCAACAAATCGGTCAGACTTCCATACATTATTGTAAAACTGATGTTTAAGTGCTTTAAGTTCAGAATATATTATACTATATATTCTATCTATAACGCGAATGAAGCTGTACAGTGCCATCTATATAATAATAACGAAACTAGAACATAAAAGTTTTAGTTGTATTTCAATAGATGTCACTTTAGCCTTTATTAGGAAACTTGCCGGATGATACTGACGGGGATATTATAATAATAAAATTTTGATTTATATGATATGTTTTATGAGTGACATTGGTTATCACATAAAAAATCATTGCTCACAGAGTGCATTATTTTATATCTGTATAGGATATGATTGTTTCTTTCTCTTTCTATCACAAGCTGTGTATTATGTTTATTCTTTTCAAACGTCCACTCTAAGAATCTCAGACCAATAAAATACTTTTTTATTGGTCTGAGCTAAGAATAAGGAAAACATCCTTTTATATTATAATGTCAAATAAGTTAACATTTGCTTACATATGATGTAATAGCTGTATCCGAATCAAACCAACGGTTATACATGGCAATATTTATTATTTACTTCCTAGAAATAGACAAACACTAGTGCCTTACCATCGCTTCGCTCGGGTGTGTCTCTGGGTACGTGCACATAGCATTGCTACAGTTTAATCTATACTAATATTATAAAGAGGTGAAGTTTGTGAGTTTGTGAAGTTGTAGGGGGTAATCTCTGGATCTACTGAACCGATTTAGATGAAATTTGGTAAGAAGATAGTGTGAGACCCTGGGAAGGACATAGGATACTTTTTATCCCGGAAGTAATCCCTTAAGGTTGTGAAAATGGGGATGACAGTTTGTATGGGGAATGAAGGTAGGGACGAACCCGAGCGAAGCGAGGGTGAGTCGCTAGTAGGAAAATATTTTTAAAAGAAATAATTCTGTAATACATTGTTTTCATATAACTTTATTAGTTAACGCGGCGCTCGCCAATAAAGCTCTCAGTCGTTATAATTTTTTCCGTCATCTTCAACAATCATCGTCATATTTGAGCCATTTTACACAAAACCTTAATGAATTGTACACCTAACCCTTTCTCATGAATCACTCCATCTATTGGTGAAAACCGTATGAAAATCCGCCTGATAGTTTTCTCTTTTATCGCGTTCAGACAGACACAGACGCGGCGGGAGACTTTATTTTATAATTTGTATAGATTAAATATTGTTAAGGAGCGTTCTTATTATACAAATCTTTATATGGTACACGTAATGCATATCTTGCAATATGCTTTATATATGTAATATCTATAAAGTGTGCCGCTCGAAATTAGACTTGTCAAACACTGATTCGCATAATTAAACTGATTTACTCTGGTCATAAGAAGGCAGCTATTTACAGATTGAATTTATAGGCGCTAGATGCCGCTGTAAACCCAAGTTTTAGATATATTTTAAATTAGACATTTTACAAACGATTAAATTTGTTTTTAATTTTAACTTTACGTCGATAATAAATCCACAGATGACGTAATATTATACTAGTACAGATGCCTCATCCTATACAAAGATGTTGAACAGCGCTTACTGGGGACTATTTTTCGAGCTTTTTTATTGTTTGCTTGGATAGATAATAGCTGTCGTTAATCGTCAAACTTTCATATTTAAATTCCAAATATTATCTAAAAATTTAAAAACAAAATTTAATTGAATTTTCAAGTTTTAATCGCAGTAAATATTCTCATTCATAAGAAGTAAAAACGTTGTCTTTGAATATACACCACAAACCCTTTGCAAATTTAATCGGTTTTACGCAAATTTGATTCGCAAGCGTAATATTCTTTTGTTAATTATACGCAAAACTTTAATAATAACTTGATGGGCATAACGCCATCTATTGACATGTTTTTGAACTAATATATTTTTAAACACAATAGTGGGTACTTAATACACGTGGAGACTGGAGATATTATTTTATGAATGCAAAAATTGTTATAAATGTGTTGTTTGTCTGTTCATTTATTAAATATTCAAGCCAAAACGGATTTGCATAAGTAATATTTAGTGCAAAGACGGACCTGGAGGAACATGTAGTTGTTAGTAATAAAAATTGCCAAAAGATGGCGCTGCCTGTATATAATTTAATAACAAAAGCCGCTGGTATTTCAATAAAAATATGTATATCCGAAAAAATTAACAGCAAAGACAGACAGATCAATTTTAATATTCATTATAAAATTATATATTTTACCAATTAAACTTAGTATATAAACAATTTAATTGTTGTAGGTAGTATAATAAAAGTAAAATTGCAAACATTGAAAATTATAATTCTTATAATTCTTTTTTATCTGGGTCAAATAAGCAAAATATAAATATTCTCAAAGTTAAAGTACTTTATTTTATTTCGCATAATTAAATTATAAATTCATAATATAAGTAAATAATATAATTAGCTTGTTGATTTCTTCTAATGGCTGCTAGATGGCAGTAGGCGGCGATCGCAAGGTCTAAAGTAGTAAAAACAATAGTTTTATCACAGCTGCTGCATACGTTTAGTAAAGATCTGAAAAGCTCAAAATATAATTTAAAAATTTATTTGATAACTAGCGGCTCACCCTCGCTTCGCTCGGGTTCGCCTCTAGAAAAATACTAATAAAGATCTATTAGTTCCCACGGGAACCGTTCATTTTTCCGGGATGAAAAGTAACCTGTTGTTTGACCGGAAATATAAGGTATCATCATGCCAAATTTTACTAAATTAGGTGCATAAGTTGTTGTGTACTAAGCTGTATAAGTTACTATAGTTTTTTGACTGTCCCACGGGAACCCTTTAATTTTCTGGGATGAAACGTATCTAAGATGTTGACCGGGGATATAAAGTACCACCATGCAAAATTTAATTTAAATCGGTCCAATGGATTTGGAGATTAGCCCGTACAAACAGACAAACAGACAAACAGACAGAGAAACAAAAAAATTGAAAATAATCTTGATTTGTTCTATTTGTCTTCTTACATCCCCCTGACTCGGTTTTTAGCATTTTTTTGCTATGTACGGACATTTGACCTCTACTCTTTTATTATAGTATAGAAGATAGATTTGAAGTCATTTCATTATTACATCGTAATACTTGATTTCAATTTAGACTTAATTTAAATTTATACAGTTGTAAATATAGCTCTTAAATTTTAGCTTTATTTATATTTGAATTTTGTTCTAAATACTGTGACTGATTAGATAAAAACATGAAGCCGAAGAAAATTTAATTGCAATTATAAAACGATATTTTGAAAATAATCCCTTAAAATAAAGTATGTGGTTATTGTTTTAAAAAATAACGTTTTCGATTTCCATCTAAAAGTTTGTATTTGTTAAAAAATAATACTTGGTAAGTATTTTTACGTTTTATGAAAATGAGCCTTTGAACTCTTTTGGAAATATCAACCGCGCCCACCTAAATGTTAAAAAATATGTAGGTATGACTAGCGACTCACCCACGCTTCGCTTGGGTTCGTCTCTACTTACGTTTTAAGGTTTTGTATAGATTTCTCAAAGATGAAATAATTTCCTGCAGTAAAAAGTATTCTATATGTTGACCCGGATTACCAGTTAAAACCATCCCAAATTTTATCACAATCTGTCCAGTAGTTTCCTCGTGATGCGGTAACAGATAGACAGACAAAAATTCTAAAAGCTATAGATTCGGCCTCTGTATCGATAATAACACAGATCATATACTATAATAATGACTATTTCAATAAGATTTTCCAAATTTAGTTAGAATTTTATCATAATAATGTATAGACCAATAAAAAGCTATAGTAAATTCTAAATACTGTACCACCCAAAGCAAATTTTACCCCATTCTTGCACGCGTACTTAATCAACAACACAAGAAGTTTTCTTATTTAAAAATTTTAGACCACAAATTCTAAGCGCAAAGTAACAATGGACCTAAAATTGCTCGTTGTTTTTTGTTTTAAAATAGAACAATGTTTTTTAAGTAAACGAAACGTCACGTAAATTACTACAATTCCCTTTTGTGAGAAATAAGTTCTTGCGAGGTTCCCTCCTGACGCGCCTTGAGATTAGTTTAGGATGAAAAGTTTTTAAGCCACAGATAGATGAACAAGTTTAAAATATAATGTACCTATATGTTATTTTATTTCTTATATGGCTTAATTATTGTTAACCATTATAGTTACGGGTCACGAGTTCTATTTCGTTGTAGACAATATGAATCTATATGTCATAATACTAGCATTGCCCGCAGCTCCGCCCGCGTTCAGATGACCAAAAACTAAATTCTTAGGTTTTACATATTAGTATACTCTTACACTGCAGTTTTTGTATTTATTCTCAGAAATGAGATATTTTCCCGCGGTAAAAAGTATCCTAAATGTTGACCCGGATAACCAGCTACCACCGTACCAAATTTCATCAAATCCTTCCAGTAGTTTTTCTGTGATGCGGCAACAGACAGACAGACAAAGATTCTAAAAACTATAGATTCGGCCTCTGTATCGACAATAATGTTTATTTCAATAAGATTTTCCAAAAAATATTTAATGTACAGATTCAGCTTAGTTACAATTTTATTATATGTGTAGATTATACTTTATAGGTACTGATGTAATTAAATTGTAGGGTTTCAAGGAGTAATTTGAATAATTTACAATTTTCTTATATATATTTGTTTTTATACATAATACCTACATATCTAACGTCTATATAAAATACTTTTATCTTATTAATTCGTAGATGGGTGAAGGACTTCGAACCTTAATTTAATTGTACCAGTACAGTGAGATGTTAATAGTATGTATTATGTATACTAATACAGATTATATTTATAACCTAGCAAGGAGTACAGTACTTGACTCAACTGTATGAAATTGAATTGTACAAGCCTTTACTGTAAAAATTACTATGTTCTATGTTCAATTTACTTATTTATGAATAAAATTATAATTATTACCTATAATGTTGTCAAAGCTCTTTTATGTTGAAATTTAGTGAAAATTGGTACATAGGTACCTATAGTTAGATTATGCAATGAAAATATACATACAATTTTATAATAAATTATATTTTTTATAAAATTATTATGTTATAATAAATAACCTACGTAAAACAATTAGTCTACTGAAAAAATGCTGTTTATGCACTAACTTCTGTCAAAAATTAAACAGACAACAGGCAAATCCCATGAAATATCAATGTTATAATGAAATATTTTTAAGTATTTTCTACATTTCTAACACGTGTCAGTATATGAAGATAGGATAAACAATTAGTTATAAACGCCGAGGGAGTCACGCGATGCCCTGTCAGGTGACACTTTAGTTTTTGCCGTTTTAAATGGTAACATAATAATTACTAATCTAATAAATAAATAGGTAGGGTCTTACGTTTCGAATGCTCAATAATTATATATCATGTAATTCTTTATGTAAAAACCAACCTTGAAGCTATATTTCTTTTAACTACAAACAATTAAATGTTACTTTTATACTGTATAATAGCGATTCACCCTCGTTTCACTCGGGTTCGTCCCTAGCTTAATTCCCATACAAACTTTCATCCCCATTTTTACCCCCATAATATTTTTGGGATAAAAAGTATCCCATGTCCTTCCCAGGGTCTCAAACTATCTTCTTACCAAATTTCATCTAAATCGGTTCAGTAGATTACCCCCTACAACGTCACAAACTCACAAACTTTAGCTCTTTATTATATTAGTATAGATGTAGGTCTATTCTAGACGCAAGAGCAGCTAAACGGCTCGACGATTTTTTGAATAAAGGTAATTTTTTGGGCTAACAGTAACATGGTGATTAAAAATTCTCAAATAAAACTCCTAGACTCATTTCAAGAGGGAGGGAAAATATGTACTTATATATTCCGATTGTTAAGATATATTTAGGGGTAGTTGGAGAAAACCCTTCGTTGTCTTTCTCTCTCCGTCAAAAATATTTTTATCCTTCTTACATCATCTTGTGCAAATTGTTAAATGTCACTAGGTAATTTCTTTTAATTGATTACTAGGTATTAGTGTAATTTAATTTATATTTATATATATATATATATATATATATATATATATATATATATATCCATCACGCGTGAACGGCTGGACCGATTTAACTATTTTTTTTGTTGTGTTTATTATTGTCATGAGAAGGTTCTTATGAAAGAAAAAATTTAAAAAATTGCGCGGAAAATTATAAAATTTAAGAATATTTAACAACCATATTAAAATTTATATGGCTAACGCTGCGTAATAACTATTTATATATATTTAAAACGTACCTAGCGACGAACCCGAGCGAAGCGAGGGTGAGGCGCTAGTATTATAAAAAAATCAATCATATCCTGATATCTAATCCAATAGGTATGTTATTCTATCCTGCTATGTTCTTAAAATGTTCTTAATGTAACTGTACATTTTGTATATTGCGCGACAACTCGATGATTATCTTATTGAAATAAAAAAAAATGTCATTAGAAAAAAAAAATGTTGTTTTTTTCATTTTTCCCGTAAAAAGGTTTAATATTAAATATTATAACGTTACTATTTTAAAACTACTACACGTCTGCTTTTTCAATGTTTTGCTGAACACAAATAATGAGAAATAATTATTATTAGTTATTGTTAATTAAAGCTAGCAGTAATTAAATAAGTTTATTTTAAATAATAAGATTAGAAGCAGGAAAATTAACATGCTTTAAACTACTATTAAAATGTATGTTTGTTTGTTTGTTTGTTTGTTTGTTTGTTTGTTTGTTTGTTTGTTTGTTAATGCTTTACGCTGAAACAGCTGGACGAATTTGGATTAAATTTAAAACAAATAATAATAACCTGGGTAGCACATCCTAAGTGCTAGTAATAAAATTTGTCAAAAGATGGCGCTACCCGTATACTATAATATAAATTAAAAATACATAATAAGTAGTAATTACAAAAACTATTTTAGTTTTAGTTACACTTACACATTTTAGTCCATATCATAAAAACAAGTTAACCGATTTTGATGAAATCCTCACTATTTCCTAAGTTGAAATAAATGTAAGCAAATAAAAACAAGAACTATCACGATCCGATTACTAAATCCAGAGAAATGAGTAGACAATCATACAAACATCTATAAAATTTTGTATATTTGTTTGGAAGCACCAATAGAATATCATATGTGAAAATTTTGCAGTTCCAATAATATTAGATCATTATTTCGTAAAAAAAAATGAATTAAAAAAAAACTTTAAAGTTAAAATAGTTGTTACAGAACTCCTATTGGCATCAACCAGCCCCATCATCAGACCAGGTTCATGATACCATATCATGGAACCATGTTATATATACATACATATCTTGTAATAAAAAACGATTGCCGCAGTCACTTAAAAATATTATTAACTAACAATTTTAATTTACCTCCATTCTACTGAAAATAAAGCGACACGTGTATGTCATATATAGGCCAAATTTTAAAGACTCTTAGCCTTGAGACTAAAAGCGTGACAAAAATGAAAACTTTCATGTAACCATCTGCTCTCAAAATATATGTATATATTTCATATTAAACATTTTACACCCTAAAACTTGACGAGGAAAATAGGGAGTAAATTATTCGTTGTTAAAAAGTATCGCGGTCATTTATTATTTTTTGATAAGTAATCGAACCTACGTCTCATCAAAATTGAATGTACATAAAACGAAAATATTAAAGGTCATTGGGACCTTAAATCGGGGCTTAAATCTTTAAGAACGTGTATAGAGATTGAGTGTTGAAGTTGTACTTTTTGTGAGCTTAAAATTTGTGAATGTGTGTGTATATTTGTTACTGCTTATCGCTGAAACGACTTGATAGACTTGGATAAAGTTTAGTACACAGATCTAAAGACCTGGAGGAATACAAGGGCTACTTCTGGTAATAAAAGTGCTAAAAAGTGTCTATTTGTAATATAAGAACAACAAAAACCCACCTAGAGACGCTCTCGAGCGAAGCGATGTTACTTCGCTCGTAGTAATAAAAAACATTTTATTTTTTGAAATTGTCGTAAATCCGGCGTCAAATTTACTTTCATACAGCTGTGTAGCCAAGGTCAGTGTTGCGAGTGCATCGTCCAACTGATTGCGAGAGGTCCTAAATGAGCGAGTACAAGTATCCGAATTGCGCGGCAAAGAATGCAAGACTTTTAGAGCTTTATGGCAGAAAATTGCGAATTATCCGAATATCTTACAGTGGTTTTCATAATTAAGCTTGTTTATATAAAAAAGGTTTATTAAACAGTATACTATGAAAGATAGAGACAGTATAAATATAGAGATAGGTTGGTTTCTCGTTTTGGAAAAGTTCATTTTATTATAGATAAATTGTCATGGTGAAGTTAACTTTAGCTAGATTACTATAACAAAATTCATAAAGTGGCATCACAACCTGTGTAAAAACATGAACGTTCGTAAAAATTGTATATTTTTATTATTATTTTTTATTTTATCCCCTACTCGCCGTGCCAGCGGTCGCGGGTTCGAGTACCGCTGGGGACATTAATTTGTGTGATGAACACGAATGTTTGTACTCCAGTCATGGGTGTTGTTTAAATTTGTAATATGTTTGTGTATTCAAAGTTATATATATGTGCAATGTATCAACTATATGGTATCCATAACACAAGCCTCGTAGCTTACCATGGAACTCGATGGTGCTGTGTTAAAGTCCCGACATATTTATATTCGCTCGCGCTAAAACTACAGAAAAACTCTAAAAAGTAGGTTTCATATAAACTTTTATCCCCTATTTTACCCTCTTATGGGATAAATTTCGAAAAAGCTTAAACATGTATTTATTTAATTGTATTGAAGAGCTTAATAACAAGTTTCAATTAATTCTGATCGTAAATATTTTTTAGTTGTATTACAACATATTCTTCCCACGATAAAAAGTAGCCTTTGTCACTCACCAGCCCTCCAACTATCTCCACACAAAAAATCACGTCAATCCGCCATTTCGTTCCGACGTGAAAAAAAGACAGACAAACAAACAAACAAACACACTTTCACATTTATAATAACATAGAATCACTTTTGATGTATAATATATTTACTAAAAGTAAAAATACACAGAATAAAAATCATATTTGGTAGATATCACGTAACATATACTCAAATTTACCACGCCCCCCCCCTTCTTTGAAGTCGATCAAAATTAAAACACAAGCAGAGCTTGTGTCTCTTTACCTATAGTAAAAAGTAAAAACACTGAACAATTATTAAAAGTTTTATAAAACAATTTTAATTAAAAAAATATAAGCCGCATCTACGTAAATTAGTGTATAATCTTTGTATACAAAAGGGAAACCACAGCGAGTTGAAGCGTCCGAAACTCACACAGACACAATTTGTAAGTAAGAGTAAGGTCATGGTTCCTAGCGATTCGGCTTTTTGTCCTGCGCCCGCGCAAAAAGGAAAAGTATTTAAAGGCGTGCCAAATAAAACCTTTTTATTTCGTTTTGTGATTTCTTATATACTTGATTATGTAAGTTCTAATTCGCGATGTGTTTTATATTATTGCATGTATTTAGAAAGAGTAGTATTATTATATTTTTAGAATTATTGCATATAGGTACTTTTGAAATCAGTAATAAAATTTATATCACTTAATACTGACAGACAGATATAAAATTAAAAAAAAGGGTTTTTCTTATGTACTGTATATAATTTCATATGCATTTAGTAAAAGCTGTTATTTTGACATTACAAACAGACACTTCTATTTTTTTGTATAGATTTTCATTTTTTTATTTGGACATATTATATAATTAAAATTCACGAACTTTCTCTAGTGGCGTACCACCAACTATATACTCGTAATATCACGGGAATCCTGTGACAGGATATACGAGTGCCTACGTACGTGCCAAATTTTAAATGTATGATAATTATGTATGGATTATGCATCTTCACCAATCGGTCGAGATGCATAATCCATACTTAATATTATAAATGTGAAAGTGTGTTTGTTTGTTTGTCTTTCTTTCACGTCGAAACAGCTTGGTGGATTGGCGTGAATTTTTGTGTGGAGATAGTTGGAGGGCTGGAGAGTGACATAGGCTATTTTTTATCGCGGGAGCTTATCTCTTTCCCACGGGAAAACACGTTATAATACAATCCAAAAAAATATTTATGATCAGACTCACTTGAAACTTGGTTTTGATGCTCTTCAATACAGTTAGTTACATACGTGTTTTAGCATTTTTCGAAATTCGTCCCATAAGGGGGTAAAAGAGCGGATGAAAGTTCATATGAAACCTACCATTTTAGAGTTTTTTTGGAGTTTTGGCGCGAGCGAAGCCACGGGGTCTGCTAGTATTTAATAAATTTAATTAGGTACACATTATACTACTGTTAATTTTTCTTAAGTCCATACAGTCCTTTACTTCCTTCATACACTTCCGGAGTTAACTTATGTATGGTTAACATAAACATACGGAAAAGTAAAATCTAGATGTCAGTATTTCTAGGCCTTGTTGGTACTACGTAAGTTTAATTTACCAGGAGGCGAAAACATCCAGAATAAAAAAATATATGCATCTAGTTTTGTTTATAAAGATAATATAAAATCAAATTTAATGTAGAATAGAAAAATTGATACGTAGTATTTAAGCTTTCTTCGGTACCGTTGTTCTTATATTACCTACAACCTACATGTACCTATCCATAATGTTCATCATTTTGCTTTTTAATAAAAGAAGTTGTACAAGTAAATAAAAGATTGCTATTTTAAATGTTATTTTGTTACAAACCAGATATCTATATTTGGAAAAATAATTCAATAATTTCACAGCCGTCGAAAATATGTACAAAATTGGACTGGCTTCGGAACTGGTTATTTCTTCTCATTTCGACGGCGAGTGTAACGAATTTACTTGCGCCGCCATGTTGTTTTTGTTTTTTTAAAACGGCCTTGGAACCAAGTGCCATTGCCCCGAGGGTGGCACGAAAAATACTTTACAAACGAAATTGTAAAACCAAAACAATTATTTTGCGTATGTCATTTGCGGTTCCTTTGTTAATTTACAGATCTTATTATATTTTATCTATATATTTTATTCATATATTTTTTTATTTCCGAATTGACAGATGGCGGATGTTGTCAAATTAGCGGGCATGTATTTTCGAAATGAGGTTTCGAGGTTATTGTGTCGTAGGTATATGAACATGTGGTTGTATGGAAGCCTTAATTTTATTTATCCTATAATTTTCGATTTAACCATATGTAATTGTGTTATCCATATTGATTGATGTTAATTTATGAGTTTCTTAAGAGGGTTCATTTGGTTTTTTCTTTAACTTTTTTTGAATATCTGCTGACGTTTCCGCCCTCGTAAAAATTTAGAATGAACGTTTGAACATTAAATTATACTTTTTTATTCAAATAATGGATGATTAATAATCAGAATATTCCTTTAAATGTAAAAATTACAAATAAAAAAAAAAACTTTTAGTCCATATATTTATGTACATATATACCTAGTGATTCGGTATATAACGTAGTTATTTTTTTAAATATTAAAAGCCAAAAGACAGGGATTTATGCATAAATAAAACAAAATAAATTTTCAACAAATGAAAGAAATTTATTGTATACAGGTTTTAAATATCCTCGCACATTCTTACACCTGCCTAACCATCCACTTCGTTAAGATATAACGTAAGACATAAAGATCTTATAGATAAAAGGTATTACATAATATGAAAAAAATTTCACTTCAAATGATGCTACGATACATTAGTTATACGTAAGAAACAGTTACAAACATACACGTGTACAATTCCACATTTTCAAATCAACTTTTAAGTCGCCTAGCGACGTTTTTGGACGTTAAATCTTTTTTTTTACAAAATGTCAGTCGAATCCTCGTAAGCTTAGCTTTCCAAAAAATTTTTCTCATCTAAAATTTGACTAGATTCAATACAAGTGCTGTGCCAATCGCGTACCAAACTCCATTTTTTTACAATTTACCGCAACAGGTGTGAGACAATGTAGACATAGTGTATAAAACATCACTCTACTACTGAGGAAGTGAATAATATATGTCTATAATAAAAAAAATATTATTGAGTCGCTTAAATCAACGAATCGATTATCTGTAAAGAAAACTAAACAATATCAATAAAAACTAAAGGAACAAAAATAACAAAAATTAAAGAGGCGAGTAAATGTATATTGAAAAAAAAAATATTCCATTAAAACTTGTACTCAATAATTAAATAACAATATTATAATTTGATCTCGATAGTTCCTTTCGGTTTATAAAAAAACACGAGCCGTTAAATCGTTTAGGGAATAACAGTTTCTATCTTTACATTGGTCCGTTACCTAAATCATTAGAAAAAATTCTTACCCGATGACAAATAAAAATATATTTTATCAGCAAACATTAGAAAAGCAATGTTCCCCAGTATGAAGTATGTGATGTGAATTTAAGCGTTACTTTCACAAATAAATACCAAGAAAATATGTCGAATAACACTATTATCTTTAATAAAGTTAACATTATATTTAATATGTCTAAAATTAAATGCTTTGTGTTGTACATATTTTTAACGTGGCAACCCACGTCCGAACCGCTTCTTTGTTTAAAACAAAATCTCCCGTCCGTCCGTATATCTAGTGTAATAAGGAATTATCCATATAAAAGTACATAGATACAGAAGGAAAACAATAGGCGAAGCTTACATTATCGACCTAAAGGCCGGTCCGGTTGGAGGCGCAGGCGACACGGTGTAGACTGCGGGCAGAGCACCGTGTCACGTTGCCTGCGACTGGACGCGGTATATACAAGGATACAGTCACACAAACAAACAACATGTGTTTATGAATGCTTAGAAATAAGATCTGGCAATGTCTTTTAAGGTATAAGGATAATATAATATAGCATGGACCCCGCGATCTGTCGGCTTTGATTATTAAAATATGGTTGAGGTTATTTAAATAGTTTTCTCTGTTTTTGATTTTTTTTTACTAAACAGATCGCGCGTCCACATTATAAGTGTATGATAACGATATCTTCGCACAAAGTAGCTACGAATATAAACTTTATTGAGCGACGATTTCGTTTGAAACGCGTTAATGTTAGATTGCACGTTAATAATTCGCGGAAATCTTATAGATTATTTATGATTTTTTAGTAAAAAAAATGCAACTTCCCTTCATTGTCTTTTTGTTCCTAGACCAGTCGAGGACCGTTCAAGATTAACCTAACTCTTAAGGAATTTATTACAAATACGAAAAAAAAATTAACAAAATATTAAAAAATTACTACCTCCTACCTATTAATTCAAAATTACGCTACATTATCAACTAAAATGCTTAAAACTAGGTGGAAAAATGATTGAATATACAATAAAACCATTCACTAATAGCACAGTGATCTCTTCCGAAGCAATGGATGTAAACTTATTACCAGTAGAGTTGCCAGTACAAAATATAAGGCAAAGGCATGGTACTGATTGGTTTTAAGTAAAAAAGTATACAAAAAATCCTTCGCGAGTAAACAGCGTGTTGTCTCGTCGCATAAGGTGCAGTTTGCGGAGATCACTGTCAATAACATTTAAAATGTTGAGGCGTATACCATTTGTACAGACCGACCGAGCAACTACTCGGCATTATTCTACATATCAGTCGCAACTCTCTTTTACACCGGGAATCGAACCCCAAACACTTGCACAAAACAATGACATGTATAACATCTCAATATAATATAATCATATATAAGGTTAAAAATAAGACACTTAAAAATTAACTAACGTTACAAAATAAGATTAAATAACGTAATCATTTGTTCCCGATGTCAAAAATATTTATATTAATTAAAAAAAATCTAGTAACATTCTAAGCGGAATGTTTAACATCTAAATTCTTTGCAAATTGTCCCATCCTATTATCTGTACAACTTACACAAAATAACCTTTTTTAAGCTATCAACAAACGGGCGTTGTGTACGTATTAAAAAAAAATTGTTCGATTTTTAAATTTGGAACATTTGAAATGCGGTCTGACGCGACGTCACGTGACATGTCTGTCATTTAAACGCTAAGTCTTTTACCAATACAATATAAATGCAGTAACAGTTACAATAGATCTTTCGAGAAACGCTAAAAATACATCAAAAATTATACACAGGGAAAGGAAACAATGAACATGCTATCGACTACTTTAAATTTCGAATATAAAAATTTTTGTTTATTTTTTTTTTCTTGAGAGTGTGCGTTCGACATCTCGGCATAGGATATGTATGACAATTTTACTTACAGATTATATAAACATTTATCTTCTTTTATTATATACATATAGCTATTTTCGGGCCCTCAATAGAATGATATTACGCGTCGAAATGTCGAAGTCAGACTCCGTTCTATTTTCACACCCTCGTGGTCTCCGAAGAAAAATGTACGACAATAATATTTTTTTTTAACTTGTATATAATATATGTATATTTCAATTACATACATAATACAAAGACTTAATTTCCATGAGGCGCACATTTACACGTAACTTACTAATAATCGTATGATAATTTTATATCCAAATATTTTTACCTAAAATTTATTCTGTCAGAGCGTATACATTTTTCATTTCCACCTTATATACTTCGATTGAACACCAAAAAATGTCACAAATGTGAAGATATCAATTTTTTTTGAGGATTTTTTTTGGGTTAATAATTTTAAAGTTGACAAGAATATAATAATGATTATTCATATTTTTGTATAGTCGATAAAACATTTAAAACTTGGACCATGAAAAATAAGAATATATCTTCTTAAGATACAATAATGGTACATAAAATATATAAGTTCACTAAGACGCACGTCGCGTCGGTGTAAACACCTCGCGCGTAACGCAAACCGCACTCGTAATACCTAAATATCACATTTAGTAATATGGAGACCCACGTGTCGCACAGGGCCACACGGCCATGAGCCACAGGGCCATGAGCCACAGAGCCACAGACCCACACACACACACATTACATTACTATTTTATACAAAATAATAATTGCACAAGTCCGATACTTCCGCCCGCCCCAGCCAGACGGCCACGGCCAGATAGCGCGACGTGAGCGTCCCTAGTTACTTCATTCAATATATTACCTATCTAATTATAAAAACACCGCACAAAATCTGCGTTTATTCACTTAAAAATCGATAACATTTACACTCATAGCTAGCTTTATAATTAATTTGTTACATTGTTTTTTTTATTTACTTAAAAATATTTAAATAGTTGATTTCATAACATTAACTTTTGGTTGTCTTCACTTAAATAAGGTCAAAAACTGAGGCTTCCGGAGATTTGGGTAAGTAATTTTGGACAACCTGATGGGGTGGGCTCGGGGTTACTTTGAAATTACTATTCAACTGAAAGTTGAAAAAGCAAACTCAGTATTGAAATAATCCTGACATTTTATAGAAAATTATTGTAACTAGTTTTTTTTCATATAAAAAGTACAATTTAGAAAATTTCTAGTAATTTCAAAATAACTCCGAAAGTGTAATGCAACGGCCTACTTATGGGCGTAATTGTGATATTAGTAAAGCTGTGTATTGAACCGGTAGGTAACTGTGATATTTGGTGATGAAGCGGAACAGTAAGTAAGGGAGAGCGTCGCTACATGCCGCGGAATGTACATTATCACTAGTGATGCCAGATGCCCCGAGCGTGGGACTTCCATTCTGAGTAAATGTTACCCGCGTGTTAAACACTTCACAGTTCCCGAGCAAGTTTCCATGTCTCGTTCGATCGTTTGTATCGATTTTTAACTAAAAGTCCCGAATTTGTATATTAGATCTGGCAATACTAATTATCACAGTGGCTAGGCGCCCCCGGGGGGTGCGGGTGTGGGGGAGGCGGGCGGAGGGGTGGGTGTTCCGTTCCTGGGCCGCAACTTGTCCGCGCGTAGGCGCTGCACCGCCTCGCGCATCTCCGCCGCCAGCTGGTGATCGGAGTCGAGGCGAGGTCGTCGTGCTGCGGGCTCCTCACCTAGTTCCCCGCGCCGCCTCAGTCCACTCACACCCAACCCTGCCATGCCACTCCCGGGTGGAGACGCAGGCGCATTTAGCCGCTGCATCAAGGCGCCCGGCCGTTCTAGACTCGAGCGAATGATGCCTTCTAGGAAGGACCCGTTGGCGGGCGGCGGTGCCTCTTCACGGAGACGCCTCATCATATGCGACGCGTACAGGTCCGGAGCTGGCGGCGCAAAGCTTCCCGGCCAAAACGGGTAGTTAGGGTAGTTCTCGGGTCCGTTCAACCCGTTCGTGAACTTTGTAGGAGGCTTCGGTGGGGGTTTTGGAGGTTGAGGCTTGACTTCCTGTTGGGGTTTCGGCTCTCGTTTCCTCGGCCGCATTAGATGCCGCTCTTTCACTTTGTACTCTAGTGTAGAATGCGGCACTCCATAATACGAGCCCGCGCGGTGGACTGACATCTCGCCGCGTTGAACAGCTTTTACAGCTTCTACTAAGCTATCTCTGTCGTAATTTCTGTACTTTCCTCGTTTGGGCCTAGTACCTTTTCCACCAGTGGCTGGCTGGCCGTTATTGGGGTTAGCTTTGGAATTGCTAGGCATTGCATAATTTCTCTGGTTGTCCGGAGGAGTTTTTATTACGGATACATGTCTATCGGGCGCTCTCATGTACGGAAGGTCCGACGGTTGTGGTCTATCTAGTGGCTGTTGGAACTTTTGGCTGATGCTTTTCGCTATGACATCACTCAACGAGGTGAAAAGATGCTGCGAGGAGGGTGGATCAGCGAAGACTGATGGCGGGAGAAGAAGTTGTGAGGGTGGATTGAGGGAAGGTTGTGGAGGCAGCAGCGGAGTTATTGGGGTAACTGGAGTTGTGACTGGGGTTGCCGGGGAGGGGCTCTTTTCGTCAGGGGGTGGGAAGGTCGGTATTTTAAGGATAACGGATGGTGGCGATTCTGGTTTATCAGGATCGCTATCCGGATCCGATTCTTGGCCAGTATCCGACGTAAGACCGAACTTGTTGACTTTGTTACGTAGCGTCGAGCGAGGAATGCCGTAGACCACGGCGGCTCGTCGCGTTCCCAATCTCCCGGATTGGATGTCCCGCAAAGCAGAATTCAGTTCATCTTCAGTGTAGGCTCGTCTCGTAGCACTGTTACTGGAGCCTTCGAGGACTGCCCGTTTTAATCTGTAACAAACAAAATATACTGTAAAAATCTAGGAACTTGACTGGAATATTGCACGTACGTTATTTTAAATTTTCATAAGAATAAAAAGTAAAAGAATTATCCTTTCCAAATGATATATGTATAAATAAAACTATTAAGTTTCACATCACAAATAACCTTACAGGCGATATATAATGAAAACGCTATAGTAAGAGAATCCATTACTTTGCTTCAATTTCAGGATAACATTTTAAAACTAGAAAGCTAAAGGTCATAAGACAATATACGTTGAATTATATTAACGGGTTAAATGGACAAAAGGATAGGGGCTACCGCACATTGAGGAGATTAAGGGCACGACGGGTGACTCTTTTTAAATTGCAATACAATTTTTAAAAATTTACGTACATTATCAAGTTATCAATACGTTTATCAAATTTCAATTATTTTTAGATGAATAGCTTATTGTGAAAAGTGTAAAAATTAGCTTCTAAAATTATATTAGTAATACGAGAATTGCTAAATCATATTATATTTATTGCAACAGCCGTAATCTAAAAGTTTATTTTGTAATATTTCCGTAGCACATTAAACAAATTTATTTGTTCTTTAAACACAGATAACCGTTTAATCCCAAGTTTGACTTCATGAATCACTAAACAATGTGGGTCGACAGCTGGCCATCAACCGGTAATCGGTCGCAAAACTAAATTCAATATTTCAAAACTGCATTAATTCAAGATAACGTAAAACGCGAAATATTTACTCACGGACTCGGCGATAACGTACTATGAATGCGTCTTTATCTTCCCGTCTTTTATACATCGGGATATCACGAAATGAAACTTTACGGCGCACTTTTACGGTCGGCTCTGCTGTGAATCGGGGCGGTCGTCTTTGGTTTCATCTTGGGTTTTACTTTCTTATTTTTCGATATCGTTGACAGGGAATATCGGACCTTATTAGGAGGGGAAGGGGGTCATATTGGTGTTTTGCGGGGTGAGGATGCAAGGTCGATGCACCGTCGACTATCGATGCATTTTTATTTGTTTTGGCGAGTCGCGCGACCCACATCGCGGGCTCAGAATGAATTTATTCTGTTATCGATTGGGTATCGTGCATAATATCGGTGCTGAATCGAGACAGTGCCTCGTTCTTGTACGGTGTACGCTTTGAACTTAGTTCATGCGGACATTTCGAGTAATGAGAGCCCGTTTGCTGGCTCAATGATGCGTTAGGGGCATTGGAGATTTCATCTTGCTATTTTATTGGAAATGGACAATTGTACCTTAATATTGAAGTGGTGGAACAAAAACTTTATGTAAATTTTATGTATAATTTAAAAATATTGTGCTATATTATTTTGTATGAATGTATTGTATGTATTTAACCCTTTTCAACGTCCCACTGCTTGGCACGGGCTCCCTACAATACGACGATTCACGCTGGCCACGCGGGTTGGCCTTTTTCTAGGTTCTCTCAGACATGCAGGTTTCCTCACGATGTTTTCCTTCCCGTAAGATAAGTGGTAATCACATTGAAAATAATTTGCACATGGAAATATAGAAGTAGATATTGAACCCACTTCATTCGGTTTCCCAAGCGAGCGCTTTACCACCGGGCTACCACTGCCTTCTTATAATTATTTTTCTTTAATTAATAAGTATCAATTTAGTCACTACTTGATTTTAGGTCGCTGAGTAACTTTGCTTTTTTGAGCCTTAAGTTGATTGCTAGAGAATGCCCTAGAGATTAAGTTGGGTAACTACACATATTAGAGCAATAAAACTTAATATATAAATGAAAAATGTAATAAATAAATATATTATTTAGCGAAGCTAAGAAAGAAAAGAAATAAGTACCATCACATAATACACAAAAAATCTATAAGTTTTGTAAGAGATTTTTCCATATTATAAAGACACTACAAATATGACTTTTCCCATTTATCATTGGGGGTAGAAGTACTATAACAACCCCATGTCAGATAGAAATTCTAAGTCCAACCCCTGAGGGCGTATTACGGAAAGGGCAGTGCGCCATTGTAGGAATTATGCTTAAAATATAGGTCAAGTGCGAATCGACTGCATCGTTTGCTCATTAATTAACTATTCGATGTTACTGGATTATTATTTTTAAGATTTTTCATATAATTTCTAGTTTTTAAGTACGTTTTGCTTGTGTTAAGTAATATATTACCTTTTTTGATTGCTTATTTTGTTTTCGATATTTTTATTTGAAAATATTATTAATAAGAAACTCATTGTATATGACATTTTTGATTTATTTATGGTGAATACATAAAATTCTAGAGTACAAACACAAAGACACTATAACTTTATGTAAGAAACATTTATTATACATTCAAATAACATTGCTTTGGACGGCATTACTAATTATAATAAAAAAAAAAGATCACAACCATTCCAGTTTCTTAAGTTAACGTATGAATATAAAATATTTTCTTAAAGATCCGCTTGAAGCGAATATTTATAATATGAACACTTTCGAAAGAAATTTAAATTAGGTAATAAAATTATGCAAAACATGTATCAGCTATTTTCTACTAATAGTCTAAGAGCTTATCATATATCCATAAATTAAATCTGATTAATTATTTTAATAACTTCATTAAAAAAATAAGCGGCTCCGCCCGCGTTCAGATGACCAAAAACCAAATTCTTAGGCTTTACATATTAGTATACTCTTACAATGCGGTTTTTGTATTTTTTCTCAGAAATGGAATATTTTCCCGCAGTAAAAAGTATCCTATATGTTGACCCGGATAACCAGCAATCACCATACCAAATTTCATCAAAATCTCTCGAGTGGTTTTCTGTGATGCGGTAACAGACAGACAGACAGACAAAAATTCTAAAAACTATAGATTCAGCCTCTGTATCGATAATAATGTCTATTTCAATTAGATTTTCCAAAAAAAATTTAATGTACAGATTCGACTTTTACAATTTTATTATATGTATAGATAACTTGTCAGTCTGGCATTTAAAGAACTTCCATCATCTTTACCAATGGTAAAAATATGTTATTTTTTAGATGATATTAGACGAACTTAAAATGATTATAAAGTCCTATACGTTCATAACTAATTCTTTTTCCTAAATAAGTACCCGTGCAGATAAAGAATGGGGTTAAAAATGGTGGTTCAAGTAGCTTGAAGCAACTGAACTAGAAGCATAACACTTCAAATTATCGTGATTATTATATACTAGCGGAGTCGACAGACGTCCTGAAACCAAGTGCAACGACATCTACCAGGTCCAATTGTAGTTCTAAACCATGCCAGGAACCTCTCAAACACACATAAAAAATTTCATCAAAATCGGTCTAGTCATTTAGGAGGAGTTCAGTTCATTTAACTAAATCACAATTCTATTGTAAGTGTTAAAGTGTGAGTGAACGTGTAAGCACGCTTGACCGATTTTGATAAAGTTTACTTAGTTTTTACGTAAAATAAATACCCTTAGGGATGGCTGTTGAATACATAAAGTTATATATAATCAGTTTCTAAATAAAAATTTAAACGTTTGCACCAAACGGGAACCGACCCTGCACCTCCGTTTCCTATATTCCAATTACTATTTCCGATTCCAAAGGTTATTTCTTGAAATGAGTCATGAATAATAAAACTTCGTGTAAATAAATTTCTTTCGTAATCTTAATATGACGCGAGAGCGTTGACTTACGATACCAGTGCTTTGACACCGAAATGAAATATTTATTCATATGATGATTCAATGCACTGTTTATTTCGAATGCGAATTTCGTATCTACATTTTTATGATAGTATTTAAATTGAAACGTGGAAAATCTTTTCGTAATACTATAATAGGATATTTTTTTATAATGCAGAGGTAGTGGTAGCTCAGTGGTAACGCGCTCGCTTGGGAAACCGAGTGAAGCGGGTTCAAATTCCGGGTCTTGCACCTCTGATCATTTTCATGTGTGAATAATTTCCAACATGATTAATATTGTCTTACGGTGAAGAAACACATCATGAGTAAAACCTGCAAGTCTGATAGAATCTAGCAAGTTTTTGAAAGACATGCTCAGTCCGCCCGCACTTGGTCATCGTGGTGGACTATCGCCTGATCCTCCTCTTATTGAAGGGAGGCCGGTGCTCAGCGATAAACTGTAAAAAGTTAAAAAAGGCTGAATACATAAAGAGACTCTACATTATGTAGAGCCGTAGAGTGTGTCTCTTTACTTTGAATATGCCTGTCATAACTCAAAAATTAATCAATTTTAAAAATAATATTCGAAGTTTTGAATACCAATATTTAACAAACATACACGTCTTGTTTTTTGTCTCACATGTTTTTTGTAAGAGATAAATATGAGCAATTTTTCCTATTGAAATAAAATTGTTCTAAATTTTACTAAATCTTATTATTATATAATACGAATAATTTAGTATTTCATAAAAAGTAATACATTTATTCAACAAGCAAAATTACTAGATTTGAATCATAATTTATTTTATTATTATTATAAATTCGAAAGTTTGGATGGATGTTTGTTACTCAATCACGCCAGTACGGCTGAAGGGATCTGGATGAAATTTGGCACAGAGATAGGTCTTAGTCTGGAATAGCATATAGGTTACTTTTTATTCCAGAAAAATTTACGATTCCTGTGGGATAGATTTGTTTTTGTTCATTGAGCAAAAGATCGACACAGAAAAATCTGCAATAGCATAAGTTTGTCTCCTAAAAAACATTCGCAATAACCGTTTATATCTATTTAAAACGTACCTAGAAACGCACCCGAGCGAAGAAGGGGTTTGTCGCTAGTTTAAAATAATATGAAGAATAGAGCTAGAGCTAATATAAAATATTTCAAACCACTCGTATTTACGTACATAGCGCTTATAAATCACAATGGCTGTCAAAGGTCCTCGACCGCGGTTTTCACAGTTTAATAGGTTCAAACACCATTGTGTAATCCAGTATAGTCAATAGGAAGCCAGCCATGGGTAATATACCATGGTCATGGCGAATCGACTTTTCCTGAAACTTTTCCTATATTAAACGTGAAGTTGGATTGTTTGCTTTGTAATTAACTTTTGCGTTTGAAGAAATGACACTTGCACAAAACAACTTTGTGGTTCTATTATGAGGATAATTCATAATATAATTATTTTTTTATCATGGAAG
The DNA here is from genome assembly GCA_951806755.1 of Brenthis hecate. Lineage (NCBI taxonomy): Eukaryota > Metazoa > Arthropoda > Insecta > Lepidoptera > Nymphalidae > Brenthis > Brenthis hecate. Next base: position 7,871,765 of record OX638260.1, read on the forward strand.
ACATTTTTTCATGGTAAAGAGACCTATATTACTCTCCAACCCAAAAAGTATTTCCGTATAATAAAATCCCATCAATAGGATGTTACATTATGGCATGAAAGAAGGAGAAACCAAATCGAAAACACAATATTACATTTATGTTACTAGAACGAACTTGTATGAATAATTTAGACTCTGGTGTGATGTTATAGACGCATCTTACCTAGATATGCTTTATATAAACACTATATACGAGGAAAACTAGGAAAGAGTACTTTTGTGAAAGGTTTTTTGAAGATAATGGTTTAAAAAATATATGTACTTAATTTTGTTATTTTTTAACGGCACATTTTAAATAAATATTGAACGAATCATCCATGGAATACCCATTGTTAAATAGAGACTTTTAGTTACACTATAAATTGAGTCAAATTCCAGAAATCCTATTAAAATTCTATTTGAGAATACGATTTTCTACCCACATTGTATATGTACTATACTATTCATATAATACATATATATCATATGTATTCAGCCCTTTTTAACCTCCCACTGCTAGACACGAGCCTCCCTTCAGTACGAGGGGGATCAGGCCATAGTCCACCACGCTGGCCAAGTGCTAACTTGCTAGGTTCTCTTAGACATGCAGGTTTCTTCACGTGTTTTCCTTCACCGTAAGGCAAGTGGAAATCATGTTAAAAATGATTCGCACGTGAAAATATTAGAGTTGTGAGACCAGGGATTTGAACCCGCTTCACTCGGTTTCCCAAGCGAGCGCGTTACCACTGGGCTACCAGTGCTTCGTATATATCGTATATAAAAGCAAAATATCACTCACTGATTATTGGTTAATCTTGAAAACCCAGAAAATAAAACAATACAAGCTTGTAATTTAGCAGGTAGATTCCTCACAGGAGGTAGGTAGCCGCTAAGATAGATAGATAGATAGATAGATAGATAGATAGATAGATAGATAGATAGATAGATAGATAGATAGATAGATAGATAGATAGATAGATAGATAGATAGATAGATAGATAGATAGATAGATAGATAGATAGATAGATAGATAGATAGATAGATAGATAGATAGATAGATAGATAGATAGATAGATAGATAGATAGATAGATAGATAGATAGATAGATAGATAGATAGATAGATAGATAGATAGATAGATAGATAGATAGATAGATAGATAGATAGATAGATAGATAGATAGATAGATAGATAGATAGATAGATAGATAGATAGATAGATAAATAAATTCTTTATTGCACATACAAAAAAAAAAGATTACAGAAGTTAAAAATAAAAAATAAATAACAAATAGGCATGCAAAGGCGGTCTTATTGCTACGAGCAATCTCTTACAGACAACCTTTGGTGAAAGGATTAGAAGAATCGAAGACGGGACGGTACAATTAACACTAAATACAGACATAGAGAGATAGGTTTGGAAATTCAATACTTAAAGGGGAAAAAGGGATTGGAATTTGTATAAAATTCATTCTCTATTTTTAAACTACGCGGGTAGAGCCGTGGGCAAATGCCAGTTAACATATATACATATACGTTCTATTTCCATGTACTTGTCGTCTGCTAAACTAAACTAAAAGACCGTCTAAAACTTCTATGAGAAAGATAATTTTGACGAACTTTTTTTCATTCCATAAAATTGGGTCGAGACTCTCAAGATGTTCTTTACTGATTTTTGAGCGTTAACTTTAGTTATTTTAGCATCATCTTATTATATTAAACCAAGTTATATAAAGAATTATATATACCTACATACATATCTTATATTTTTAATATTATTTTATTTATGTGACTTTGTTTTGTATTGTGCTAGCGACTTACCCTCGCTTTGCTTGTTTTTATGTTAGTCCTTCACGCTGTAACGGCTGGACGAATTTCGATAAAATTTAGTATATAGATAGAGACTATATTAGGTAACTATCAGGTACATAGGTAATCCACTTGCATAAATATAAAAATATAATTGTACTAGTGACTTAGAGTTAGTAGTAGAGGTACGTTTTAAAGTATGAAATAGATAGATTATATATTACAAATATGATATAAAACCTGTAGCCTTCCTCAATAAACGGGCTATCTAATGCAAAAAAAAAAATCGAATTAGTAGTTCCTGAGATTAGCGCGTTCAAACAAACAAAGAAACAAACAAATAAACTCGCCTTTTTATATTTCTTTATCCTGGTAAACCTATACAAAGTGATTAGCGAGTAGCATTCACAAAACATTTTAAAACAGTATCAATATACAGTAAATTAGATTAAACAACAGTATGGCCTTAATTTGATGTAAATTTCCCAACTCGTATCTAAAAGGCCATCTATTTTATGCGGCACCGAGTATATTTCGTCAGGTGAAAATACTAGCCTCTTGGGTGTAGGTGAAAATCCATTATTCTAATAAGGCTTTTTCTAGTGACCTAATGAGTTTACGGTTATGGAATGGTGTAGCGCAAAAATTTTATACGTTACAGTTAATATGTAGATAACACTGGATGTAGTGTTATTTGTCGGCTTGTAATAGTGGTAAAGGTGCCAATTTGGGGCTTGAGTTCGATTTTTGTGTAAGACAATAAAAACAAAATAAACAGAAAGAACAATAAAGTAATAAACAATTTTTGTTTGCTTGATAACTGTTCATAATTTGATAAAGTGTTTGAAATAAAACATATTTAATTTCAAAATGTTAAAAAAAAAATAATATATGATATTTGTATACTATAAGCAATGTATTTACGAGTATTTAAATGAGGTTACAAATTATACACTGTTAAGTAGAAACTCAAGAATTTTTAATTCCCCTAAAACTTTTTACTTCACAACTTTGATTAATTATATCTCAATACTTGACTGAATTGTACGTTATTTATACGAACTTCACTGTATAATTAAAAAAACTGTTATTATCAATAAATGATATTTTAAAGCATAACTCACCTAGCATTATCGAGGTTTTTGGTGTCAGGGGGTGGAGTACCGCTGGTACTGGAGGTCGACTTGGCGCTCAGGTCGAGGGGCTGCTCCGCGATCGTTGGCGACGAACTGGGAGCTGCTACTTTGTCTTCTGGTAGCCTGCTGTAGAAATACATTTGATTAGCTTATAAGAAATAATATTCATTATTTAAATACTAGTTTTTGACGCGGCTTCGTCCATAGAAGAAGATTTTTTATTAGCACATTCTTGGACAAAATCGTTTACTTCTAAGTTAAGAACTAATGTTTTTATAATAAATAATTAAATGTGTTTCTCTTATAAGTATGTACCGTATATAATTTCTTATGCATTTAGTAAAAAGCAGTTATTTTGACATTACAAACAGACACTTCAATTTTATTTATCTGTATAGATAACAAGAAATGATCAAAATGATGAACCTTTGGAATTTCCAAATAGAAATTTGAGTGGATGATTTTAGGAAAGAACGATTGAAATGTTGACTCGATGTCAAATGATAGTTAAATAGGTATCTTTTTTATTCCTCATCTCCCCCCAACTCCCCTAAATATAAATTAGGTATATACGATAGGTATTAATATATATATATATATATATATAGGATAAAGCAAAGTCGGGTTTGTTACAACACTTATAACTCGATAACTGCTGGATCGATGTTTATGATTTTTATTTTGTTGGATTTATCTTCAGCCCGAACAGCAGAATAACTATTAAAACATCAGTAAAATATATGAAAAAAAAATCTATTCCATATAAAGCATCAAAACGTACCTAAGGACGAACCTGAGCGAAACGAGGGTGAGTGCTAGTTTATAATAATTAGAATGATATCATACCTTCAAGCAATTTTTCTATCCATAATGGTAAATTATTTTTAATTTTATATGAGACATTGATAATCAAAAATTCTTAAAGATATCGCGTTACATAAATAAAAAAAAACCCAAATCTCTTTCTTTTCAAAATCGATTAAAAAGATACTAACGTTAGAATCGCGTCACAATTTAATTACGTCTCATAAAATACTTTAACAATTTTCTAAAAAGACTCAAGAATTTCCAAGTTAAAGTTAAGAGTAGATCCCCATCAAAGGTAAGAGAGACCAATTTCCCATAAAAAGCTTCATTTACGTACAAAAACAGCCATGTCTGGGCGGAATGCATTAGCCGGCAATTCACTGTTTGTATTGGTAATGATAATGATAGCAAAGGGCGTAGTGACTATCATACGTTTACTATACGTGTAGAGCACTTACGTCCTACAGTGAACCGAGCCGCCCTTTCCTACCCCTTAAGGTATAAATTATCCTATGGCTATGCATTACATCATGATCGACAGTTATATCAATGGTATTGGAGTCATCTTTACGTTAAAATTTAAAGCTATGAAATTTTGAATGATTCTTGAATGGGTTCGTACATATATATTTTACCTTCTTTATAGAAAAGATAGTAAGATCTTTTGTTTTATAACACTTTATCGCACACGAAATTGGTACATTAAAAAATAGAATTAGAGACGTGCAAAGGCGGCCTTATCACGATAACAGGGATCTCTTACAGACAACCTTGTGGCATTATTGAAGTCTGTATTATATGTTCTTCTTAGTACATTTTCTTAACTAGACTAGGTATATTTTATTTAATAGAGGATTCAAACCATAGACAGAGAGTGGACTGAGTGTTTCTTTGCCAACTATCTCTTGAAAATGTCGGACAAGCGCGACAGAGACAAAACGAATGTGCGGCCAGAAGTCTCCTGTATTCATTTAAATACGATAAATGAAGGTAGATATTTATAAACAATTTACATCCCATTATAATATTATATTTTTTATTATATTCCATTTATTAATTCAAATTAGAATAAAAGACAGGTATTGGCCGCATGTTCGCGTTCTCTCTTTTTAGAGACTTGTCAATTTCATGACAGTATTGCTTAGCCATTCTATAAGTCTTAAGATTCAAACCTACGATCTCTTGTGTTGTCAATTTCAAATGATAATTCATACATTTCAACATGCATTTTTAAAAGTGACGTTGTACCGAAACTTTCAACACTCAGTTATGAAATTTCATAAACTACCCTCAAACCGAACTCTACTAATTAGTCAAATTATATGTTATTTTCGTTCATATGAATTTTTAGAGGTACTACTTCATTATGTTTTGAATACGACATTTTACTGTACGAGTAATATATTTACATATTTTTTATTTTTATCAATTCAAACCTACGCCGTCCGTTCGTTTCCACATTTCTAGGGTTCGTATCTTTTGAATCAGTCTGGCTGAAGTGTCCATCAATCTATTAATCAATAAATAAAATTTTTACTAATAAATGGACAGCCGATTTTTTTGTTCGGTTATAATGCGATAGCTACTGAACCAATCGGAATAATACTCATACCATAAGATGCAGCGTGTTTCGGAGAAGGTTTTAGTAGGTATGATGATGATGATGATGTTCTCTTAGCCGATTCTGGCCACGGCGGCCAATCTCATTGAGACTAGCCAACTGCGCAGGAGATATTATAGTGCACAAGTGTACGCGCAGACACAGGTGCACTCTCTATTCCTATCACTCTCATCCTCCGGTGGGACGACCACTCGACACGACACAGTGAGAGTTAAGGCGCAGGACCGACGGCTTTACGTGCTCTCCGAGGCACGGGGGTGATACACCGCCAACTTCCCATCTCCGGGCTGTTACTGAGACTTACTATACAGAAAGACTCAATAACTAAACTTGGCCCGACCCGGGACTCGAACCCAGGACCTCTGGGTGTGCAGCCGTACATGCTAGCCACTACGCCACCGAGGCAGTAGTAGGTATATGATCATGAGATTCATGATGATCATGAATGTCAGCTATTCGCGTAAACCTAAGAAAGTATTATGAGAGCATGGTAGGTTTGACTCCAGCTTTGTGGTTAGTTACACATCAAAATAACATAGAAAACTGAATCAAGTGTACCCACATATGTTCAATTATTCAGTAGTTAGTCAAGATTATGACCATATTCGGATCTTTTACTTAGGAACAGTGTTTGGGTTTTTTCCATTATGTTGAACTATCGTACATTAACCAATAAGCACCAGCTACGATATATATACAAATCTATACTTAATAATACTATAAAGAGGCATAGTTTGTTTGTTTCTTTTTGTTTGTTTGTTGGTTTGTTTGTTCGTTTGTTCGTTCGTTCGTTTGTTTGAACGCACTAAGCTCAGGAACTACCAATCCGACTTCAATAATTCTTTTTGCATTAGATAGCCCGTTTATTGAGGAAGGCTATGGGCTATATATCATCATGCTACTACACAAAGAAGCGGAGCAGTACTATAATATTATATAGTCTATCTATTTCATACTAACCGTTTAAAACGTACCTAGGGACGAACCAGAGCGAAGCGAGGGTGAGCCTCTAGTGGGTTCATAAGGAAAATTAATGCAACTGACTGAAAAAACAATTATAATAACTTTAAGGATTTCGAAAGAAAGAAAGGAGTATTCGAAAGTATAGAAATTATTTCAAAATGTGAATAACGTGTAAATAAAATAAGTCGTGTGTTAATTAAATTAAGTTATTAATTTTAGAAAATATATCATATTTTGCTATTATTTTGTTTCACGATGGATACAAAACCATAATAAAAAAAAATTAAGCCAACAGAGTAATAAAAAATTAACGTATATTAAGGTAGCATTTAAATGTTTATATTTTTAACGTTATTTTTTATAAGTTATCATTTTAACAATTAAAGCTTCTTCTAGATATAGTTATTGTGGATGCAAGAGTTCTCTATAGTATATGCAACTCTATAGTAGATATTATCAATTGATAATAATTATAAAATACTAGCGACTCATCCTCGCTCCGCTCGGATTCGTCCCTGGGGTGTGGTCTGGGAGGACCACCCTTATCCTTATCACTTAGGGGTATGGAAAATAGATAGTAGCCGATTCTCAGACCTACTGAATACGCATATGAAATTTGGTAAAAATCGGTAAAGCCGTTTCGGAGGAGTACGGTAACAAACATTGTGACATGGAAATTTTATATATTAGATATTAAAACCCCCACCTGCATCTAACAGGTTTAAATAGCAATAAGCTAAAAAGCATTATAAAATTTAATAGGTATAAAAATTGGAAGAAAATGAAATTTTTTACAGTATTGCATAATTGGGAAAAAATCAAATATTAATTAAAACTTTCTATATTTTACTACTCCATTTTGCCAATGCAATCAATGAGTAGTAAAAATATATGTTCATTTATATAAGCCATGTTATCTTACATTATGTTATTCTCCATGTGGCAACATTGTCTATAATGAATAGAAGCTGTCAAACTGAGCACTCGGAAGTATACTGAGACACATCGGTAAATGACATATTATAATGTTATATTATATACTCTTACCCTTGCTTCGTTCGGGTGCATCTCTAGGTACGTCTTAATTGTTTTGAGCGGAACCTTAATTCTTTTTCTAAAATAAAAGTAGCCTAAGTTACTCCTTATAACAGCAGCTATCTGCTAGTGAAAGTCCCATCAAAATAAGTTTAGCTGTTTCAGCGATTAGCTGGAACAAACAGACAAACAGACAGATAGCAGATGGATAGAGATGGACAGACAAAAATTTTAAAATTTTTGTTTTTCTTATAAGTACCGTATATAATTTCATATGCATTTAGTAAAAAGCTGTTATTTTGACATTACAAACAGACACTTCAATTTTATTTATCTGTATAGATACGTGTTTTCTACCCTAAGACTACCACTCATTAAATATCACATCAAAATAGTTTACTAAGGGTACAAAATTAGTTTATCTGTAATAGTATTAGTGCCAATACGTAGTTCAAGTTTCTTATATAATATAGGTAATTAAATTTAAATTACTTGTAATTTAAAAACAAACAATGAAATTATTGATAGCTGTAGGTAGGTATGCGTCAATCATGTATACCTATATAATAAGCGAATTCGATTCATTGCAATGAGATGAGATAAAAAAGATTTTTCATTGTTCTACTTGGCAATTGCAAGGTAACTTGTTTCGTATCACGAAGGCGTTCAAAATTAATTATAAAAAAATTGTAACAATTCGCATTCACTTTACTTGATCCTAATGCATTCATAACAATTTTCGTAATTTTCTATTATTTTACAGAAAAAAGTTCAAAAAATTGACGCTATGGTCTTATTTTTAGTCCACATTGACTTAGAAAATATGTATCTGATTAGGTATTTATTTTAAATGAAAACCCCCGTTTAATATTTTTTTCATTTTAGTGCCTGGAAGTCGGTTTTTATTTACTTTTTTAAAGTTTTTTGGTTCATATTTATTGTATATCATCTATTACTAATATTATAAAGACGAAAGATTTTTGTTTGTTTGTACCGAATAGGCTCCGAAACTACTGAAACAATTTAGATGAAATTTAGTAAGAGGATAGTATGAGACCCTGGGAAGGACATAGGATAGTTTTTATCCCGGAAATCATCTCTTAAAGGGGTGCAAATGGGGATAAAAGTTTGTTTGGGGAAGCAACCTATGCACGAACCCGAGCGAAGCGAGGGTGAGTCGCTAGTGTAAATATATATAATTCTTAGAATATAATATTAATACAATACAATAAAATACTTTAAATATAAATAAATACGTTAATACAATTAAAAGTAGGTCCTTTCTAAGCCCTGTCGATACGTTTCAGTGTCGCGCGACAGTTCAGGATGTGGCACGAAAAGCTACATATTGAATGGAGTGATGCGGCAACAAAAGCACTGCACTGTCGTCTTGAGTATTGAAATTATTTGATACCTTTGTTGGTTGTTGGGAAATAGGCTACTGAGGTTTGTTTTTAGTCTATAGAATTGAATACACGTTATAGAAATGTTTGTCAAAATTATGACGACTCGCGAAAATTATGTCGAATACAAAATATGAGTTCGACGTTAACAAAATAATTTGTTTTGCGTATTTTCAATATTTTTAATACATTTAATGTAAAACTAATATTTTTTAAATGAAACAAACATAATTTGTAACAATTTGTTCGTGACGAAAGCATGAGACCCGATGAAACACTACCGTGGGGATAAGAACTTCGCTAGTGTACGATTTAACAGTACAGTGTTACCATATGATGGTACAAACCATCAATCTCAAGGACTTTATGATGTACTACCTACTAGTATAAAAACCAAATACTTAGGTTTTACAATATATCATTATACTCTTACATTGCAGTTTTTGTATTTTTTCTCAGAAATGAGATATTTTCCTGCGGTAAAAAGTATCCTATATGTTGATCCTGATAACACGCTATCACCATACCAAATTTCATCAAAATCCCTCCATTGGTTTTTCTGTGATGCGGTAACAGACAGACAGACAAAAATTCTAAAAACCATGTATTCGGCCCCTGTATCGATAATAATGTTTATTTCAATAAGATTTTCCAAAAAATATCTAATGTACAGATTCGACTTAGTTACAATTTTATTATATGTATAGCTAGATATATGAAATACAAAATAAATTTAGTGTTTATATTTAAAAATAGCAGCTACGAGTACGTTTGAAGCCTGTCAATATATCCATGCCAACGAAACTGGGAAGTTTCGTTGGCAGATGTGGAACGAAAGATTCAATGGCTGAAGGGATATGATGACAAAAGCGCGTCTCACTCGTATTGATGTTTTTACTATCGAAATTATTGATACTACAGCTATTCTACTACGTAAATGGGTAATACTTTTTTTAGGTTTACGTGAATACTTGTCATTTACAACTAAACAATATTTTCGGATTTATTTTGATTTTTCGTTCTCGACACTTTGAATGCTTTACAGCAATCGTGGTCACAGGAGAGGCTAATATTATTTAGTCGTTTCTGGATGACGAAACGTCTGGAATAAACAATCAAAAAAAATAAATCCGCGAAAATTTCGAAAAGATAGTTTTATTTAAGAACTAGCATTACCCGCGGCTCCGCCCGCGTTCAAATGACCAAAACTACTCTTACATTGCAGTTTTTGTATTTTTTCTCAGAAATTAGTTATTTTTCCGCGGTAAAAAGTGTCCTATATGTTGACCCACATAACCAGCTATCACCATACCAAGTTTCATCAAAATCCCTCCAGTGGTTTTTCTGTGATGCGGTGACATACAGACAGACAAAAATTCTAAAAACTATAGATTCAGCCTCTGTATCGATAATAATGCTTATTTCAATAAGATTTTTCAAAAAATGTTTAATGTACAGATTCGTCTCAGTTACAATTTTATTATAGGTATGTATAGAAGTAAATGGGTATTTACATTTCCAAAATATCATCCGAGGTTTGACCATAAGAATAGTTTCGGACTACAATTATAATAAACTCCTAAGCTCCTTTAAACTGAAACAATTGAACGGATTTGGATAAAATATAGAATAAAGATTAATCATTCAGACCTTTCGTGGTAAGCACAGGTTCGATTTCTCAAAAAAACAAATGATTTATATACGATGGCGGAAAGAGCTTCAATTATTTTTTCATGTTAGGAAATATGAATCAACCAAACTTTTATTTTTCTATCTGCAATTAGCCATTAGATTAGCCATAATAAGATATTTTAAACTTTTTCTTAATCTTCCTAACATGAAGATTAAACAATGAAACCTTATACCGCATTATCTCAATTTGTAAGGTATATAAATGTAAATTAAACTAGCGTACTGCTCTAGTTAAAATATCGTGAATTCGTATCATATTCTGTTATTACAAAAAGCACGGCATTAAACTAAATCAATCTAAAATATATTTGGAATTTTATGAGTTTTAATAACACGTTGTGAATATATTATTTTATAGTTTCATGCTCATATTGCTGAAGCGATTGAAGGTTTCATTTTATTCTCGGAAAAATTATATATTTAGGTATAAATAACTTAAAACCAACTGAACTATTTAGTTATTAGCCAAGTCATACGTTCACATGAATATTTGACTATTTCATGCTTAAATATCTATAATAGACTAATAACTAGCCTCGCTCCTCGTTTTAAAATTTAGTATAGATTTGTCAGAGATGAGAATTTTCCCACAGTAAAAAGTATCCTATACGTACTAGCTATCATCATAACAAATTTCATCAAAATCCGACCAGTCGTTTTCTCGTGATGCGTTCACAGACAAACAGAAAGACGGGCAAATTTTTTAAAAATATTCGGCCTCTGTGTCGACAATAATGATTATTTCAATAGGGTTTTCCAAAAAAATATTTAATGTTCAGATTCGACTCAGAATTTTATTATATGTTTAGATTACAAAGTTATTACTAAAATATAGTAGAAAATGTTCAATTTTTATTAACTGAGATTAACTGATGATAATTGGCAATTGTAGGTTTTGCTATTGCTTTACTTTAAATTATAAGAATTAAATAAAATGAATAAATAAAAAAGAAATATCTAATAAATTAATTCACTTCTCAAGTTATTATTTCAGAAAAAAATACTTGGCAAATCAAACTAAAACTACAATTCAACGAAAACTGAGGCATTGCCAATTCTGAATACCTAGAAATCTGAATACAATACCCGTCTAGTGAAGATAGAAAATTCTGGAAGGATCGTGATTAAAATCCGTTAAAGTTCGAACCCATCTCCGCGGTGAAAGATTGTCGGCGCAGCATCCGCCGATAGAAATGAATGCGTTTCAATGTTGACATAGATGTCTTGCTGTTGTGGAATTATAGTGCTTTTCTCACTTGCTCATATCAGTCGATTATTCTCTTTAAATAAAATCTACGCTACTATTATAAAGAGGAAAAAGATTTGTATTTTTGTATGTTTGTAACGAATGAACTCAAAGACTACTAAACCAATTTTGATGAAATTTGGTAAGAAGATAGTTCGAGACTCTGGGAAGCACATAGGATATTTTTTACATGAAATGCACATGGGGTGAAAATGGTGGATGGAAGTTTGTATGGGAATAAACCTATGGATGAACCCGAGCAAAGCGAGGGTGAGCCGCTAGTAATAATATAATTACAAAAGTTTGTATGTTTGTTTTTTTGTGTACTTTTGATACTCCTTCACGCTGAAATGGCTGTGCGGATTTGTATGAAATATTGTATATACGTAGTTAGACTATGGATGAAAGTAACACTTCTAGTGAAGCGAGAATAAAAAGACGACACGTTTGGTTCAGTTTGTAGTGTCCATTTGCTTTGCCAGTGGTCGCAAGTTCGTGTCCCGCTGGGGGAATTCATTTGTGTGTTGAGCACAAGTGTTTGTACTTTTGTACTCCAGCCATTAGTGTTTATATTTATAATATGTATGTATTTAAAAAGTTATATATGTGTAGTGGTATCCACTTAATTACCTAGCTTCACCTAACTTCTGGTATCCATAACCCAAGCCTCGTAGCTTGTTGTGCCGTCTGTTAATGTCACAACATATTTATTTATATTAACTAGTGACGAACCCGAGCGAAGCGAGGGTGAGTCGCTATGTACATTTTAAATAGATATAAATAGTTATTAGCCAGCGTTAGCCATATAATTTTTTTTCTTTAATTGAATTGGTCCAGCCATTATCGAGTTACGCGCTTACCAACATTTATTTTTATTTATATATATTAATAACTAACAGACATAACAGATCAATAGAAAAAAATATATTTAATGAATGAACATAATACGAGTTCTTCAATCCATTTTTTTTTCATATAACTGATAAAAATCCATTTCTTTCTCACGTGCAAGCAACATTGCCGACAGGATCTGAGCGCGATTGCAGACACGTGTGTCGTGCACTCGATATTAACATGTGTTCGATTGAACGTCTAGTTTTATGAGTTTGTGAATTGTGATACATAACCTACTGTTCGTATCGATTTTGATTCGAATTACTTTTTAATCAACTAGCGACTTATCTTCGCTTCGCTCTAGTATGGAATAGATAGATTATATATTATATGATATACAGCTTATAGCCTTCCTCAATAAACGGACTATCTAATACAAAAAGAATTTTTCAAATCGGAATTGATTTTCTGAGATTAGTGCGTACAAACAAACATATAAACACACAAACAAACAAATAAACAAACTCTGCCTCTTTATAATATTAGTATAGATGACTAGTTTTATTCGTTTTTAACCGACTTTCGAAACAAAGAGATATCTCAATTTTAAAATCCTTGTAGGTATTTCAAAAATATTTTACCTCTAAATGTGGAATAATTAGGTTTTTTATAGTGTCGATGTCGGTATATATTATGGGTTTGACAGTTCAATTATTATATTGTGGGTTTTAGTATAATAATTAAGATTTGCTTATGGCTAATTAAAACCGATATTTTGTTTATATGGTTTAGGAAAACTTAATTATGAGGACCTTAATTATACGGTCGTTCAATTCAATTCTCTTGTTATTTGTATGTTTAATTCAAAATGTGCCAGTCGAGCATAGTATATAATAAAAAAAAAGATTTTTTACTTGATTTTAAAATTTTAAAACATAATGAAAATTCATTCAACATTGCTAAATCTTTACCTTTTGCTTCAATTTTTTAGAAGAAACAGTCTTTTCCGAGTAAATAAATTATTAACATGCTATTATGCTAATTAGTCGCCTGCCTCATAGCTACATTTATTTCTTATATCTATTATACATATAATAAAATTCTGAGTCAAATCTGTACAATTACCTTAAATATTTTTTGGAAAATCTTATTAAAATAGTCATTTAATTATTATCGATAAAGAGGCCAAATCTATATCTATATACAGTTTTCAGATTTTTGTCAGTCTGTCTGTTTGTCTGTCTGGGAACGCATCACGAGAAAAGTACTGTACAGATTTTGATGGAATTTCGTATTATGATAGCTGGTTATCCGGGTTAACATATAGGATACTTTCTATTGCGGGAAAATATCTCATCTTTGACATATTTATACTAACTATTAAAACGTATCCAGGGACAAACCCGAGCGGAGCGAAGGTGAATCGCTAGTACATTTATATTACAAAGAAATAATACGTACGAGTTATGATGTAAGTAGTCTGCCGTAGTTTATTACTAGTGGCGTAGTGCCGTAGTTAAGTACTGAAAATGACTTTACGATTAGAAAACTAGGAAAATCTCTATTCCTCAACTTGCTTCTTCTTCAAAATATTTGTCGTTTTGGCGAAGACCAATTGATGATAAGCGAAAATATGTTAGCAATAAATGTAATAAAATAATAATTTAGTTCCACATGAAATCGTATTAAATTCTCTTTGAAGTTTAAACTAATGTTTTTTTACTCTACAATCTACTACAACAACCTTTTTCAACTAAATTCAAGAAATAAATGAAGTCCACATGTATTCCAAAGACAGGTACTTTAAATATTTTAAAGATGGCTTGGAAAGATGTCCTAAAAACCCGAAATTTTACATTCAGAAGGAATGAACAAGGATCTGTTTAGATGTGAACAGTCGTTTTACATCATGGGTAAGTTTTGTGCTACGTCTATATCATATAGATGTATTTTTTAATCTAAAACTTATAGTTAGAGCGATTTTTATCAACATTTTATATGAAAAGACAAATTTTGGTTGTCAATAAGCACTTGAAGTAATTGTAAGCAAGTTATATTATATCATCAGTTAATCTTAGTTAAAAAAAATGAAAATTTTCTGAAATATTTTATACTAGCGACTCAACCTCGCTTCGCTCGGGTTCGTCCCTAGCTTGATTCCCCATACAAACTTTCATCCTCATTTTCACTCTCTTAAGGGATGATATATAAGTATCCTATGTCCTTTCCAGGGTCTCTAACTATTTTCTTACCAAATTTCATCTAAATCGATTCAGTAGATTCATAGATTACTCCCTAAAACTTCACAAACTCACAATCTCACAAACTTTACCTTTTTATAATATTAGTTTAGATTGTGTTTGATGATGTTTTGATGTTTGTTACTCAATTACACCAGAACGGCTGAACGGGATAAATCTACATAAAATTTGGTACAGATATAGAATATAGTCTGGAATAGCACATTTATCCCGGAAAAATGTACGTTTCCCGTAGGATATATTTGTTTTTGTTTTTCTAGTTTAGAATAAAACTTTTAATGTTATAGTAAAATATATTGCTTTAATTTTACTAGATCGTTACTAAACCTTTAAAACGAGACGTTTAAAACATACAATGAATACTGTACAGTGTTAGATGCATTGTATATAATATACGGATGGTACGTTGTAAATATTTACTTATTTACTATGTTATATTCTGAACAGGCCATAGAAACTAAAAACAAACAAAATGTTTCTTAGCATATTTAACAAATACTCTATACATATATAAACATGACCCAAAAACTTAGACCTAAAGTAAATTCACTGTCATTCTAATTACTGGCCTACTTGTGATACAAACAATAGCCGATACCGAGTTCATTTAAATAACAAATCAAACTAAATATGCAACCTTGCTTTATTTTCGATACGTTATGGATTTTTGTTAGAATGTACATATCTATTATTATATACATATATTATTTAGTTTTCAATTATATTAAAAAAACTTTTCGACCATTTTTTCTTATAGGTTGAGGAAAGATAATTTTTTATCTTATGTTATATACATCTTACATTATTATTTACAAGAAAAATAAAATGAACTAATATGCGTCCCTAGATGTGTTTTAAATAGGTATATTACATATGCCAGCGTCAGTTATGTAAATTTAATTTTTTTTCGCGAATTTTCCCGATATTAAAATAGTTATTCTACTTTTCGGGGCAGAGACAAATCCAACAAATCAAATATTATAAAAATCGGTAAAACCGTTCTTGACTTATAAATGGTGTATTTAACGCAACTTTGTTTTATATATAAATAGGTACGTGCCAATATATTAATATATTTTTATAGGTATATTGTATTTATATTTATTAATATTTAGAAAAAAAATCTTTCATTTTGAAAGATATATTATGTAAAGTTGGTTTTAAGAGAAACCACCAAATAGAAAAAGAACTTGCAATAAAAAAATATAAAATTGTGGTTAATGGATGACTGATGTCTGTGGTAGTGATATCCGTGGTACTAATATCCGAATAGTGATAAAAATAATCTATACATATAATGAAATTGTAACTAAGCTGAATCTGTACATTAAATATTTTTTGGAAAATCTTATTAAAATAAACATTATTATCGATACAGAGGCCGAACCTATAGTTTATAGAATTTTTGTCTGTCTGTCTGTCAGTCTGTCTGTTACCGCATCACGGAAAAACCACTGGAAGGATTTTGATGAAATTTGGTATGGTGATATCTGGTTATCCGGATCAACATATAGGATACTTTTTACCGCGGGAAAATGTCTCATTTCTGAGAAAAAATACAAAAACTGCAATGGAAGAGTATACTTATATGTAAAACCTAAGAATTTGGCTTTAGTCATCTGAACGCGGGCGGAGCCGCGGGCAGTGCTAGTTAAATTATAATTTTTTGAAGTGAAACTTCTTTGCGCGCATGAGAGTAAAATTTCACAGGTCGCGTCACGAGAAATCGTCACGAAAATTCCGACGAAAAATAGTAACCGTTGTTATTGTTTGAAAAATGATAGATATATTATGTATATGCTTTTTTTCGTTGTTATCTTCAAAGATTACAATTTTTACTAATTTGTTTTCAAATATGCAAAATATTTAAAACTAGAGGCTCGCCCTCGCCTCGCTCGGGTTCCCGATTAAATTCCGAATCCGAAGAATTATCCCAAATTCCATCAAAATCTATCCAGTGGTTTTCTCGTGATGCGGTCACAGACAGACAGACAGGCGGACAGACAGACAGATAGACATAAATTCTAAAAACTATAGATTCTGCCTATGTTGATAATAAGGACTATTTCAATAAGACTTACCAAAAAATATTTAATGTACACAGTCGACTCAGTTAGAATTTTATTATATGTATAAATAACAAATATAGATGTTAAATGTTCGCGTACATATAATAACGTAACACATTAGGTATACGATAATAAAAATACCGTATATTACTTAGCAATAGCATGGCTTTATTTTTTTAATAAAAAAAAATAAGTATCTATAGGTATATCAATAAATAAATTTTACCACCTTATGATAAAAGATAAGTAATTATTGAAAAAATACATAAAACATTTACTTTAAAATAGCCATACTAATATTAGTACGCAAGTTACATAACGTATTGGAACAGAAACTCCAAGGCTGGTATAAATCAAAGGCTATTGATAAACTATGGAAATTGAGGAGCAGTATTGTTTGTTTGTAT
Source organism: Brenthis hecate (assembly GCA_951806755.1). Lineage (NCBI taxonomy): Eukaryota > Metazoa > Arthropoda > Insecta > Lepidoptera > Nymphalidae > Brenthis > Brenthis hecate. The sequence goes on from OX638260.1 coordinate 7,889,064, forward strand.
GTGTCGTACATATTAACGAACCTCTTGAATTTTCTTGTTATTTTTAGTGGTGATTGTTATGGCGATTGTTTCCAGTTCTATTCTTCCAAGTGAAAGTACATATTTTATAACTTTCGTCTCAAAGCTTTTTTTCACACACAAATTCTATAGAAAAATGTGCTTTTACTTTTTCGTGAATTTATTACTTTTCCTGGGAAACTTTTCCAATTGTTTTTCTCTTAAGATCTAACTAGATTATTAAGAACATTTAAAAAAATCCAAATCGGAACTGCCTTTCTAAAGCGTAGCGCTTATCGAACGAAATTATTTCATTTTTGCTATACATTGAATTTTTAATATATCTAATATCAAATCTTGACCTAACCCTTTATAGTTTAGTCAGATTTATTTAAAGTCGTAATGCATCCTAAATGTAATTCATAATGTTTCAGATTTATTCAGTCCGATCGCGGTGAGTACGCGTGTTACATAAAATGCTAACGAGGTGCATCTCGCTGTTCGAAGGTTGACTTGAAAATTGAGATGTACAGTATGTTTGTTTTGCTCTATGACATTTTTATTAAACATTTTTTGATGAAACTTGGAATATTTTTATGAATTTCAAAGGAAAAAGTATCAGTATATCATATTTTAGGCTTAATAGACACATTTTAGTGAAATAAGTTAGATAAGTTATGAGAAAATAAACATTATGGATAGATAAATGAAGGCAAATCCGTAATTATTTAAAAACTATGTAAGTATTTTTTCCCACTGAGCATTTTAAAGCAGATAGAATTTGGTATGTTATATGTACGTCTTTTAGAAATACCTATCTCTTGAACATTTTTAAGATTTTTATGTTTACTGATATTTTCGATAGTAAAGATATCACCTAATATTTTATTAGGTACCTACTAGCGAGCAGCCTCTCTTCGCTCGGGTTTGACCCTAGATACGTTTTAATGGTTAGTATGGAATAGATCGACTATATCTTATATGGTATATAGCCTATAGCCTTGCTCAATAAACGAGATATCTAATACAAAAAGAATTTTTCAAATCGAATTAGTAGTTCCTGAGATTAGCGCGTTCAAACAAACAAACAAATAAACGAACAAACTCTACCTCTTTATAATATTAGTATATATTAACAGTACCAAGTTACTTAGCAAAACTAAATCATTATTATTAGTTGGAAAATTAAAAATTAACTCTAGAAATAAAATTGTATATGATAAAATACAACACTTTAGGAGGACATGCTTTAACAAAACCCTTCGATGAACAATTACGCATTCGAGTCATTTGATCTGAAAGTCCAAACCGGTTTCAAAGTAAAACCGCGGTACAAACTAGTTCCGTATTGAGTAACGATTCATTGCGCGTTTCAAGGATTCATCTTTATTTATAGGGACACACGCTTGCCTACATACATTACTAACGAAATTTCGACCTTATCCCTTTGTAATACGGCTTCTTTTGATATAAGCACATTAATCGTAATGACACTGATATAAGGCATTAAATTACTGTGACGATTTTCATATGATTTAGTAATTCCATGGCGGCAGGTTTGGAGCTATGAGTAATCTATCAAGGAGATATATATGGTAGTGTTTAAACTAACGATAAAGAAGTAAAGAATGACATTGTGCTAAAAAAAAAGAAAACATTGTATATAGGGGTTATAAACTTTGGCGCTAGTTTACCCTTTGAATTTAATAAACGAACGGATAGACGTTGTTGGCTTAACCAAGGTTTAATATAATATTAAACAAAAAAAAAAAACAAGATTTTTGTTTGTAAAACTATAGCGTACATATTAGCCTTATTTTTAACTGTTTTGATTTCATAATACTTAAGACAAGTCCAATAAACATAGCTACTCTAGATTTACTTGGCTTTTCCACTTATTCTGGATGTTGATTGATCTAACATGTTTGCTTATCTATACTAATATTATAAAGAGGTAAAGTTTGTGAGTTGTGATGTTGTAGGGTTGTGTGTTGTATCTCTGGATCTACTAAACCAATTTAGACGAAATTTGGTAAGAAGATAGTTTGAGACTCTGCAAAGTACATAATATACTTCTTATCCCGAAGATCACTCCCTTGAGGGGGTGAAAATGGGGATGAGAATTTGTATTGGGAAACAAGCTGGGGATGAACCCGAGCGAAGCGAGGGTGAGTCGCTAGTACTAGCATATTCAAATTTTCTCTACTAATTTGACATCACAACTTTTTTTAAACTCCACAATGAAATAAGACAAAGGAGAAGGTTGCATTCAGCCAGTAAATATTTCAATCAGTCATATAGAGCCCGTAAAAGATCTCTACTTACGTACATTTTTATATTTAGCCCTTATATAGTAAACTATTAACTAAGTTTTGAGTTATTTTTTCTATCCAGTTGTATATACAATATGAATCATAATTAATTGGCAACATTATTACAAAGAAACTTCTAGATACTAAACAAACTTTATAAATGATGTATACCTTTTAAAATGTCGTCTATATAATTCAATCGATCTGATTGTATCCTTATGATATTTGAGCCAATGCCATTAGAATGGTGTTTCGAGTCCGAACTATTTTGCACTGTTTTGTTATTATAAATTACGTAGGAACCTTGTAAAATGTAAATACATAAAGATGTGGTTTAATTTATTGATTTTGATATTATCTGTAAATATTTTTGCGCATTTACGAAGTGTATTTCGAAATAAATTGTTTTAGGTTAGTTTTCTGTATGAATTTTATTTATGTTAACGGTTAGTATAGATTTCTCAGAGAGGAGATATATTCCCGCAGTAAAAAGTATCCTATATGTTGACCCGGACAACCAGCTATTATCATACTAAATTTCATCAAAATCTGTCCGGGGGTTTTCTCCTGATGCGTTCCCAGACAGACAGACAAAAATTCTAAAAACTAAAGATTTTCCAAAAAATTATTCATGTATAGGTATTTATTATATGTATAGATAAGTGGAATATATCTTGTTAGTTTGAATGTAAATTAGTATCAATATAAATTGACTATTGTTACTGCTTAGATGCGAGTTAAATAAAAAAATCTGTAGTGGAAAAACAAAAAGATGCTGCAGGATAGTGAATAAAAGTTTGTTTGAAAATTATATAGAGATGTTACAAAGATTTCAATATATTTTTTTTAAGTTTAATTCAGAAATTCTTTTTTTTAATAATTCAGCACTTAAGTTTCAACTAGATTACATAAAAAGTTATAGTATTTCTAATACTAAACTCTTTCTTTACATTTTTTACTTGACTTTATATATTATTTATCTTTTATTTTATTTTACGTATATTTATACATTATTAATTTCCGCGTCCCAGATACGGCTATCTAAAAGCATTTTTTAATGAGTCACAAAAACCAATTTATTGCTCGTATAAAAGAACTTTATTTAGAGTTTTCATTTATTTTTCTAAGAATTTAGATTCTAGCATTATATTAGAGTCTAAAACTAATAAATATTAATTATAACATAGCTTTCAATAATAAATGTAGAAAAAATAATAAATGTCTTATTAAAAAAAATTATAAAGACTATTTTGAAATATTGATCATTTTTGCCTAATTCAAAAATAACGTAAATAATGAGAATATGGGAAAAAGGAATTTTCCCAGATAGCTAGATCGATCTCGAAATCTCTATATTGCAAATTGCATCAAAATCCTTAGAAAAATACAAAATATTTATTAAGTAGATTGTTTTGATATGACTTTTGGTTTTTGAATCTATTTCTCACTTTCGTAGGTTGGCTAGAACATTGGATTGCTTTGCCCACATTGTATTGTTTATACTTAATATGAATTTTTGTTGATATTTAGTTACCTATTACAATTTTTTAATTATTTGTTTATACTGTATTTTAGGCAGTGGTGGCCCAGTGGTAACGCGCTCGCTTGGGAACCGAGTGAAGCGAGTTTAAATCCCGGGTGTCGCACCTCTGATATTTTCATGTGCGAATCTTTTCCAACATGATTGCCACATGTCTTAACGGTGAAGAAAAACATCGTGAGGAAACCAGCATGTTTGAGAGAACCTAGCAAGCTTTCAAAAGACATGTGAAGTCCGCCAACCCGCACTTGGCCAGCGTGGTGGACTATGGCCTGATTCCCCTCGTACTGAAGGTAGGCCCGTGCCCAGCAGTGGGACGTTAAAAAGGGCTGAATACACATATACACTATATTTTAAATGAATAAGTTATCACTCACCTATCAACCTGTCTCGGGCGCATCATCCACGCGGGCGGGAGCAAGCCCGTGCCGAGAGCCGCCAACGCCGCGATCATCTGCTGGAACTGCACACACATCGTGTACGCCTGTACCAATCAACATGTACTGATTGGTACTGGTGTATTTTAATAAAACTATTTTTTCTTTGATACTTTACAGCAAAACATTAACTTTTGAGACGTCAAAAACTTAAGATTACGAGATCATGGTTGCCGTTAGGCATTCGAAACTTCGGTAATCAAAATAAAGATGCCAAATATACGAAAAAATAGTTTTATTTAAAATGTCAAAAATTAGCATAAATCTAAGAAGGTACTAGACATTAGTAGGTATATGTTACTGCATAAGCTTGAACTACGGCAAATTTTAATATTGTCGAATGTCAATATTTAATTCTGTTGGCCATTTTTTTATTATAATTACTATTTAATTAAAGGTACCTACAACTTAAAAATTACTTTAAAAACTATTCTGCCTTTAGGAGTGGAAATTTATTTGACTGAAATCTCTACGAACTTTAAATAGAATGCACTATTCTATCAAGACAAAAAATATGATGGATATCTTTGATTTAAAATCTAAGATGTACTAAGTGCGTATATACTTATATGTACGTAAAAGCAGTAATAACTCATGGATACGAACAGTCCCTTTGTGGCAAAGAGAATTGGCCCCGAGTGTCGCATGTCTGAGATTTTAACGTGGAAGTCTCATTTCCAACGTGATTATTATTTGCTACGAAGGAAAACTTCATAGGGAAAATTTGCATGCTTGAAACGATAACTTTACTAATTTTTTTGGTCTTTTAAATCTGCAAATCTGCATTTGACCAACATGATAGATTTAGAGAGAAGGCATATGCCTAGCGTTAACAGTGCTACGAGTAAGTTAGTAGAAATCAAAAGTAAGAAAAAAATGTATAAGGGAATACTAAACTCTTAGAACAATTTAGACTTCTACCTTTAAGGATTGGCAAATGTTAGAAGATGGGACTTGCCCTAAAATAGGATATCTATACATAAAATAATATTCTAATTGAGTCGAATGTGTACATTAAATATTTTTTGGAAAATCTTATTGAAATAGTCATTATTATCGATACAGATTTCGAATCCATAGTTTTTAGAATTTTTGTCTATCTGTCTGTCTGTCTGTCAGGGAATGCATCACTGGACTTTACTAAACGATTAATCGAAACTAGGGACGAACCCGAGTGGAGCGAGAGTGAGTCGCTAGTAAATAAATAAAATTTTACCGTAGCTCTATCTTCTGCAATAACATATAACTTAATATATGAAACATAATTAACTCGACATATTTTACAAAAAAAAAAATAACATTGAATTTGGCTTAAGCTTCTTCTTGAGCCTAAAATAAAGAATTGTTCCGTATCTAGTAATGTTTAGATTGTAATAATATTTTTTTTTATTATTTTATTCTAAGCGCTTATTAAATATGTTTAGTATTTTTGCCATTATCATTATTATGCTCATCTTTCAACTAACATTCAATGTTTCATGATAAGACTATTTAAAAAAAAAATGAAAACTTACTGCCATTTTTTGTTTTACAAACAAAAAATATTTCAAATTCAGCTTAATGATGACCAAAGAAAACAAAATATCACACTCCAATAGTACATTTTCGTTTTATTTTACTCAACATTTCTTTATTTTTGTAAACGAAAAAAGCAAATTATAACCAAATAACTGATTCAGCTATAGAATGAGTTGTTTAACAAATTACTCTCATATAAATAACACTATGAGGCTACCTGTGCGATCGCCTGTGGGTTCTGCCCTTGCAGCTGTAACTGCAGGAGGTGTTGCAGTAGCGGCGGGCCCGCCGGGCTCTTCGCCCCCGACACGGAACTGCTGTCTGACTCCGATGCCGGACTCTGTAACAAATAGTAGAAATGCTTTAATAATTACTTTATAATATGGTTGCTTCCCCATTAAAACTTTCACCCCCATTTTCACCCCCTTAAGGAATGATTTCCGGGATAAAACTATCCTATGTCCTTCCTAGGGTCTCAAACTATCTTCTTACCAAATTTAATCTAAATCGGTTAAGTAGTTTCAGAGCCTATTCGATACAAACAAATAAAAAACAATTTTTTCCTCTTTATAATATTAGAATAGATAACTAACGACTTAACCTTACTTTTCTTGGGTGTTTCCCTTGGTACTAAACAGCACAAGTATCCTATGTGGTACTCCATGTCAATACCTGTGCTATATACTAAATTTCATCAAAATCTGCCTATCTGTTTCACCGTGAAAGGATACAAATATACACACATGAAATCTTTCGCATTTATAATAGTACCAGATGAAAGTCTCCGCGCCGCGCTGAGTTTTTGTTTATTTAAGCTGATCTCAGAAACTACTGTATGAATTTTCATAGGGTTTTCTTTAATAGAAAGAGGGAATATCTAGGAAGATTATAGGCTACATTCATGTTTAAATAATTCATTTATAAACATATTACCAAACTAAGTTATCGGTAAGATAAATTTTAGAATTAACACGTAAAAAATCGTTTTTTTTTGAGAACTTCCGTAATGTTATAGTACAGGTACATTATATACTATAGATAATATATAGAATTTTGTAGCCCATAAATTCAGTAACAATAATTAAAAATACATTATCGTAAAAATTTGTGAATAATTAATTTTGTACTTCAATAACTCTATCATATTTTCAAAACGAAAATACTTCAGCCTTGAGAAGACTTGGCGAAAGTAAATAAACACGGGACTACGGGTCATTTTTAGCATTTTTATATATATGTATGCATAATTCATGCCTATTCGTTGTAATTTGTATGTGGTGTAATGTTATAAATGCGAAAGTTACTCTGTCTGTTTGTATATCTGTTACTATTTCACGCTTAATCCGCTGAACTGATTTAGATGAAATTTGGTATGTAGATAGTTTGAGACCATGGAAAGGACACAGGATAGTTTTTATCCCGGAACTAATCCCTTAAGAGCTGAAAAGGGGAGTGGGAGTTTGTATGGGAAATCAATAATTTCTCAAGTAAAGGACATTTATTTTATTATTTAAAGTATTTACTTTTCTATACCTATTTATATACATTATTTATATGTATTTATATGTATATATAGTCTACTCTATACTAACGGTTAACCTTATAATTAAAATATTGGTAGGAATAATTCATATTGTTTCTATATCAATGTAAAGAATTCTGGGAGCATTCAGTAAGAGACAGATCGAAGGTTGCTTAAATTAGATTTACCTTGTAAATATAGAGCTTAAGATAATAATTGAAAGTTTTATTAAAGATCAAAAGCAGTGTAGGTAATATTAAAAAATAATATGAACACTTATGTCGCAGTGGTTTTGTTTATAAATACCTAACTATTTAAAAAAATTAAGAACTTACATATTATATATGAATTTTATATACTTCTAATATTCTGGATCAAGGTAGGTTTATTGTTTAAATAGCAAACTTAACCATTTATTTTGTTCACAGATAATCATTTTTATTTATTTGATTAATTATTAAATGATTGTTATATTTCTTTACGTATAATATGTAAGTAGTTTAAAAAAATGTATTATCTGTTAAGTTAATAAAAGTTTATAAAATACTAGCGACTCATCCTTGTTACACTCGGCTTTGTCCCTAGGTACGTTTTAACTGTTAGTGTGGATATTCCACGGGAACCGTACATTTCTTCGGGATAAATAGTGTTATTCCAGACTATAATCTATCTCTATGCCAAATTTCATCTAGATCTGTTGAGCCGTTCTGGCGTGATTGAGTTACAAACATCCATCCATCCAAACTATCGCATTTATAATATTTATGGGATAGTGATGTGTTGTTAGAGACAGTCAGTCTCGACAAAAAATCACATACTACTTAAAAATCACTTCCTAATACGTTAAATTAACTACAGTATACTAAAGAGATTATAATGAAAAGCCAACGGTACGGTTTTTTCTCTCTTTTTTGCAGTAGATACGTGCATAATTTTAAAAATAATACCTACTATTCCTAACTACTTTGTTACAAGTAATTTTAATGGCTGTCCAAACACATTTCAATTTAATACGATTTTCCTTAGCTATTGAGGTGTCAATTTTCCGCCATTTTAGTTAATCAACAACAAGGATAATACACTATGTATTTTGTAAGCTATTTATTTATAAGTATATATCTATATACATATATATTTCCTTTTACGGCAACATGGTGTGCATTTTTATATAGAAACTAGTTCTGCTTTTGACTTTGTCTTCTTAAATATTTGTTTAAGGCTTATTTAGTACCTAGATATCTATAGGTACATTTAATACATTTTTAAATAATCTCTGTCTGTATATGGAAGATATTTGAAAAAAGCTATTATTGGGATTTGGGGGGTTTTATTAACGTAATGGAACCCAAAACAATGATTTTTAGAATTTTTGTCTGTGATCGTGCGCGCTAATCTCAGAAACGACTTAAACGATTTGGGTGCGGTTTACACTAATGCAATGTGGTAAGCTTCACTTAATGTTTAGTATGTTTTATTACAATCGATTCATACATTGAACATTAAATTGAATTTCCTAAGATTGATTCTTTGCTATTTACATACGTAATTAGATCGATGTAAGGTATGGGCATAATCATAAAAAAAACTAAGAATGTTTCTTAGAAAAAAAACCTATATGAGCTCTATACATAGGTACTGGTAGTTAATATAAGGCAAAATTAATTTAATTGGTACTTTAAAAATGTAAATAATGGCGATATTATTCATCGTGTAAACAACTAACAGAAGTGTATGTAAATGGAAAAGTAACATTCCAAACCTATATAGGAATAAATTTGACTAGAAAAATGCGTATTTAACACGCGAACGTCATAATTTTAGTTACTCGGTCCAGTTTTACGTCATTTATTAAATTGATTTTTTTCCAAGAATATGATTTAATCGCATATCACACTTCATATTACTCGTAAAATGAAGTATAAATAATAATAAAAATGTTTTTTTTTTGTATAATTGGCGGAAACTTTAGAAATAATAAATAAATAATTTACTTTTTTAGGGACCTAAAAAGTGATGAAGCTAGTATAAAAATAATCTCATTAATCAAGAAGATCGTATAGTTAACTAACGACTAATATATAAATATTGTTATATTTAATTATAACACTTATTAATTTTTTTAAAATGTTTAGAAATAAAAATCAGCAAGTATTGTAAGGTATGGTATTTGGTGCCATTTTTAAAATCATTTTTGTAAAATAGTGGATAGTTACTGTCTGTAACAAGTATATAACGCCTTTGAGACGTGTATAACCTTAGTCTCTCCCGTGACGTGTGATTGCTGTAAAGCATTCAAACCTCGGGAACTAAAAATTAAAATAAATCCGCAAAATAATCCGAAAAGATAGTTTAATTTAAAATGTCAAATATTCGCGTAAATCTAAGAAAGTAATATGCGTAATATTCCATGCGTAATTCCTAAACAAACCTAACTTGAATGCTGGATATATTACACTACATAGATCTGAGGGTTAGTTAAAATTTTCCATTAGGCGTACTCGATGCCTACATAAAAATACAAGCTGTAAGTATTCTATTTCCATCTCCCCACAGACCTTAGTTTTTTCATTTGCGCAATCCGGACAAAGCCACGGATAGAAGTTGTTTTAATATTCTTTTGAAAGTCTTTTCAACCAAGCTCTTTTGTCATCCACACCATCAAAAATATAACCCATGAAAGTACCCGTCTAATCCATCTATGTAGTACATAAAAAACCATTGTTCTCTAACGAACGCGCTAATAAAAAATACTATTCTAAATTCAAACAGCCCATTAACAGGTTCCCACGACGCCATGTTTGTGGATCCTCGCTCGCGATTGGCCGAGGTCGAGTTTAGAATTAGAACCCCACCATTTGGCGAGTAAATTATGTGTTTTTTTTTTCCATCAAATAATGGCAAGGGAGCAGCTGTTATGCGTACAATGGAGTTAGAAAAAATATTTGATTGCTTCTTATTTAGTAGCTGACCAATTAGTTGGTGTTATTTCGTTTGAAGGTTAGGGCCATAATTTTTTATGTGGCTGTTTGGTTGTTTACCTTTGACACTAACGTAACGTGGAAAAATTTTGCTCTTTCACGACCAGAGCAAATATTACTTGGAATACCTTATCCCTCACTCGGTCTTTTGCTTGATCGTATTTTATAGGGACGGCTTACAATAACCATTATTATTTCGCTTCACAAATAAAAAAATGGTAGACTCTATGGTGCGGATATTATTTACGGATTATATTTATGGTACAACTGCAATAGGCCCGCTCAAACTTGACTGGACTGAAGTTCGTTGCGTCAAGTTACTTCATTCACTTAGTTAAAACTCCTAATTACCCGTTTATTACGGTGCTCTTGCATTGATTTCAAATTATATATTATACTCACTTTTAGGCACGCGGCAAATCCTTAGTTAAATGGTTTATTAGACGAAAATAAGTTTACGACCAAATAGTCGAGTCCTTCTGTATTTATTGGTCATTGAACTGTTAAATTTGACAATTATAACTTGTTAAGTTTTTTTTTATTTTTTCATGCCTTTTTCTAGATGAAATAGAGAAATCATGGTGATATCATTTAGTATTTCCATATATTCTATTGGTTTTTATTTGGAAATTGTGTTTGCAACTTTGTTAATAATTTTATTTCATTATATTTTTATATTTTAAAATTTTTGTTATGCAATTTGTTTTATTATATATTTGTTTATGGGAAATGATGAAATAGTGACACGTATTAAAACAGATAAAGGGCTAATTAATTATATTCAATATAAAATTAATAATAACACTATATTTGGCAACGAGGAATAAGGAAAGATCAGTTCAAAATTTGGACATATTTAAAAAAAATTACAGGCTCAAATATGAGCTTACAGAAAAAAAATTACACGACATTTCAAGTTCAAATAATAAAGAAATAACGATTTCTGTAACACAATGGTACAAGTTCCTGATTGTTAGTAGCATGAAGCGTACTATTAGATGTTGTTACAATTTAAGTGGCGGTCTTTCATATGACAATCGAACTGTTTTTGCGAACATTGTCTGGCAAATCAAAAAATCTTTTTCTTTAATTTCATTGAATTAATATTACGTAATTTGACATATTTGCTTTTTAAAAATTGACATTTCCGCTTTTGAATTGACATAATAACTTTTTAAAAATAATCTCAAACACAAAATACAGACGTTTTAGGTTTTATAATAACGCGATTATTTTTATACAATTTTTTATTGAACCAGTAGTTTTTCAAAGTTATAATAACTATTAATTATAGCAAGGCTATAAAAAGCGACGTTTTCATTTATGTGTATAAATTAAAATCTGCTCTACGTAATATAAGGTGTTTTATAGGTAATTAAGTACTATCCTGATAACTTAAGTAATAAAATGGCTGTTATTTATAATGCTTTAAATATTTGGCAGATATATTAATATGTGGCCATTTGGTAAATTGGTAAATTTTGATTATTTATATTTTAGTATTTGTCATACAATATACAGTAATGAAAGTGGTCAAAATGCAGCCAATAAATTGTTTAAGCATTTGGTATGGAGAAATCAAGTGTATATTCGCAAGATTAAAATTGTGAAACAAAATTTGAACTTAAATATATGCATGTGTGTTGATTTTATGACAAAGATACAATCCTTTCGAATGACTAAAGCTGTCATTCTCCTTCTTTAATAACAATTAATAGAAACTTTGAAGCCATTAACAAGAAAATTGAATTGAATTGAAGTAATAGAAAAAAAATGACTAAAACTTTTAATAGCGTTTCGATTAACAAGGTATATATAATGACATATAATATATCATAAATAATTATTATAGAGATAATGCATTCATAAAATTATTACTGGATAGAATTACCTTAATTTATTACTAATCTTATATCAATCTATAAGTGTTTTAACACTATATTTATATGCATATAATATTTAAAAATAATATTGGTACTGTCTAAAAAAATTAGCCGGATTGAAAAACTTCGTGTTATCTTAATCAGGTACTAAAATATTTAGTCTTATCTCTTACTTTACAGTTATATTTCCGGATTTTAAGCAATAATAATATTAAAATACATTTATATTTTCGGGATAGAGAAGCGCTACGATCTCTACATAGAGACACTATACGGATAGATATCGTATTAAGAGGACTGACGGTATTTTAAGTAATTTTTCTGCACAAACCTAGCACTATTTCATGTATCAGGATAAAAAGTATCCTATATATGAATAGTCTATCCTTTAATAATATTTTCATCCTACATATCGTTTAACAGCTTAAGTATCAAACACGAAAACACATTAGCAGGTATAATACGATAGCAAACAGAAGAATATATGATTAAATGTACATAAATGTATATTAAAAAATAATTATAAAATAGATTTGTTCATACTTATTTGGCTAGTAGGTACTTGTTTTTCCTCAAGGAAGTTTATAGATTCAGTTAGGCAAGCTAACACGTCACGTGTCTGGTTTGCACTCAAGGTGGACATGGTTAGCAAAAATCAAGGTAAGAACGCTGGTTTAGCTTTACTGTTTATATATATGTATGAATGTGCCTACTTTATACGTAAATATTTAATTTTGTAACGTTTTTTATCTATTTTATTTTGTATTAAGTTGTTTTTTTTAAGTCAAATTAAGGCTTGGTTTGTACGTAAGTTATATTTGTAATGTTACGATAATTAAGTATACAAAGATTAGTAGTCATGTGAAAATTTTGAAATCCTTACGCCGTTATCGATACGGTCGTCATTAAGGTAAAAATTAATTTTTAAATGCTTATAGCTTTTGTCTTTGTATATTACGAAAGATAAATTTTAGAAGAATATAAATTATTTATATATTAATACGTGAAGCAAAAATTTTGTACTCCTTTTTATGAAAATTGCGCGAACGGAAGAGTATGAAATTTCCCACACTTATAGTGCAGAATGCAATTTTTTTTTAAATTATGCATAAAAATACATTAAATCAATAAAAAAAACATTACACATACTACCATGTATTTGACACACACTCTTTTGTTTATTGTTGAAGTCTGTGGTAAAATTGAGAATTATATATAGTTTAATAGCTATTGACGAGCTTTAGTTTTATAAATAAAAAAAAAATCAATAATAATCATGGTGGGAGTTGACTCGTCTTCGACTTCGAGAACTCTAGTTTTAATAATTAGACCTATTTCTAATAACTTTATATGCAAGATACGTTAATTATATGTATGTGTGGCACATAATACTTATATATTTCATTAATTTATGAATTCATCGGGTAATATTTTTTCTTGAAAAAGAACTATTTTTCTTACCATACAGTGATATTAAAAAATATATTTTTCTAATACCTACCACGCAAAGTGGTTTAATATACCGAAAATATACCTATACCTATAGGTATACAAAATTGTAAGTGCTGTATCAAAATAATTAATGAATCGCCCGACTAATTATTTCTAGTACAATGAAAAATTTTTTAAATGTGTTACTTTGAAGGATTTTATACTTTTAATGAAATAAGATGTGGAATAGACATTTGTCATCCATTAGAGAACCAAGAACACTCGTAATGAGAGGCCTTTGACTAAAACCTTCTTTTAAGCCACCGCACTTTTAACTTATGAATAAAGGTTGTATATGGAACACTTTTTTTCAATTTAAAAGGTGCGTAAAGTTTTGTTTTATCTGTCACAAATCATTTTAATGTTGCATTATTTTTTATTTGCTGAATTTTAATGCTTACTGTTCTTAACAACAGCTTTTGAAAACAGCTCACATTTAAAAACAAGTCATAGACTACCAAACATTTTTTATTCGCTACAGCAATACCACAAATAAAAACGAAACAAATAAAAAACACTGCTTGATAATTGAAGTGATAAATCAAAAAGTGAATTCAAAAATCTAACTAACCATGAAATCGCTTCATGTTCTGTTCCCTTCCATTTCACACTTAAAAAAAACAACACTCAAACTGTAATCACTTACACCATTGCCACTTTTGAACTATTAAAAAAATTCCCGCCTATTTTCAAAAATGGAATCGAAACGTCAAAAGCGCTCGTTCATTTTCTTTTTTTACGAACGGCAATGATTAGTAAAGGCGTTCGTATACTGAGGCTATTTGGCCGCACGTGTTTTGCTAAGGGGTGGGTCTAGCACGTGAATTTTCCGAGGTTTCCACCCTCTGCGGACCGCCCCTATAGGCTTTTCTGTCCGGCCTATGCTGTTTAAACCGATCGCTTACAGACATCCGTGGAGTCGCTACACTAATGTAACTTTGTTTTTTTGTCGTCGAAACTTGATATATGAAATTATACCGTAAATATGTTATACACGATAAAACGCTTTAATTTGAACTATTTTATAAAGACTGTAAAATTAAGTGTAAGATACTTTATTTAGCTAGAAAAAGTAAAAAATTCATACGATAACTACACTTAATTGAAACAATTTCGCAGTATCTATGGCTATAAATTGTGAGGCCAATTAGTTTTATGCACTGTTCGGAATTTTTAAGAGTTTTTCAAGTATTTATAAATTCTAAAGATGGGAATGTATTTCAATTTTAGTAGAAAGAAATAATATATAATTACGTTTGGAAGCAGTCAATCATTAACGTAACGTTCCATTTTGAGTAATAATACGAAAATTTTAACTGCAACGAACAAATAGCATGAATTTATTTCACGGTCGGTGTAGTTTTGCTGCGTAATTATGGCCCCTTGCTTAGTTAAGCTCTGAAGAATCATGTAGGTACCTCTTATTGAATCTGAAGAATTTAATATTTTACTTTGTGCGATGATTTTAATGAATTGAAAGAGGAAAACCTTGAAAATTACGATATTTAAAATTAATTTGCACATGTTATTTGAAGGTTGAATAATAATTAGGTACGAGTACACTGTCAGTAATATATTAGCTATTAACATAACGATTTTATTACTTAATAAATTTTAATAGTTAAAGTTTGAAGCTGTATTACTATTTTATTTATGATTTAAAACATATCGGCCGTTCTAACAACAAATATTAAAGGTGTGATTTCACACAATTTAATAGTTTATAATTTACTGAAGCTGAACTCAGCTCCCTCTCAACTGCTTGTAACTCATTCTCTCAAATTAACTATTATGCAAAACAACACTCGAGCTAAAAAAAAAGCACAATTATACAATCGCCACTCCGCGGCACTCTCTGTTCAAACACTGCCTACTTTCATGCTCTACGCCTACACGCTTACTATTTCAGTATCAAAACCGCTCGTTGAGGAAAAATGAACTTTAAATATGAATACACAAGGTGTATATTCCAATGAAACTAAAAGCTTACGCACCCCATCTCTTTCTCGCGTATTAATCAAAATACTAGTTTTCTACTTTGACGTGGAATCGTAGCAAATGGATAAGGCATTGTTTCGTAAATTGAAACTATGGTTAGCCGTACCACCGGTGTACTATGACCCCTTCTAGTCCCCTCGATGAAGAAAAAGGCATACGTTTAGACGGATTGTATGGAGTCCCGGGGGTCGAGGCAGTTGGTCGTTCTAAAGCTTGGTTTAGACAAGGTACATAATTGCTATTGTAGGCTAAAGGGTTTACAATATAGTGCAATTATGGACAGACAATGATTAGAAATGTTGATACGGATGCAACGTTTATTAATTACTAACCGACGTTTATATTTAATATGAATGCTCTTTGTTATCACTCTTAATTGTTTTTATAAAAGACAACGCCCGATAATGACTTCAAATTCATTAAAACACTTTGTCACTTGAATGTTAAAAGTGATAAATTAATATTAAGATTCAATGGGATTATGATGACCTGATTGTAGGTTTAAATGCCTTATAATTGCTATATAGTCAACTAGTCTCACCCTCTCTTTCCCATAAAATAATACGTTGTGTAATTACCAGTGTAAAATGAACTGCAACCAGGAGCGTAGTACAGGTTGTGAGAGTTCAGCTTATAGTACAAACTATGTGGGTATTGAATTAAAAGTTATAGAGAGCAAAGGTAGTGTGAATACTTCTCGAACATTTTTTGTTTTATAAAAGTGCGTGTTTTGGCAAATACTTAGAAATATTATTATTAATTAATTACAATAATTTTATTTTTTTTTATTTTTTTTATTTTTATTATTCTCACATATATATTTATTTCAATAGAAAAGACAAAAAGTTTTATGAATCAAAGTTTATTTGTATAGTTAAAGAACATTTGCTATAAACAAAAAACGAAAACTTTTTTTCTTAATAAATTAAAAAAGATATGAACTTACTCCTCACTACCTATTAATGTAATTGGTATAAAAAAAAAAATAACTGTCAACAATCTTATTAAATAACGTTAATCGCATTCATCCACATAATTACTAATATTATAAAATATGAAAATGAACATCAACAAGTCGTGATGAAGCACGCAGATAGTATTTTATGACTAAAGACACATGCTACTTCTTATCCAGGTGATGCAAAATAATGCCTGCAAAATAATACAAATCTGAATGAATCATAAGCAAGGATAAGTCTTAAGTATTCATAATTCTTCTTATTTAAATTCGCTAATATTAAAACACTTTGTAAATATTATAAAGAGGCAGAGTTCGTTCTTTCGTTTGTTTGTTTGTTTGTTTGTTTGTTTGTTTGTTTGTTTGTTTGTTTGTTTGTTTGTTTGTTTGTTTGTTTGTTTGTTTGTTTATTTGTTTGTTTGATCGCGATAATCTCAGGAACTACTAATTCGATTTAAAAAAATCTTTTTGCATTAGATAGCACGTTTATTGAGGAAGGCTATAGGCTATATATTATCATTCTACTACCAAAAGCGGAGCAGTAATCATAAATGTCAACAAATCTGACATACTTCCATACATTATTGTAAAACTATATATATCTATCTATACTATAATAAAACAGTAGAGGTCAAATGTCTGTACATAGCAAAAAAATGCTAAAAACCCAGTCAGGGGGATGTAAGAAGACAAATAGAACAAATCAAGATTTTTTTCATTTTTTTTGTTTCTCTGTCTGTCTGTTTGTACGGGCTAATCTCCGAATCTATTGGACCGATTTAAATAAAATTTTGCATGGTACCTTATATCCCCGGGTAACATCTGAAATACTTTTTATCCCGGAAAATTAAATAGTTCCCGTGGGATAGGTAAAAACTATAATAACTTATACAGCTTAGTACACAACAACTTATGCACCTAATTTAGTAAAATTTGGCATGCTGATACTTGATTTATTTACTTGATTATATTGCTGGTCAAACAACAGGTTACTTTTCATTCCGAAAAATGAACGGTTCCCGTGGGAACTAATAGATCTCTATTAGTGTTTTTCTAGAGGTGAACCTAAGCGAAGTGAGGGTGAGCCGCTAGTTAGATATATATAGGTACACTAGCGGACCCGACAGACGTTGTCCTGTCTACACGTCTTTAATTTGAAAATTTCAAACTTTTTGGACAAAATTGTGAATCTAAACCATTCCCAGATCCCCTTGAACACACACAAAAAATTTCATCAAAATCAGTCCAGTCGTTTGAGAGAAGTTCAGTGACATACACACTCACAGAAGAATTATATATATAAAGATAGGAACGAACCCGAGCGAAGCGAAGGTGAGTCGCTAATTGTATATCTGCTACATATAATAAAATTGTAACTAAAGCCGATTCTGTACATTTTTTGGAAAATCTTATTGAAATAAACATTATTATCGATACAGAGGCCGAATCTATAGTTTTTAGAATTTTTGTCTGTTTGTCTGTCTGTTACCGCATCACAAAAAAACCACTGGAGGGATTTTGATGATATTTGGTATGGTGATATCCGGGTCACCATATAGGATACTTTTTATCGCGGGAAAATATCTCATTTCTGAGAAAAAATACAATAACTGCAATGTAAGAGTATACTAATATGTAAAACCTAAGAATTTAGTTATTGGTCATCTGAACGCGGGCGGAGCCGCGGGCAATGCTAGTATAATATGAATACAATTTATAGGTTGTAATATTTGGACCATGTTGTGTATGCACCTTTTGAGTTTAAATACTTTATGAAGTAGATATTTTACCGTTTAAAGCGATAATATCTGATATTTTGATGGTAAGTAAATTGTATTTCAAAGTATATATGAAACTTTATACAAATACAAAGTACAGCATACAAAGTTTCATATATAATTTAAAGGTCAATTTATTTGTGGAAGAAAATTTTTAGGGAAATATTTGTTTTCATAGTAATTAATAAAGAAACTTTATTATATGTATTGTAATAGAATTAAGTTTAACACTTTCACGAAATAAATAGAATAATATTTTAGAATATTTGTTTTGTATATATAATTTATATATATGTAAATTTCTTTATTGTAAATGAAGTATATTCTTTTAGAATATATATTAAAATATTTATTATAAGATCTCTGTTAATATCGTATGGGAGACGAGGATCGATGAAGTTTTTATGTATGAGTAATTTATTTATTGTGAAAGCTTAAGTTATCCTAGATAATCGCTTCTGTTCAATAATTATATTTTAAGTTTTACAATAACATGACTATTGAACAGAATAATATAATTGAAAATTAATAATACCATTTTAATGATATTTTTAATTAAATTTAGCCCTTAATAAATTGAATAACCAATTAGTACAACTTACATTTGATTTAAATTTAAACGACTATAGATAAACACACAAATAATATTTTGCATTAGCAACACAGTATGTCGTCCCTAGGTAGGTTTTAATTTTTTTAGCCTGACCCTAATCCTTTTCCTATGCTAATGAAAATCCCGTCAAAATCGGTCCAGCCGTTTCAAAGATAACCGGAACAACCAGACAGACGTACAAAAATGCTAAAAATTGCGTTTTTCTTATAAGTACTGTCCATAATTTCATATGCATTTAGTAAAAAGCTGTTATTTTGACATTACAAACAGACAGTTCAATTTTATTTATCTGTACCTGTAGATTAAAAATGTTAGAAATTTAATTTTTATGATAACAATAAAATTGCAATTTATATTAAAGACTTGACGATAAAACATGTGTATTTTATATCATTGATCTGTTCGCAGCAAATGAGTATACCTATAAAATAAATAAGCAAGTCCGTTGTACCTACATCGATAAGACGAGTTGAGATGTGGATTATTTATAACATCCGTTTTTACCTTCCAGTTAGTTTAGTTTGAATTTTAATTATCATTTTATTATTGAAGTGAAACTTCTTTAGAATCGTTGTGATTTGAAACTTGATGAAACAAAAATGCGACACTAGAAAGAGACAAACACATAAATATATAGGATTAAGCCGGCGAGAGAATGAGATAGAATACATTACACAGGAAGTAAAAGAAAATCTGAATAATATGTTATGTAATATATGTTAAATAAAATGTAAAATAACTTTTAAATTTGGTAAAAAAAACTAAACCTTACTATTATCCTACTCCTGATACTCTATATAATTGTTATCTCGTTCTCTCGTAGGCTACTTTTCTGAAGTTTCACTTTTACCGTGAGTGTATTGCATACACACACACACTTTTTATCGTATCTATACTTATAGGTAAAATTAAGTTATATTATAAAATATTTGTTTTTCTTTATGTTAATATTTAAATATCGACTACTGATTATAAACACGCACTTATTAGCTTTTATGGGCATTACTGTTACTAAGTATGTAATTAATATTAAGAGTGGCTTTACCTACTTCTCATTGTTCTATGGATTTACACTTTGTTTTGTAAAATTTGGATGAAAATATTATGATATCAACTTGATCTGATGATGAAGATTGACAACTCTTTTTTTTAACAGGTAAGGTACTGTGTGATTCCTACTCACTAAAACCCACAACGGAAGCCGTCACCGCAGTGGAACGGGGCGTTGTTAGGAGTGCTCGATATAAAACCATATTTTGTTAAAATATAAATATTTACACTTGATATATCGAATCGATCCGATATTAACGAAAATCAGAAATCGATACATACTATCGATATATTTTATGCGATATATGAATATCTTATCGTAAAATTCGCGCAAGTAGTAATCCAGCAAAGAAGCAGATTGCAAGCTAAAAGAGTCAATAAAATTTTGTTTCTTTAAGGTTAAGATATATTATAAAAATAAAGTTGATTATTTTCTTAACCTTTGTATTTTTTTATTCCTTCACGATAAAATCTTTTTACTCGTCTTAATTAATAAAATACAAATAACATTCGATATACAGAAAGTATTGATGTTTTTGATCGATAAATTTTAACATCGATGGAACAATTCG
Organism: Brenthis hecate; assembly: GCA_951806755.1. NCBI lineage: Eukaryota > Metazoa > Arthropoda > Insecta > Lepidoptera > Nymphalidae > Brenthis > Brenthis hecate. Next base: position 7,909,711 of record OX638260.1, read on the forward strand.
ATATATCGTATCGAAAAAATATCGATATGTTTTATACATCAGCATCCCTAGGCCTTACAGGATCGCTTGCGCATTCACTACAACACCCCTGCGGACGGTCCAAACTTAAGGTGTACGTACAACTCTTCATAGCTAGAAGTAAAATTTTTGTATGTCATTTCTATATACATATCTATATATGTGACTGTTTGTTTGCTCTTGAATTTTAAATTAATTCGGTTTATGTGCGATATAAAAATGAAATGCGCGTCTTTAATAATTATATTTTTTTTCGTTTTACCACATTTTTTCGGAACCATAATTACATAAGTAGTTTTACTTTAACTGGCATATTTTTTATAATATAATATATTATTTATTTTTATTTGATACATACTACGCATAAAAGAATAAATACTTATATATATCACTTATAATACTTTCTTGGATTTACGCGAATATTTTATATTAAAAAAATATCTTATTTTTCGTATTTTTTTCGATAAAACCGGAAGTTTAGTTTTATATATAATTTATCACATTATTATTGTTAACTATCATTAAAATTAATCTGAAATAACAAAATATTCATAAGTAAAACATTTTGTTAAAATATTTCACCTAATTTGCTCTATGAGATAAACAAAAAATCGGTCAAGTGCAAGTAGAATTTGCACATGAAGGGTTCCGTACCATCGTACATGTACTTTTTATTAGTGTGACTTTTACTTATGTATGTAGCATATTAACTTCGACGATCGATTAGGAACGTAAAAAAATATTTCCTGTGTTTTTATTTTTATTATTTGTTGTCATAGTGATAATAGAAATACATGCTCTGTGAAAATTTCAACTCTCTACCTATCACGGTTCATGAGTTACAACCCTCTGACAGACGGACGGATGAACGGACAGCAGAGGCATAGTAATAGGGTTCCATTGGCACCCTTCGGGTACGGAACCCTAAAATTGAACCGTACATGAAAAGTCCACAATTACTTTCATAGCGGTACAATCAATCATACGCCGTCGTTCTTGAAGAAAATAATTCGTTTGCGTGAGAATTTACGACATAGACCTTCTATTATTAAAGTTATTACATTACGTTTTATTTTAAAATGCAACTGGAATAGTAGTCCTTAGTTTATAATTTAATATTATTATTATTATTATTATATTATAAGTAGGTATTATGTATAATCAGATATATAAAATTTCAATAATTATCATGTTATTATGTTTATTTTTTTGAACAATGGAAAAATTATTCGTTTATCATTTTTATTTATTTATTGGAGTATTTAGAAATATTTTATAGGAAAAATAATATTACTCCATTTGTAATTAAATAAATGTTTTTACTTTTTATCTATAGGTACATATAATAAAATTCTAACGGAGTCGAATCTGTACATTAAATATTTTGCGGAAATCTTTAGAAATTGTCATTATTATCGATAGAGGATTATTATCGAAAAAAATGTAGGTAAGTAGGTAAAGTTTTAATTAAATTCAATTTTCTTCTTTTCTTCTTTGTTTTTAGGAATGCCCCTTGAAGACAATCAACTCCACCATTTCATTGTGGAATGGAGAAGGAACCATGGATGATGGAGATTGGCTGGTAAGAAGGTCAATTAGATTATTGCTATTGAACTTAAAAGGTATAACGACTTCAAAGTCATTAAATATAATTTAAATATGAAATGGTTACAGAAACTAATAAAAAAATATAAATACTGTTCAAAGACGTAATTATTTTGATTTAACTATGAGAGTATTATACCTATTTCCGATAAGTATTAAACAAAATCGATGAACGCATAGCTTTAGCGTTATTCTATAGAATATCCACAATGATATAACAAAACCTGATGTAAAGGCCAAGGATTTTTGACTCATCGCATAATACTACTGCACCTGCAGAATTAACGCTAAATATGTTAGAAACAAATATAGGCAAGTACCTACACTTAGGACGAGTGTATGAAGAATTTTATTGGTTAGAAACATTTTCTTGAGTAATATGGTATTGAAATTATTATTTAGGTTGTATGAAATATTATTTTTTTTTAGGTGCGTTTTAATATTTTTTAACGGAACCCTAATTTTTTTTTCTAAAATAAAAGTAACCTATGTTACTCCCTATAACATCAGCTATCTTTCAGTGAAAGTCCCGTCAAAATCAGTCCAGCCGTTTCGGAGATTAGCCGGAACAAACAGACAGACACACAGACAAAAATTGTTAAAAGTGTTGTTTTGGTAGGTGTGCCGTGTACACATCCATATTATGTGTTTAGTAAAAAGCAGTTATTTTAATATTACAAACAGACACTTCAATTTTATTTAACTGTATAGATTTTATTAAGATTTAAAATCATTACCTGAATTTGATCTAAGTGTCATTCATATATTTATAAAGAACAAAAACATCAATATTTTTGATGTGGTTAAAAATTAGGAAGAGAAAAAGAAACTTTTTTTTTAGAGTTAATATAATTTAAAGTAATTTTACATACAAATAATTTCAGAAATATAGTCCCGAAATTGAACTGTAAAAATTTAAATATGAATTAATATTATATTTTTAAGGACCACATTGAAATGTGTTTTATTTAAGATGTTATAAAAAGAGCGGGCAAATCTCTGTAACTAACAGTCCGATTTTCATGAGGCATTTTACATTTTATAGCCTATTTTATATAACCATCCTCGTTATAGCCTATCTATGATCACGCTTCGGTCTTTAAGAGCGACCGATTATATATATATATATATATATATATATATATATATATATATATATATATATATATATATATATATATATATATATATATATATATATATATATAAGGCAAAAGTGATTGACTGATGTAACGACGCACAGGCCAAAGCCTTAAGGCTAGAAAATTGAAATTTCGCACACGTATTCCTCATATGACGAAGGCATCCTCTAAGGAAGGATTTTTCAAAATTCAACTCCCAAGGGGGTGAAATAAGGGATAAAGGATAAAATGTATGAAACTTTTTCTTCCTTGGACATACTTGCATGAATTGAGTACGGTAAAAATAATGAGTTACGTATTTCAGTGTTTTCCAAAATTCAACCCCTAAGGGTAAATAAAATAGGGGATGAAAGTTTGTATGAAACCTATTTTTTTAGAGATTTTTTGTAGTTTTAGCGCGAGCGAAGCCGCAGGTTCTGCTAGTATTAAATAAGTTACACGAGCGAAATTGCGGGCAAAAGCTATTACTAAATATTTTAACATCATCTATTGTAATATATAGTAAAGCTGTATGAGTTTATTTTTGTTTGCTTACACCAAGATCTGGTACAACCATTTGGATTTGCAAAATCTTTTATGCATTTGCTACTTAAAATCATGTTACGACGTTTAGGATATACGGATGGATACAAACATAGATTACGCGAGCAGATCTGCGAGAAATACTAGTGTAGTTATCATTCCCTTAAAAACTTCCTGTCTTTATATTTTGCAATATTTTGTAATTTTTATTATTAAAAATATCTCAAGTAAATGGTCACCATAATTTATCAATGTGCAAGCAAAGCTGGAAGCAAAGATAGTTTATTGTATGATAATTAAAACGTACATAATAGGGTATTGAACCCGCTATATCTACACATAATTGCGTGTATGTCCGTAGATCTTTGTAAGGAACATCTGGCGAGTAATCACTTTAAATCCGGTTCGCATACAGCAATTTATGCACCTGACTGGGATGAATGTTTTTTACTTTTTCTATTTTGTCTATGACTAGTTTTAGATTGCAGCTTTTCTTATAGACGGTGAGAATGTTTTTTATGGAGTAAAACGTTGAGTATTCGTTAACTGTCTGTGTGTCTGTCTGTCTGTATCGTAGCTACTAAAATAGATATATCTATCGATTTTAATATGTTTTTGTAAATAAAAAAGAATGTTTGAATTAAAAAAGATTTAGATGTCAGTATTTTTTAATTATTTTTTTATAGTTCTCTTATTACGCTTTATTTTTTTTTAAATATATCTAGTGTATATAATTAATATCTTTTTTTCAATACGTTTCTCGTCGATATGTTTAAAGGCGAATGACGAATACATTAGAGATTCATTTTTTTATTATAAAAATCGACACTTATAACTTGATGTACGTGTTAGTCTGTTTCTTTTCATACAATTATTAATTTACTAGCTCCATCGAATAAAGATTTATTTTCAATTGTAATCATTACTTGTGAATATTTAATTCAAATAAAAATGATGTTGTTATATTAAAACAGCATTATTAGCTTATAATTTTTCTCTGCACTTGCTGTTTAAAGTGTTAGAAATAACAAAAAAGGATTTAACCAAAAAGGCGTTACTAACCGTCGCACCGCCCGCCGCCACTCGGTCGCCCTCACCCTCTACGCAGAAATAACACCTGTCCGCCGGCTTCCAGTCCGTCGGTTCCTCTGGCACTTCCACCTTGGGCTGAGTAGCTGGCCTCTTGATCAAACTCTCCAGAATCGTCTCTCGTTTCTCCGGAATCTCCTGTTTCTCCGTTTTCTCCGTTTCGTTGATCTGCTCGATCGTCTTGATCTTGAGCGCGGGCGGGGGGTCGGTAGTAGCGATGTTGTCGTCGTCGCTCGACTGCTCCTCTGTGTGATGTATCAAACCGTCTTGGTATTGTTTCCATTTTCTGCGACCCATCAACTCCTCTGCCACCCGTTCTAGACCTGGAATTTGCATATATACCATTAATATAATTAAAAGCCATCTTCTATGTATATATATAATAAAATTGTAACTGATCGCTGTCTGTACATGGATGATATTTGAGAAAAACTATTTTTGGTTGGGGTCTTTATTAGCGCAATAGAACCCAAAACAATGATTTTTAGAATTTTTGTCTGTTTGCCTGTGCGTTTGTGCGCGCAAATCCCAGAAACGGCTTAACCGATTTGGGTAATCTGAAACGAAGTAATAGATTCTAAGTTTTTTTAAAAGCTTAGTCTTTTTCGTAAAAAAAAGAAAAAAAAGAAAAGAAATATTTTTGTATTTAAATTTCTATTTTATTTAACTAAGTGTAGATACCTACCTAGTAAAAATATATCTAGAATCTTAGAAGCTTTTATTTGATTCATAGCAAAAAGAGATAGTTCTAGATCTTTGAATAAAACTGGTAATTTTCATTTTTAAAACTGTTATGTAGTTTTAACAAACTTATTTTAGAGTTATCAAAAATTGTCGGGACCCAAATCCTAATGGAAGCTCTCACATTATATGACCATAAAATATCTCAAACGCAAAAAAGTTCCAGCGAGCTTATAAAAAGCTTTATTACGGTAATTATAAATTGTAATAATTGTAAAAAATCAAAACATTTTATGACAAAAACCAAGTCTTGCAACAGTAGGCAACACAAAGTCACAGAGCGTGCAGTGCGAGTACCGCGCGGTGATTAAGACGAAAACTCACAAATACAAACATTCAATAATTCAGAAAAACTCCCATATTGAATATATCTCCATATTCCAATATTGCTTAGGTATGTTTACCACAAGATATTTATCGCTATGAAATTATATATTATATTTGCAATGTATCATAGTAGCATCCTTCGAAAACTACCAAATGAGGAGACAAACTAACAAATAAACTTTCGTATATATAATACTGCAAATAATCCTTCTAGGGCAAGGTCAATAAAACAAAATGTTATACCTTATAATTCGATTAAAATAATAGAATTAAGTATACAGTGTAGTCAAATCCAAAACCAAACTTATATTATCGTATAATTTAAGTTAATAAATAAAATAAACAACGGACTCTATATTAAAAATGAATATAAGCAAATCGCAAGCTACATAAAGCTATAATTTCGTGGACGACCACCCTGAGCCAATACCATTTAGAAAACCCATGGAAAACCAATGACCGTTGATGTTGGAAGCATTAACTCATTCGAATTAGCATAAAATATCGCGCAAAAAGCCGCTAACGTTAAATAATCAACCAACCTTTCAAATGAATACATTTAAACTGTAAATTTTAACGCACTTTTTATTTATATGTATCTATTTAGTTTTGCACGTGACTGTATTGAAATAAATATTGGTATGAAAATATATATATTTTTGTTTTAAAATGGTTTTTGTAATTTACGTTTAGAATAGTTAAATACTTACATTTATTCATCATTCATTTTTATTTCGGAGTTTTTATTTAACAGTGGTATAGTGATAGTCTATGTATGGGCATAGTTCGATAAGAGAGTGAGAAATAGAACTGAATTACTTGACGTTACGATGTAATATCAACTAAGGCTAAAGAATTATAAAGACAGAATCCGCCAAAATAAATGCCAATGCCAATAAAAAAAAAAATAAGCCAACTTCAAAAAAGTATATATACTAAAAACGTAATTACTACTTATTACAAAAACTATTTCAGTTTTAGTTACACGTTTTAGTTCATATCATAAAAACTACTGAACCGATTTTAATGAAGTCTTTACTATTCCATAAGTTGAAATAAATATATGCAAATAAAACAATGAATGATCTCGATCCGAGTACTAGTTTCGGAGAAATACGCGGACAAACATATATACATACATACAATAAATTGGAAGCCGTAATAGATTATTGAAGTATATAAATATTAAGTACATATTATAAACGTGTCGAATTGAAAATCTCTATTTTTTGAAGTCGATTAAAAATAGTAATGGGATTTGCTGTTTTTTGCTACTACGAGTATTATATATACTACTAGATTTTGCCATACAGATCGTTCACTTTCTTTCAAGAATAAGTGTAATTTTATATATGTATTAGTTAAATTAATATACGATTCTTGAGAATAAAATATGAAAAATTAAAAGCAAATTCTTAGGTTTTAAACTTTAACATATTAGTATACATTGTAGTTTTTGTAATTTTTCTCATAAATGAGACATTTTCCCGCGGTAAAAAGTATCCTATATGTTGACCCGGATAGCCAGGTATCATCATACCAAATTTCATCGAAATCCCTCCAGTGGTTTTTCTGTGATGCGGTAACAGACAGACAGACAGACAAAAATTCTAAAAATTATAGAATCGGCCTCTGTATCGATACTAATGTCTATTTCGATAAGATTTTCCAAAAATATTTAATGCACAGATTCGGCTTAGTTACAATTTTATTATACGTAGGTATAGATTAAATCATAATTATCTGTATAGAAATTATATAAACCATCATTATATGAAAGTAGATAAAAACGTATAAATTGAATAAAAAACCTTCTTAAAAGTAATAATTTCCATACATCATGGCGAAAATACCATCAGTCCCATCTATCCAATTATTTACGAGATACAATTAGAGCTGCCTGATTAAAGCATCAATTATCCACGATGTGAAGTTAATTAAAAGAAATCGACTAAATATATCATTCAGATTTGAACTTTTTTATTTTGAACGCTTTATTCAATTTTAAATTAATCTTAATTAAGAAATACTTAATGGCTTTCCTTTATGTGGTAATTGAAGTCGAAATCAAAGTTCTAACAAATGTAGAGTTTAGAATGTCTGAAACCTGACACTGGAAATTTAAATTATTTTTTATTAGAAACATTTTTAGAATGGACATACTTGTGAATAGAAAAAATGTAAGACCATGGATATGGCGCGATATAATGTAGCTTATGTCACTTTAGCGTATACTTTATCTATGGAACCATCGATTCGTTGCTTTGTTGCTGAGTGAGAAGAAGATAAATCGACAAATCAATTATAATCTCATTTTACTCGTTATTTATTATTTTTTTGTTCAAAACACAATGTATATTCTAAAAAGAAATCTGAAATCTGTTAATGAATTTGACACATATTATATACTTTGTATCGTTATGAGGGCACAATACCTACATGGAGTCTATTTTATATTTTATTATTTATATTGTTAAAAAAACTTTTTTTATTTAAGTTAATTTAATGGTAAGAGAGGAAAGTTAGCTATTTCTTTAGAACTATACATGCACTTTTAACAGTTACACGACAAACGTCTTCCATATTGTCGTAACTAAAATAGGTTTTCAATAAAATCTATACATTTGCTTATGGTAATATCCATTCTTAGATTTACCCGAATATTTAATATTTTAAATAAAACTATCTTTTCGGATTATTTCGCGAATTTATTTTGAATTTTGGTTCCCGACGTTTCGAATGCTTTACAGCATCCATGGTTACGGTAGAGACTTTTATTTGAAATAAAGCTGAGTAAGAAGTCTTTACCTACAAAGCTTATAATTAGATTGAAAAATAAAATAAATCTATACATATAATAAAATTGTAACTAAGCCGAATCTGTACATTAAATATTTTTTGGGAAATCTTATTGAAATAGATATTATTATCGACACAGAGGCCGAATCTGTCTGTCTGTCTGTTACCGCATCACGGACAAACGACTGGAAGGATTTTGATGAAATTTGGTACGATGATAGCTGGTTAGGATGGTCAAAATATAGGATACTTTTTACTGCGGGAAAATGTCTCATCTCTGAGAAATCTATACTAAGCGTTAAAACGTAAGTAGGGACGAACCTGAGCGGAGCGTGGATGAGTCGCTAGTAAATAAATAAAAATTGATATCCATAATGATTTGTAATTTGAAAGAAACATTCCTTAACTAAGTAACGTAGCATTTATTAAAACGTATCTCTTACGCTGCTTTAAATAGAAAAAAATATGTCTATATATAATATATATATATATATATATATATATATATATATATATATATATATATATATTGCTTTTAATACAATGTTAGTAATAAATGCATTTGATTTATTATTATAGACTATTAAAGTGCGTAACGCTGCAGGCAACAGCTAGTCTTATATAAATGCCGTCATAATTGTATGAAAAGCAGCGGGGCGTTGCATTCGACACTAACAGATTATTCTTTCATTGAATTATTTAAGAGATATCAATCTTTATTGTTTTATATGTAATTTTATTTTCTGCGATTAAATTATGTATGGAATGTTTTATAAGGAAAGTTCGTGTATGGATGATATTAAAGTTGAGCTTTGAATTAAAGTTGAAGCTTTGGGACGAAAAAACTTTGAGATAAAAAACAGTCAAGTTATAGAAATTAAATATAATCTATGCATATAATAAAATTCTGAGTCGAATCTGTACATTAAATATTTTTCGGAAGATCTTATTCACAGACAGACAGGCAAAAAACTATAAATTCGGCCTCTGTATCGATAATAATGACTATTTCAATAAGATTTTCTAAAAAATATTTAATTTACAGATTCGACTCAGAATTTTATAATATGTATAGATAATAAAAACATAATAATAATTGTTTTTTACTTCAACATAACTCAAGTTTCGCAGAATTTGATTGTTACCATAGTGAAGTTGCCGAGCTTGGCCAAGCTTGGCCAACTCAAGCGGTACCAGCAATTAAAAGTCAAAGCCCCTGGGGCAGTAAAAATAATTACACCAACCTAACTATTACTTGGGTTATGATTTTGATTACGTTTTTCATAGTAATTTGATACTTCAAAGTGTAGTTATCTCTTTTGATCTATACGTACATGTACTTATGCAATAAAACTGTAACTGGGACAAAGTTGTATATATTTTGTTCATTTATGTTTAGTTTAGAGTTTGTTTGGAAAATATTTGTTATTATAATATTATTATAATCTATACTATAATATTATAAAGAGGTAAAGTTTGTCACAGTCACTACAAACTGAGCCAAACGTGTCGTTAATGACCTCTCACTTTTTTATAATTACTAGTGACTTACCCTACTTAGTTTGGGTGTGTATCTAATCTCACTAGCAGCAGCTTTTGTGTTAATCCAGATCATAGCCTATCTGTGTGCAGCGTGAAGCATTAACAAACAAACAAACACACATAGGTACAAACACACACAAATTTTTGTATTTTATTATAATAGTCTGATAGATTTAAATTTATATTAAATTTACCTACAAGAAATTGTAAGAAAATTGAACATTTACCCGTATAGAGACCAAAGCTCAAATCTAACAAAAGCTAGCTTATTTATTTGAATTTGTTAAAACAACACAGCCATCAACTTACTGTGACGAGTGGTGTAAAACAGTTCATTAACGTCGAGTATACTTTTAATTGTATTACGACTAATTAAACTAAAACACGCTGTATAGTGAAGTGCAGGCACTTTTCAATGTCATATTTTACAGAAGACCACTTTTTACTTAAATTAAACAACTTAATATTAAGTTGCATTCATAATAATACTATATCTAGAACTTAACTAAACTTAGAATAACTGCTTCGGTGGTGTAGTGGCTAGCATGAACGGTTGCACACCCGGAGATCCTGGGTTCGAGTCCGGGTCGGGTCAAGTTTAGTTAGTCTTTCTGAATAGTAAGCCTCAGTAACAACCCGGGGTTGGGAAGTTGGCAGTGTTTCACCCCCGCGCCTTGAAGAGCATGTAAAGCCGTCGGTCCTGTGCCTTAACTCTCACTGGTCGTGTCGAGCAGTCGTTTCACCGGAGTATGAGAGTGACAGGAATAGAGAGTGCACTTGTGTCTGCGCGTACACTTGTGCACTATAATATCTCCTGCGCAGTAGTCTCAATGAGGTTGACCACCGTGGCCGGAATCGGTCAGGAGAACATCATCATTATCATATCTAGATTTAACTAGTTTTTCACATGACTCCGCTCGTATAGATAGTTATCTCCTATCATAATGCTGCTGTTTCTTGAGTAACAATGTGGTTAACAAACACATTCGTAAACATTTATATTTATATAATTATTGTGATAAAATCGATCAGTAGATATAATCTATATATACCTATATAACAAAGTCGTGTTAGTTACGCCATTTATAACTCAAGAATGGCTGGACCAATTTTTATGAAATTTGATATTTTTTCTCAGTCCGGAATAGGATAATAAGTATTAAAAGATCAGAAAAATTAACGAAAAAAAAAACTATAGTGCTAACGCTGGCTAATATGTAACTAATTATGTCTATTTAAAACGTATCTAGCGACTAACCCGAGCAAAGCGAGGGTGAGCCGCTAGTTTTAGATAAAAATTTGTTTTTAAATTACTGACGTATTATTAGCGGTATAGTAAAAATAAAACAGTTTGTAGAATAGTGATCCTGAGTGTACCTTCGAATAGAGGTGGACGGATCCAAAGTGGTGAATATAAATAATTACTTCTATGCACTTTTAATAATAAGGTTTGAATTAAAAACATAGCTAAGTGTAGTTTTCATCTCTATACCATTATTAGCTCAGCTCAGTCATATTATTAATATTTTGTTGTTTCTAAAATACTTTTTTTTTATTTATTTTGTAATTTGCCCGTAGGCACTGTCTGTAAATTTAAAAATTTTTAAAAAAAATTGCTGGCCCATAGATTGCTTTATGGGACGGCTACCTTTTATGCCACTCCGCTTATCAAGCGGAGACGCGGCGCAAACTAGTACTGAGTAAAGTAAAAGTATAATATACTAACGACTCACCCCCGTTTCGCTCGGGTTTGTCCCTAGCTTGCTTCCCCATACAAACTTTCATCCCCATTCTCACTCCCTTAAGGAATGATTTACGGGATAAAAAGTATCCTGTGTCCTTCCCAATGTCTCAAACTATCTTACCAAATTTCATCTAAATCGGTTTAGTAGATCCAGAGATTACCCCCTACAACGTCACAACCTCACAATTCACAAACTTTACCTCGTTATAATATTTAAAAATTAATATGTAAAAATATTAATTTTGCATTCTAACAATAAAATAATATCACTATTGTGTTATGGGTGTTATTATTATATTGTTTTTCTTTAATATTTTACTTTTATTTCTTTTGCATTTTTAGTCATCTTGTATACAATAAAGAGTTTTTAACTTACTAATTAATTCTAACAACCTAACAAACCAGTGTTAAAATAAAATAAGCATTAAAAACTAAAAACATCACATAATCATAGAACATACAATTTGATGTTTAACAAATATTGTTAAAATATCTTCACAAACAAGATATTTGCATATGAAAATACTAGAAACATGTTTTCCTAAACCATTAACGAAATAACAGCTGTGTAACAAAGCGGCGCGTGCGCAGACTGCTGATTGGCTAAAACTGCGATTAGACTCTATTCCAAGGTCACACTGACTCAGGACGAGTGCATGCGAAATGTGGTACACAGCAAAAGATGTAGCGGGTTCTATTTAAAAGTGCTTGTTAAAAGTCTAATTGAATAGTTCATTTCCATTTCATTAATGTGTTTTGTTATGTGTTTAAATGAATTGAGTATATAAATACGGTTTTCGCCATATTAGTTGAAATAGAATTTGTAGTTATTTTTCAAACCGTTTCAAACACATAATATAATATAGTTATAAAAAAATTAAGATACATACACATAAATACATGTCCATACCTACCTATATATTTAATTCAGAAAGATTTTTTTAAATCAGATTTGTATTTCCTGAGATTAGCGCGATCAAACAAGCAAACTGTGCCTCCTTATAATATTAATAAAATAATAATAATAATTTATAATATTAATGCCTAAGCGTAATAAACCCAGTATGCATAAATATTTTTGGTACAGGTCTGAGAAGAAATCTTTATCAGCACTATTTAATCACTTTTGCAAATTATAGTCATTATAAATTCATTACTTCGTAAATCTTGTAATAAAAGTTGACAAAACACACTAGATATTTCTATATAACAAAAGTATACGTTTTTTAAATTTACTTTGATTATAACTAATATTTTACACGGTCTCCCCGTATTTTTAAGACGTGTCATATGTTATTAATTAATGCAATTAGTATTAAATGAAAATATTATGTTTGTTAATTTCACATACGCACCAGGCCTTGAGGCGAGACTTCATTAGATAAATGTACTGACTACCATTACGCAAGTCTAGAATATTATGAATCTTAATCTTAAGAATTTAGTTAAACGTTGTTCTAATGTAAAGGTAGGAATAGTGCGTGCTGTTTTAAAAATATGTACAAGTCATTAACATAAATATTCACATCCTTTTATAATGTATACTCTGTTCTAGGTATATGTGTAAAATATATTATTATGAAGTACATTATAAAAAAGTATTTTTTGTTGTCTGTTTGCATATACCTAGGCGGTATTCTCTGGATTTTCTGAAATAATTTTTCAAAGCCTTTCATTAATGCTAAAAAACTGTACTATCGCTGAGTAGCATGTGTTATTTTTATCAACAAGTAGGGGGCCGTTAAGAACAAAATAATTAATTATGAATATGTTTATCAGTGATAATGTAATGAAAAACTAAATAGAATCAAATCAGTTGTTTCTAAGTATAGATAATAAATATATTTAATTTTATAGATTAAGAAAGATTACAATATCTACAACTGAAATCGCTATCTCTATAGCCTTCTTTAAAAATAACTACATTAAAAACAATTTACCCGTAATTTTTTCTTAGATATGCGTGAATATTTGACATTTTAAATAAAACTATCGGCTCGCGAAAAATCAGAAGATAGTTTTATTAAAAAAAAAAACCATTTACCCGCTCTCTCTTATGCCTTAACACAGCTGTATGAATCAACGCGGAAACGCACAGTGTCCTTGTTTGGCACATCGTATGCACATACAACATATTCTTTTAATTGTCACTATTAAAAAATATCCTTTTAGTTTTTTTTATTTATTCTAAAAATGGCCAAACACCATTCTTCGCGTGCCTTCTAGTTGCGTGAGACAAAATGTTACATAATTCTCACTGTTTATTTAATAAACTGTAGCCAATGTCAAGATATATTATGTTGCAGGCGTTCTATGAAAAAGACAAAGTATATAGTTGCTAGAAGTACAAAGATTTGAAGCCAAAATTTGTAATCTACACTACTATTATAAAGAGGAAATATTTGTATGTTTGTATGGTTGTAAATAAACCCAAAAAGTATGGGACTGATTTAGATGAAATTTGGTAAGAAGATAGTTTGATACCCTGGGAAGGATATAGAATATTTCTTATTCCGGAAATCATTCCTTAAGAGGGTGAAAATGGGGATGAAAGTTTGTTTTGGGAAGCAAGCTAAGGACGAACCCGAGCGAAGCGAGGGTGAGTCGCTAGTTATAATTATATCTTTATTAGTATTATAAATTTGAATGTGTTGGTATGTCCTTCTTTATATTAGCAACAGATCGACATGATTTTTTGTATTATAATAGACGAGCTGCAAAATGACGTAAGATTTTATTTTTACTTGGCATTTGATTAAATATCAATAGTCGAAATCTTTTACAATTAGTTAACTCGAATGTAGAAAGAGACATTACTATATTTATGAATTTATAATTTTTATTAATTTTCTTAAGAAAATAAGTTTGTTTGCTAGCTCTTGACGCCACTAGACTACGTCTTACTAATTCTGATAAAATTTTTCGCCCATTTTGATTATAATATGGTGAAAATACACTATTTTTGTATACGTTGAACTATCTTTTCATTCTATAGTCTATAGTCTTTGTAAACTCTGAATTTTAAGAAGCAGCACTAAGATAATGTGAAACCAGTTATTGTTTTAACTTTACGAAACGAAACAAAACACCAGAACAAAATAAAAGAAGAATTTTAGTAAAAAATTGTTGTTTTCAACATAATTAGTGAAAGAGGTGTAATTAGTAAAAAGACAAAGGCTTTAAAAATTTAAATGAGATCTCGAGACGAAAAGTTCATATTTTATTTATTTGTAAAAGACACCTGAATTTTTAACAGGCCGTTGTTTCAACGTTTTTCACAGACGCGTACACAAATGAATAGTGTAACTCGAGTAGTGCGAGGTGAGACAAATCTACATCTTACCTTGAAGAATGGTTGTCACATAAGTGTTTAGTTTTGCACTTACACTGTAACATTACATAAAATAAAAAAGGGAAAAGTTTATATGAATTTCTTTATGTTACAATTCAGTTATATGAGAGCTTTAAGCTGAGAAAAAGCTGTTTTTTAAAAAATGTTTACAAATAATGATTTTAAGATGCTTTTGCTGGATATTGTTAAAAAGTTACATTATTAGAAAGCTTTATAATAAGATTAATTAAAAAAAAATACTACGAAATTGTGAATTACTAGCAACTCACTCTCGCTCTGCTCGGGTTCGTCCCTAATTACGTTTTAACGTTTAGTTTAGTTTTCTCAGAGATGTAATATTTTCTCGTAGTAAAAATTATCTTATATGTTGACCCGGATAACCAGCTATCATCATACAAAATTTCATCAAAATCTGTCCAGTGGCTTTCTCGTGATGCGTTCCCAGACAGACAGACAAAAATTCCAAAAACTATAGATTCGGCCTCTGTATCGATAATAATTACAATTTCTAATAAGATTTTCCAAAAAAATATTTAATGTACAGATTCAACTCTTTTAATTGTATAATCGAATTAACGCAATGGCTTTATGTTGTGAAAGTACTAATAAATGAAATAAAATAAAACTTGCTAAAATGTATATTTGAACTACCTAGTTCTCTATATGAAAAAGGCAGTGCGTGTCAATTACATAATACTTGTAGTTACAAAATAATAAATACTGCCATGAAGAATATTGAGATTTTTTATTAATTGACCAAACCATAGAATATCTAGTCTGAATATATTATCTAGTCTGAATTTGATTTAGCGTTATTAATTTGTAATTAGTAGATTAGTGCGATTTTTTTTGCGTACGTAATAAGTCAGCGATTAGTGTCAATGGCATTTTACATTCTATAAGCATACCTATAGGAATTTTATAAAAAGTGTTTATATGAACGAACACACTAATATCATACTCTTAAGTTTGTCTCGACAAGGAACATAGTTTTTAATCCATACTAATATTGTAAATATGAAAATGTGTTTGTTTGTTTGTCCTACTTTCACGTGAACGACGGATGAATGACGGATTGGCGTGATTTTTTGTGGCTACTTTTTACCGCGGGAGATTATCTCATTCCCACGGGAAAACGCGTTATAATATTATATATAATTATATTTCTATTATTAATTTTGATAATGTATTATGTTAGATATGACGTACCGACATAAGTGCGTTCAATATAATATAATATATTCGTCCATACATTATGGTTGCCTTAGTACTTATTTATTCATACGAGTAATACTTGTAATACTGTACAGTAAAGTGTTTTTTACTCTATTTTAAAAATGAAGTCTTGTTTCTAAGATTTATATAAATATTTATACAGGATGATAAAAGAGAAAGAGAAGAAAAGTAAAAAAAACTTAAAACTTGATATTTTTAGTACGTATTTAAGACACTTTTCTTCCTTCCATAAACTGTGCGTTTGTTCTACGATGTTAGAGTCGATATGTATAATATATAAGATTTCATCGATTTTTAGGGTTGCCTACTTAAAAAGGTAAAAAAAGGAACCCTTATAAGATCACTCTCTTGTCCGTCTGCCCGTGTGTCACCACCGATTTTCTCAGGAACCGGTGGACCTAGCACGTTGAAATTTACACCACATACTATAAATAATAAAGTCTATAGTCCCTATTAGGTGTATAAAAATCAAGGTCGTGAGTCAATATGATAAAAAGATATGGCCAAATTTAGATTTCCGCGAAAACTTGTAAGTACCAAAATTTAACTTAATTTCCAACTTTTTTATTTTTCGGAATTTTCCCTTTACTTGTGCTCTAAGACCTTTCTTTTAACCAAAATGGACAATTCTAGGTCAACCGGAAGTACTCTATAAGGTTTGGGGCCAAAAACCTATATGGTAGTTCCCGTTGACCTAAAATCACGAAATTTGGCAAAAAGCAAGGTCTTACAGCACAGATAAAGGAAAAATGCCAAAAGATAAAAAAGTTGAAAATTAAAGTCAAACAGATTTCCTACAAATTTGTATGGAACCCTCGGTAGGCGAGTCCGACTCACACTTGTCCGGAATTTTTGAATTCTAAGAACCAATGTTTGTTCGAGAGATTTTATCTTTACCATATCGAGTAATTCGATAAAATAGTAAAGGTTTTTTTGCATTTTTTTGGTTCGATTACCGGTTCAGGTAAGTTTTTTAAAAAAAATCCAGTTACTATTATTTTTTAAATAAAGAAATGTTTTCTTTAAGTAAATATTGATAACTTCAACATTTAAGGTACTTTTCTTCCATGTTGTATCTATTTGATCCATCCTGTATAGACCAATAATATTTTTTCGGCTTTGTTAAAGTAACATTTGTATTTAATACCCATAGAATTGACATTAAAAGTCAATATTTCTGTACAACGACTACTTTGGGCTGAGTAGTCGTTGTTTCTGTATTAAAAGCTCTTTCGTTGAATTGGTTGGTGGTAATTTAGATCAGTGTTATCAAAGGAACTTCTTAAGCTTTCAAATGTATTCTTTCTGAGGCAAGTAAACAAATGAGTAGAGTGGAGTACGAGATGCGACAAACGTACGAACAGTAGCGAACACAAGTTTGAGTGATGTTCTTCAAAATCTGAGTACTAAGCAAAGTTTTTGTTGTCTACAGTTTACGTCAGGGGAGGAATTTTCAAAGACAGGTTGTATTAGAATTTTTACCTATAAAGGTAATAAATCTGCAGTGAGTACCTAAGGCCAGCTAATCACGTACTTAGCTGAAAAAAAATTTTTTTTTACTTAAAGTAATCGTAAAAAATGTTTTTTTTTCCAGCTAGGTACATGATTATTGTAATAATGGTTTTTTATAGATTGTTATACTATCATGACTCCAATTGATATAAATAGACAAAAAATATGATTTTAATTTTAAAATTGTAATTTTGAATATGTAATGTAGAATGAATTTTAAAAACTAAATAAAAAAATATACATAGGTACAACTTAATACTCTAAAAAAATGTGATAAAAGTTAATTGAAAACTGAATATTAATAATATAATCAGAAATTTTTTTCAACAATCTACGAGTAATCCGACAGGTCACTAGATAAAAATTAATATTTTTACTTTCAATATTACGCTACCTTTTTAATATTACAGAAATAGAGTTTGGAAATTTTAAACTGCATAATATTTATTGTTTTATAAGATGATTACCCATACAAAGTTTCATCCCCATTTTCAACCCCTTAAGGGATGATTTCCGGTATAAAAAGTATCCTATGTTCTTCCCAGGATCTCAAACTGTCTTCTTACCAAATTTCATCTTAATCAGTTCAGTAGATCCAGAGATTACCCCCTACAACGTCACAAACTCACAAACTTTACCTCTTTATAATATCAGTACCTATAGACAAAGTAAAGTATAACGTCATGGGACCTCAATTTCATGTTTAAAAACAATTGTAAAGAAATGACGCATATAAGTGCTCAAATCTGAGCGGATGCACATCCTATGACCTCGCCTGCTCAGCTGATAGTCTTAATCCAAATATCGTTATTATGCATGGGTGTACAACTGTTTTTATTGCTTTATTATTTTATAGAAACATATTGTGGGTTTTTGAAAATAAAATGAAATTGAGCCTGTAAATAAATATTAAGCAATGAGGGTTTTTCAAGTATTCGGATCGTACGTAATTCTTGAACGAACTTGTTTGTTATGTAAACTCACCGAAGCAATTGTGGCATAATGCTTAATCATGAATTATTATTATAATTAAAGCTATAATTTGAAGTAAACATAATATATCAAACGAAAAATATCAATTTGAAATAAACAATTTACATGAACGTACGCTTGAGTGCAATAAGCGACAACAGTAGAATAAAAACAATTTACTTATAAATATAATCGGTATCTATATTCCCATCGCGCTACAAAACATGGAACTCGTAACCATGACCACGTAAAACAAGGCGTATGTCATTTTTATTCGTACTGTTATTATAAAACGTGAAATTTGCAAGTTTGTATGTAGGAGATAACTCTGGAACCAAGAATCTCATTTTAAAAACTCTTTCACTGATATTATGGTACAGAATCTCTAAGTGATAAATGTTAATTATTTTGAATATATTGTGTCCTGAGAGATACTAATGTATTAATAGAAGTGACTGAAGGTCAAATAAAATATAGTTATGGCTAGAAGAGAATATTTAATACTATATACCTATAATTAATCAACACTTTATTATTTTAAACAAATCGATACTTAAGATGATAAACTCATATTATATATTTTTACTACAATTAGAGTATTTATTAGATAAGACACTATAAATAAATAAAAATATTAAAGCTCAAACAGTAAAACTAAAACATTTACTAAGAGACAATTCAATCATTTTTTTTTGAAATGAGTCGTACCTACAATAGAGATAGAAACAAAAGTCTTCATGCTTATATTCAATTACAACAATATAATTAATATAACAATATAAATAAAAAAAGCATTACATACCAAAATTCTCAAAAAAAAAAACGAATACCTCACCTTCCAAGAAAAAGATTAATTAAGAGAAAGGTTAAGCGCCTCTGGATTCCGATGCGAGCCATTTGAATGAGAAATTAGAATAAGATGGCAAAAAATATGAGCATTAGATAGAAGAGTACAACCGATAGGGGAAAGGGACAGGTGATGAGAACGACCTCTGATTGGCTGACCGCTTTTTATGCCTTACTTCCCCTAATTCCTAACGTAATGTTTATTCGAAATACCTCTTTAATTTTATCAGGTTACGGGCTTGTTTGCGCTCTCCTTTATTTTTATTTGAATTTTTAATACATCTTCCTTTAAAGGTATTGAAAATGGTTTTTTTTTGCTTCGGTCAATGGACTATAGATGGAAGTTACTACGCTAACAATCGATACATACTTAATATGCTTAATAACGAGACGATCAGTAAATTGTTGTTTATGGGTTCCATCGGCATTTGATGGTTTAGATAAATTCATGGTTTTTATGTTGACGGTATTTATTTGAATATATGTAGATTAATTAGACTATATGCCAGATATGGACTGAGTATGTTATATGACTTTATTTGAGTATTTTTTTAAATACATTTATAGATATTATAATATGTATAATATTTCTTTTATAAGATTTAGGAATTTAATTTACTAAAAAATAAATTTTAAATAATAATTTTATTAATGCAAATTATTATATGAATAAATTTAAATGATATTTTTTCATAATATATTTGTA
Source organism: Brenthis hecate (assembly GCA_951806755.1). Lineage (NCBI taxonomy): Eukaryota > Metazoa > Arthropoda > Insecta > Lepidoptera > Nymphalidae > Brenthis > Brenthis hecate. The sequence goes on from OX638260.1 coordinate 7,929,864, forward strand.
TTGAATTATGTTGATTTAAATAAAAAATTGATTTGGCCAGTGCTTGTATTTTACAAACAGACAAAAAGTTTCTAATAGTTGAGGATACTACCTAATAAATTAATAAGAATCGATTTTCTTAATACATACATAGTTTAGAATCTATAAATGTCAAAAAAGATATAAAAAAAATTTTTAGGTTAAAATTATAATATGGAAGTTACAGATGGACACTAGAATTTTATATATAAATTTAGAATTATATAAAGATATTTAATAACTGGTATCTTGGTTCAATGTACCTTTCAACCGTCTGTTCTCCACAGCTGCTGTCATAATACGTCAATAGAATTAAACTACGAGTCATATGCGTGGTTAAGCTACATACGTTTAGTATAATAATTGGATGGGTGACCGTTGTTTATGTGGCAGAGAGCTTTATATTTCCGTCTTATAATTACATTAGGGGGTATTTTTTATACATCTACGTGAATAAATTCTTAATTGAGTGGCATAGTGCATATACATAATCATGTTCATTCTTAAAAAATATTGAAATTATCTTTTTAAAAAATAATTAAATATACATATAACTATATATAACTAATTAGAACTTAATAAATAGAGCTTTGTTTGCTTTCATTTTTTAATAATATATTATATTAAGGAAATACTTCGTTAGAAATATCAAAATTATTAACTTGACTGAAAATTAATTCAAATTTTAGAATTTTTAATTTTTTTAAGTAACAAAAGGAAGGAAATGATAATAGTCTATATAAATTTAGTATGAGATGTTATTAATAATTTTGTCGTACTATACCTATGTGTTTTAAAATAATTAGGAGTTTTCATTGAAAAAGTAACAATCACTGTCACATCATTACTAACTTTCGTATTTATAAATTGTTTCGTATTTAAAACGTGGTAACATTATAAGTGAAAATGAAATATAATTTCCAAACAAATAGATATAATATAATTGAATCATTTATTTCTAATAGCACTCAGTAATACTAACCTCATTATACTACAACTATCTAGTATCTTTACTCATATGCACACACATACACAACACTTGTGTATAAATAAAAACGCAAAAACGTAGCCAACTGAAAATGCGTAAACTACTAAGATGCATAAACTATCTATACATATAATAAAATTGTAACCGAGTCGAATCTGTACATTAAGTATTTTTTGTAAATCTTATTGAAATAGTCATTATTATCTGTACAGAGGTCGAATCTAGATTTTAGAATTTTTGTCTGTCTGTCCCAGACAGGGAACACGCCACGAGAAAACCACTGGACAGATTTTGATGATATTTGGTATGATGATAGCTGGTTATCCGGGTCAACATATAGGATACTTTTTACTGCGGGAAAATATCTCATCTCTGAGAAACCTATACTATCCGTTAAAATGTAGTTAAAATATATAAGAAGGATATTTCTGTAGTGAAAGATTCGAAGTTCACGCAGATATAACTTTCATAAAATATAATTTAAGATTATTTCTATAAAATATTAATGTTATAAAAAAAAAATTCTCATTTTAAGAGCTGAGTCACATGGGTGTTGCTCTGATAGACTAAGAAAATATTCCTATCTATATATTAATTATAATATTATTATCTAGTTTAAGTACTAAAGTTTGGGACATCTTACTACAGTTTCAAATAAAATAAGCAACGAAATACGAAAAAAATCTTTTCTTCGGTAGTTTTTATTATACTCCGACGTACATCAAGCCATCTAACCTTTGTAATGTTACATTATACTATCATTTTATCAACAGACGCTTCTCACGGTGCTCTCTAGTGAGCCATGACCGCCTTATTTGGTTCACTTTTTGCAATGCATTTCAGATTTCCGCTTAACTAACTGTGGATATTTTACTTCAATTTACTTATGTGTTTTCTTAGAATTGCAATATGTGATTGTATACGCCCATTCCATAAATATATGTGAGGCATTTAACCGTAAAAAGATATGCTATAATATTTGTAAATGATATTAATCTAATAAGTGTTTTATTATTTTTTGTTTTGACTTTATATGTTAATAGTTCTACTTGAACGGTATTTATTCTTTATTTTATAAAAAAAAAACTAGCTGATCTGACAAACGTCGTTCTGTCCAAAGCTATTGGAATGTGGCAACCCCACAAACTTACAGATTTTTATGTTTTCCCGTCATTTTTTTCTAATTTTTCTCTTAATAAGAACCTTCCTCGAACTTCAACGAATATTTAAAAAAAAATTAGCCGTATTGCTCGAGTTTTGCACTTAACAATACATTTATTAATTTTTATTAATAAGTTAAAATAATTTCGAAATAACTTATTAATTAATGCAGTCTCTACTTTCATGATCTGATGAAATTTTACATAATGTCTATTCGATTTATTTATCTACTTTTTCCTTGAAGGAGTAATCCCTCTGAGGACTTTGTCAAGTAGATAGGTACTCTACATTTGTTATCGCTAAACTATAAGTTAAATCAAAATATTTTTAGTTATCTATAAGCGATACCAATTATAGTTAGATGCTATCTATAATTTGTTACTTTTTGAGTTGAGGCAATAATAAAAGATCTGAATTACTTAGTGAAAACAACGTTTCTATCACAGTAGCTAAGCGAAAGTAAACCTTAAACAAAACTGTACCGTTCTATGGATTTCAAAACAAAATTTTGTTTTAAATCTAGGCAGGAATTTCATAATAGGCTATTCGAGTGACCTAAAACACTGGACTTGAGAAGAAAAACTATAAACAATATATTGAATGGATGACTCGTGCACAGGTGTGGGTTACGCAATTCATAGGCTTAAGTGGAAATACTAAGTTATACTCTGGTTTTACTTCCTCTATATGCTTATATCTGTCCATTTGAAAAGATTTTTCCATAATCTTAAGAAGTTTTGGTCTTATAATCTTTCGTTAATGATTAGGTACTAATGAAATAATCTATACTAATATTATAAAGAGGTAAAGTTTGTTAGTTTGTGAATTTGTGACCTTGTAGAGGGTTGGTAATCTACTGATCCAATTTAGATGAAATTTGGTAAGCAGATAGTTTGAGACCCTGGGAAGGACATAGAATATTTTTAAACCGGAAATCATCCCTTAAAGAGGGAGAAAATGGGGATGAAAGTTTGTATGGGGAATCAAGCTAGGGACGAACCTGAGCGAAGCGAGGGTGAGTCGCTAGTGGCAAATAAAATCATCAAGAAAATTTTGTACATTACCACATTTTTATAATTTTTATAATTAAGAATTTTGAAATTGAATAAATTAAGAATTTTATCCATCACATTATGAAATAACATATAGACATTGTCGAATTAAAACACAGATGATAAAATATCTTAAACTGAATTTCATTCTTCCTTTTGCTTTTCATTTGGTATTTTTGTCATAAATGATTAATGTTACTAGTAACAAAAAAGCGATATATATGCGTAAGTTGAAAACACTAAAAACCTTAGCGCTATAATTCCATAGAAATTCCATTGAAAATATTAAAACGTGCTTCATAACGGGACGGTTTTATATTAATAAATACGGTCTCGAGAGTTTCTCATTTATTATTTTACACGTCGATATTGTCCGAGTGGCGGTCAAACTATTTCAATATGGCCACCGGCGGCCATCACTTCTGGAACTTTCGAACTATCCTAATTGAAATTGTTGTTATGTACAGCTATTTTCCCCTCTTGAAAAATCCCGTTCTATTAAGCGTGGATTAGAAAAAAGATTGGAAACTAGAGAGATATTAAAAAAATGGCCTTCTCAATGAATAGAGCTGTGTTGACGCTAAGGGATTTAGCTGCTAGTTCTGTAATAATATGTTTATTAAAATGTTTTTGTACAGATTGTGTCTTTTATAAAAAAAAGTATAATAATAGAATTAAATAGATAAAATGATCTACAATGTATTATAGTTATCTGTAAATATGAAACCATATAAAAAATAACTAATTGTGAGATAGTTGTCTTTAATTGAACTTATTTTTCTAAACGGAATATAATCAAAGAAATTGTAAGGTCATGTTCGTAATGTAACCTTTATTATTACTACGGCTCGTTGATTCGAGCTTTAACATGTGGTATCTTCTTCCAACAAACAAGTACTGAATTCCCTTAGAGCTTAATTTTATCGGATTCTCACATCCCAAATTACTTTTTAAACGACACAATCACCTACAGTAATAAGAGCCCGTAATTTAATTCAACCATAGATAACTTGTAATTTTACAATGGCAACACAGCGTAATGACAGCGCGCGAATTCCAAGCAAAAATGACGGAACGACGCGTTTCAAATCTTTATATCATACAATTTTGTTTTATGGTACTATACAATTTCTAAGTAATGAAGTTGAAATATGTTTTCCTTTTTGGAGTTTATTATTAGATATACTTAGAAAATAAGGTTATATTAGAATTAATTCTAATAAAGATATTTTTATTACTTGGTCTTTTTTTTTAAAGCTAAATATATCATTTTTCAAAATTATATGCGACATGATTCATAATGTTTTTTTAGAAATTATATCATATTTATAATTATTCGATAATTTTATGTGAGAGCTTCTCTTTAATTCTATCTATTATTAGATTTATAGGGGGATGAAGATGGGTAGAGGATTTTGTACAATATACATTTAACATTAAGACGACAATCAAGTCTAAAACATTCCTCTTAAAGCGTAAATTGATATTTGTTTTGAAATCAAAGTAAAACCATACTAATATTGTAAGTTTGAAAGTAACTGTCTGTTTATTTTCTTTTCATATTTAAACAATAAAACATAATTCAATAATATATTATTCCATACTCTATACAGATAAATAAAATTAAAGTGTCTGTTTGTAATGTCAAAATAACAGGTTTTTACTAAATGCATATGGAATTATATACGGTATTTATAAGAAAAACACAATTTTTAAATTTTTTGTCTGTCTGTCTGACTGTTTGTTCCGGCTAATCTCCGAAACGACTGGGCCGATTTTGACGGGTCTTTCACTGACAGGTAGTTGATGTTATAAGGAGTAACTTAGGCTACTATTATTTCAGTAAAAGAATTAGGGTTCCATTCAAAAAAATTAAAATGTACCTAGGGACGAACCCGAGCGAAACGAGGGTGAGTCACTAGTAAATAATAAAAAAAGGAAAGAATAGATTACAGCATAGGACGTACAAAGTCTCCCTTTTGCCACGCTTTGCTTTATTTGCGAGTGGAGTCGCGGGAAATAACTATAAACCCATACATTTTAATATTTTTATAACTTCTTAAAATAACAACATCCTATTAAAATATAATAAATACAACAAGGAAAAATATCACCTCATTAGTACTTAGATATTTATTCATATTTTATTTAGACTCGTTATTTACATAAGTTCCTACGTTTTTACACCGTTTTCTGATATTAGTAGGGTTTTGTACTTTTAGTGACTTAATTTACGCAAACAATAAGATGTTTTATTAAACCTTCTTAAGTATAAAATACAACAATGAGCATGTTTTTGTCTCTTGAAATTTCATCGCCTGAGATGATCAATATGCTACAATATCTATAATTAAGTTGGTAAGATAAAAATAGAATCCCAATAACCATAGATGAGTTATTGATCTATGGTTATCCATAGTAGAAATGGAATCTTATTACTATATAAATGCGAAAGTTTGGATGGATGGATGTTTGTTACTCAATCGCGCCAGTACGGCTGAACGGATCTGTATTAAATTTGGCACAGAGATAAATTATAGTCTGGAATAGCACATAGGTTACTTTTAATCCCGGAATATGCACGGTTCCTGTGGGATAGATTTATTTTTGTTTTTCACTAGAATCAAGGGTGAGCCGCTTGTTTGACATAATTCGTATAGAGGTAATGTCAAATATATGATAAGAAACACAAAGAATAGATAGGTTCGAAACGATGGTACAAGTTATTGAAATACGAAAATTGATCTCAGAGCATACCAGTTTAGTGATAAACTGTTAAAATACGAAAACTTCCACAATACTTCTTCTTCTACAATATATTTATGCCTTTTTAAATAAATCAACATTAAAAATTTTTACCTCTATACACGGCGTCAAGTTCTCTCAGTGACACAACAATTCCTACGCGAAAGCTTTTAAAGCTAAAAATTTACGTACATCACAGTACTTTAAAAGCTAGGTGTTTTGCCAAGACTAGACCTATGATGGAATGACGGTATGATTCAATAGTCATTACTCATGTATAGTATCAATTTGAATTTTCATTTTTTCTTCAATACTAGTTGTGCTATTTGGTTTGACTTGAAAATAATTAGTTATTTTTTTTAATATAATAATTGATACTTAAATTTTAGAATGTAGGTAAATCAAAATGAAGTTCTCTTATGTTCCGAAATGTTTAGTTTGATTTAGTATAAAAAAAAAACACATACGAAATAGATAGGGTAGCCGAAAAGATTTTTGTAGTCTATTAAAATCAGTATAAGGTTTTTATGTATACGTATTTGTCTTTTCTTCATTTCACGTACATTTCACGTTAAAACGAAGAGACGGATCGATGTGACTTTTGTCCGAAGATAGTGTCTTGAGAGAGACATAAGCTACTTTTTACTATGGGAAAATATCTCATTCTTAGGGGAAAAGAAATGATAATATATAATCAATTATAGGAGCATAATACTACAAATACGGTCACTAATAAAGATATAAATATTATAAAAAGTATTTACTGCTGGCCTCATAACTGTGACACAAAACTTTAGCGTAGAGAAAACCTTGGAAGGAAGATAAATTCATACGCACGTGTTCGATAGAAAATATATTACATGTTCATTAAATATAATAATAAATGTGAAGGTGAGTTTGTTTGTATATTCACTTTAACTATTAATAAGTTCTTTATTTCCAAAAGATAGTAAGTACATCCAGATGTTTGCTTAACACTTACTAAATCTAATTTGGTACATACTCATACAAATTAATGGTATACAATTGTCGATATGCTAAGATTCGTGTACTTTAAAAGAATTATTATGTTTTTTGTTTGTTATCACTTTAGGCCATACGAAGTCTTTGTTAAGGTAAAAAAAACTACTTCATTCTATAAGGTGGATTTCTATACTACGACCTTTTATATAATATTAGCAAATTTGAACAAATAAGCACTAATGCGACGAATTGTATTGTAAATATAATGAGCTCAGCGAGAATCAAACCCGCGACCTTTAAAGTTTGTGAATCATACTAAATTCACTTAAGCCCAAGCAAGACAAGTTAGCTGTTACACGCTACACAGTTCAATTGTGTTGTCTTCATCTGTCAATGTTGTCAGTTTCGCAAAAGAGGTTTGGAGATATTCCTAAGATGTGATAGTAGATGGCGATTAGAGGTCGCGAGTTCAACTTTCTACCTAAATAGAGAAATTACTAACTGTTATTGTGGGTTAGGCGTAATGTTAACGACTGTTTGCGATTTATCTTCATATTTATCGAAAACTAGTCTTTAATTGCGAATTTGCTTGTATTATTTGTTGTATTTATGTTATAGGAATTATTGTATATATTTTACAATATAGTCATGAGTTCTTAGTTCGATTTTAATATGGAATAGATAGAACGAAGAAAAAAGCGATGTCTTATAAAATTCTTTTTGTTTTTAATTATATTATAAAACTATTAACTAATATTATTAGGTAGTTAATAAGGTTATAGTAGAATTTAGAAATCATAAAAACCTGTCATTTATGTGTGTTTGTCCCGTTCTTACCTAGAAACAAAAAACAATCATTACTAACACACTTCTAAAATATCACACTTAATTTGAAGGATTTTTAATATACATAGCAATGAAACAAACACATATAACAGCATAAAATCCAAGACGTCATGTTTAATCACTAAAAGTTATTTTTCAATATATCTTTCGCAGAGCAATCTATACTAATATTATAAAGAGAAAAGATTTGATTTTTTGTTTGTTTGTTTGTACCGAATAGGCTCCGAAATTACTAAACCGATTTAAATGAAATTGGTTAAGAAGATAGTTCGAGACACTGGGAACGACATAGGATACTTTTTATCCAGGAATTCCTTAAGGGGGAGAAAATGGGGATCAAAGCTTGTATGGGGAATCAAACTAGGGACGAACCCGAGCGAAGCAAGGGTGAATCGCTAGTCAAAGAATAAGACAACTATAAATTATAGTAAAATCTCAAATCTATCATATATAGTACTTCAAATATTATCAAACGTCAAATCAAGGTTATATATTATATATTATAGTAAAGTGTAGTGTAGTATAGATACATTACACGACCCTGGCACACAATCGCGAAAACATGTAGCTATCTAGTTTTTCCATCTATATTTAGGTGTTTTATTAAATTGCATGCCTCGGTACGACATTGAACGAATTATCATTGTACATTCGTAAGCAGAAAGTACTTGTCGTTGCGTTTGGAAAATTAAATAGAATTTTCCATTTTTCCCGTTAAAATTTATGGTTTTTCTGCATAATTTATTGAGTTTTATTGGTTATTTTTGATTATTTATCGATTGATTTATTTAACATCGTTATAAATACAAATAATCAATACTAATGCTTGTACTTGGCAAAACTCATGCTCCATCGACACAGGCCGCGTAACGTGATTCATATTATTTTTTTAAATAACAAATCACATCAATAGTAATTAATATTTAAAATGTTAGCAATACAACTTATTTTTATTATTACCTAATTATTCCCTCGATGAAAAAATAATATAGTCAGCTTCTAAAACTTTAGGTCTTACGTTTTCCTATTTGTATTTAGTTGTAAATTATGTTGGAAAATTTTGTACATGACGAATAATATAGTAGGAAAATCATTTAAACTAATTGCAATTTATACAATACCTATATTAGACTTGTTTTATATTGAAATGGCCTTGAAATGCAATCTTTGTTTAAATTAAGGAAATATTAGCTGTACGCCAATTTTTTTTATAAAACTGGCGTTATTTAACTACTTTTACTAAGATGATGAATCTATTAAGCATGTATTTTTGTCTACTTAGTATGTCTGATTTGTGAATAATATATATAAAAATTAACAATTTAGTATGTCTACCTATACTTTTTACTATATATTATATACATCCTATACATTAAAACAACTTCTTCATGTACTTATTAGAATTTCGCGTGCTTTCTTGAAAAGTTTCAAAAAACTGTTGCACAAAACTAAACGAGGTCTAATGCTAGTACGTTTCGTAATTTTTCTACTACGTCGATAAATACATGCAGCTAGATTCATATTTATAAAGGTTACAAATAAAATATTTGCATTGGCACTTGACTTTGTACTTAGAGTTAGAATTTTAAACGTGTGTGTCATACCTATCATGGCTATTAGGAAAAACCAGTAGAATATATTATGTTTAAAACAGCTTATTTGTTAAAGGATTTAATAATTAAATATTATACATTATAAATAGAAAATGCACCTCAAACTTTACGTTTAGAGTGGACAGAGAATATATGGTCAAGTACTTGATTTTTCACTACGGTTGAAAGCTTTTTTTACCATGAGACAATGAGACATGAGGTCACTCAATCAAATGATAAGAGAATTAAAGACTCGATCGACCTGATGGAGAAAAACTATTTTTTTCCCGCGGTGCCACTTGCAACATTGATAAAATATAACGTATGTTAATCAGGCTCATAAACTTAGCCATTACAGCGTGAAAATTAACAACAAACAAACGGTCATAAACTTTCCGATCCAGACCTAATCTAATTACAAATTACATTATACAATTAAATTAATTACAATTATGTTAAGTGGTTTCTGCTATATAATATACTTATATGCATTGTAATCTATATATTTTTTGATATAGCTGCTTATCAAGAGATGGACCATAATCTCTATTCACGCTATAAGGAAGAAAAAAATAGAAAGTTACAAAATATTCTATACATATTATTTTTGATATACATATGTACATATATATTTTAACAATTTCGTGCGTCAGTTTATCACGACCTCGGCGGGAATTTAGCTGAATAGCCTCGCCTATTTACCTACTTGTCGGCTTACTGAAACCTGTTATGTGAATAAATTCTGAGAACTATTCAATTTATGTTTATTCTTGTAAGTAACGCTTAGTACATAACAATGCTTTGAGTTTTCACTTTGTGCGAAATATTAGGATTGTGGTAGTAATATTACTTAAAATTAGGGTCATGAGTTCAGTCCCGTTCGATACAAACGGTTGGATTTAAAGATTTTTCCAAGCTTTTAGGATCCCTCTTTAGGTTGATCGGTTTGTCACAGATTGTTTTTTTTTTCATCTTTGAAAATAATTAGCCTAAAAGTAATGTTGAGAAAAATATATTACTGTCAGTCTCACTTATAGTTCTAAAATATAATGAAAATATCAAATATTTTTATTCATTTAAATAAAAAACATGGTAGGTACGTATATATATACATATATATAAAAAAAATACGAAAGAGATTGTAATACTTATTCCATATTTTCTTCCTTCTTTTGATTCATCGAAAATATAAAAACTGCCAAAAATTGAATTCAAACGAAAACTTTTTTTTTGAAAAATTAAACAAATAATTTTACTTTTCATTTTATAACTATATACTACATATATAATAAAATTTAACTTTTATTTGAGTACTTAACATTTAATAGGCAACACTGTGACGCAAACGAATTGCGGTTTATAGGCAACGCCCAGTGATAACGTCTCCTTGCCTAATTACGCGATTGGTTAAAATAACCGGAAATCGTATGGAATTTTAACAACAAGTAGTTACTTCGTAATAATACTTATTACTAATTTTATTGCTACTCGACTACGTTTCCGATGTAAAACCGTCTATATAAACATGGTTCGGAATACTTAAACGATTCTTTTATATTAATTCACTTTGTCGGCTTGTTTGTATCAACTATTTTAATCTTTTTACGATCATTAAGGTATCTAAGAAGAAAAAATATTATTAAAATTAAATTGCTGATGTTGCTTATTAATAAAAACGTCAGTGATAATTTTTTTTAAATAAAAGGTTGAAATTGACTCCAAAATCACTTTTAAGGTAGTTAACTCAAACTTATCTTGAAATTTTTGTTGAAAAGATTAACTTCAATTTAAATAACACCTTTTAAGATAATACCTAGAGCACCTACCCCTTATTTGGAATTCGGTTAAATAACTTAAAATAAAAATAAAAAAAAATACATCAATATTAAACGTGACATAATATAATATAAATATTGAAAATTAATAATAGGCACTAGATTGCTTAAATCACCCATGCCTACGTCATCTCCTTAATGATTCAAAGAAGACGGATGCAACTAGCTCATTTGCTACCAATATATTTTATTTTAGTCTTAAAACTAGTCGAACTTGGTTCATTAGATCATACTTGCGAATTGACCTTGTGGCACTCTAAACATAAGTCCTTAGTCCTTAGACTTGTTTAGGTCTTGCTAACCTTGGTCTACATCACTGGTACAATAAACTAATCGCCTCTAAAACGCTCTAAACTAACAAATCATTTCAAACGCTCAAACTATTATCGTTACGCCCATTTTATCATACGAAAACCGACCAATGCCATGTCAAGTATCTAACAAATTACGACTATTGAAGTGTTATGTGAAAATATACTTTATTTTTCGGTGATAAAGTTGAAAATATAGTTTTATTTGTAAATAACTGTGCTAATGTGTGTTGAAACAACAAACGTGAATGGACAGGCACGCACACACACAAGCTGCGAATGTCACGAAATCTAGCCTGTTTCTAGGTTAGAACATGCGCGGGCGCATGTCCGTTGACCATGATTTATTTTTATTTGAATATTCTATCATATCAAATAGAATATTATGTTATATATTTCTGTTAACAGTTTAGTTATTTATTTATTTGCAAAGGAAACATACAGTACAATAAATATTTAGATTATAAAAATATAAAAGTAATCCAATCGAGTTTTCACAGATATCAGTAATTCATTATTTGTGACTTTCATCAGCAATAGGTATATAATCTATGTCATTATACCTTATATAGACCAAAAAACATCTTTAGTGGTGCTGTTATATGAAAATAATTCAAAAAACGAAAAAAAACGATACTTCAATCACATATGTTGGCAACAAAAAATTAACTTTGACATAATAAACCTGACATAAAATCAGCTTTAATCTAAAATATTTAACAAACATATATCTATACATATAATAAAATTGTAACTAAGCCGAATCTGTACATTAAATGTTTTTTTAGAAAATATTATTGAAATAGACTTTATCATCGATACAGACGCCAAATCTATAGTTTTTAAAATTTTTGGCTGTCGTCTGTCTGTCTGTTACCGCATCAAGGGAAAACGACTAGATAGATTTTGATGAAATTTGGTATGATGATAGCTAGTTATCCGGGTCAACATATAGGATACTTTTTATTGCGGGAAAATATCTCATCTCTGAGAAATTTATACAAAATGTTAAAATGTAAGAGTAGGGACGAACCCGAGCGGAGCGAGGGTGAGTCGCTAGTTTATGTATATATTAATTACTTGATAAAATAGTAATATTATAATAATTCATTCAGGGTGTATGTATATGAGGGAGGTTTTCGTCTTGAAGACTGAAAATAATATCTAGGATTTATCCACTACGTTGTTAAACGATGGTGCTCTCCATGGCGACCTTGTAGCTCAGATCGGCGCCGATTCACTGTTTATTTGATACAAACCTGTTATTCGCTTTCGACTCGCTTTGTAACTGGCCAACTAGATACTTGAATAGATATTTCTCATCAAATTTTATTATAAAACTTCATTTGCAGGTTTCATTTTACATAGTTTCATGGATTTCACTTAGACTTGCTCTATATATTTTAAATGGCGTGTTTAATAAAAGCACAAGTAGCTTAAATTGTTCCTTGGAAGGAACTTAAAATCGTATGTATGTTTGTTTATACTTTTACTTAAACAACAATAACTTTTTTTAGTTACATATTTCAATTTTTTTCAAATTTTTATATTTATTTCTATTTGTGCTGGTTTAAAATTATTTTGGAAAGATCATTTTAGTACCTAAATATAAAATTAATATTCTATCCATAATCTCCTTTCTATCCATAATCTTCCTTTCATTTTCTCAAGCAATATCCTAGTATTAGTTTGAACTTAAGACTCATAGGCGTAGTTAGACTCGTAGTGCGTCTAAACTTAGACCTAGTGCTTTAGCAGATATTTTTTTATAATTTTAAAATAACGACTCACGCGACTTCATTTCACGATATAGCAAAATCAAAGCGTATACGTCAAAATTTTGGAATGGAGTTTTGTCACATAGACAGCTTTCATCCAAATTTAAAGGAAATGAAAAAATATGACACAACATAAAAAATAATGTCACTGTTTAAGTTTTGTGTATTACTCTATGGCTTCACTCTCATATGTTTCCATTTAGTTTATGACCGCTGTAGCTATAAAACTCTATTATATATCTACAGGAGCTGCTAAAAAACAAACACAAAAATTATACATATTATAATTGATATAGCTCCTATTATAAGTTAACAAATAACATAACATAACTAATAGGCCACTGTTAGTCATATAACTATCCTAAAGATGTCGCTGCCTGTACACTAACTTTTTACTAAAAATTGATATGTGTATGTATGTTTCCCTATGGACTGTAAAACGGCTGGAGCGATTTTGATGAAATTTTCAAGCAATCTTCAGATTAGTTCAATTGTTAACCTGTGAAGTTTGGTAGCGATCGGAATTTTAAACGCGGGCAAAGCTGGTACTGCTAGTAATATGAAAAAAAAAATACTTGCGAATGCAACCGAGCAAAGTGAAGCTTTATCGCTAGTTTACGTAGAAATGATAAAAGTAAAACCAAAGTCACCTATTGAGTTGAAAAAACATTGAAATACTTGCAAACACTTCACTCAAGGCACACATCGTTAATTCGAAACAACACCTTTAAAGTATACACGTTATATTTATATTTAAACACTCCATATTGATTTTGCATACAATAGATGCATTTTAGTTTAATTAATTTTATCACAAAATATTTTTTTCTTTGTTTGTAAATCTTGTTGTTTGGTGGTCTTCATTATAATAACGTGCCTATATTATTTATTTTTACGTACATAAAAAGTTACTTTATGTAGGATCTATAAATAATATGTAGTAGGTACTATTATAGTTGATACTATATTTTTTTATTTTTCTAAAATTATTCTAGGAGTTGGCTAATTTCATGATATTAATAAATAAACCCAGAGATAATATGCGCAATTAATTTAGAAATCAAGATAATAGTGAGATATTGACGAAAATAATAAAAAATTATGCACGTAAAAAAATGTAGTACCTACATTTTACCCCCTACCCATGGGTAGGGGGTAAATTGGAACCTCGAATGATTTGAGGCCATGTATGTTGATCTACAAACAACTTAAATACGTAAAAAAAAATGTTCTTAAACCCCAGATATGTACTGAAATTAATGTTATGGAAATTCAACTTATAAGTAGGTATGCTTACTATAGTAAAAATTAATAAAAAATTAGCCTTGAAAATTGCAAGCGTAGCCTGAATCTAACATTAGTCTGTAACCGAAGCTGTTATAAACCAGTAGCATCTAAAGTTCAACAGTTAATAGTGTTTTTTTTCAACCCTCATCAATCACACCCAGCTCGTTAGACAAAATCATTCAACGTCACTTATGAGTATGTTCTGTTTTGTTTAAGTAATGACATTTAGGATTTTGATCGATGATTTTGATCCACAACGACCCACTTTACTTTCGATTGCTTTTTAAAAAAGTATACATATGTGTTATAGAAATTAGGAATTGAAGTGAATGTGTTGTTTGATATTTTAAAGACAGTCAATAATAAAAAAAAAGTTATACTTCTTTTGGCACGTTTGGAAAAAAATATGAGAGTAAAATTTTTACGATGCGCGCGCACACCGACAGCCAAAAAGCGACATGATGAAGTTACTCTTACCAGAAAGCGACATGATGAAATTGGCTGCATTACTTTTACAAACAACAAAGAGTTGTGACATACGGAATGAAATCTTTAGCTATTTTTGTTCTGTTTCGCCAAAAGTATAGGTATAACTTCTTACGTGCGTATACAAATGCACACACTTTTTTTTTTAATTTTCCAAATCTGATAACAAAAGTTTATACCTATATAGTACATTTATACATAGCATAAAATGTATATTATAGCACCATCTTAAAATTTTATAATCAAAGAATGACGAAAAAGCTTTCAATGATACCCTTATTTTATTATTACAACTTATTTTGTCACGTAAACACGCACAAAAAGTTTTGATGACACGTGATTCAGTTGTGTGGCTCAGTTTGTAGTAACCCTACTTGCTGTACCACCGGTCGCGGGTTCGAGTCCCCGCTGGAGGCATTAATTTGTGTGATGATAACGAATGCTTTTACTCCAGTCACAGGTATTTAAATATAATATGTATGTATTTAAAGTTATATACGTGTAGTGTATCAACTATCTGGTATCCATAACACAAGCCTCGTAGCTTACGGTGGAACTAGATGGTGCTATGTGTTAATGTCCAAAATATTTATTTATCCCAACATTTATTAAAATCGATTAAGTTATATATTTTGTGCTCCCGATACTGTGAATCCTTATAAAGCAAACGCAATGTTAAGTGACGAACTAAATGAAAATAATTGTCATATTATGCGAAAGTACTAAACTAGTAGGTACATACGTACGATATGTGTATATATAAAACAAATTCTTAAGATAATTTGAAGTCATAATTACATATAATTGGATAATAAATCAATATATTATGTTGTCTATGGAGGTATTAACATTCTGACATTTATTTATCTATGTACACTGCATACCTACTGGAAAGACGGTTACGAGTTCGATTCTCGTTATGTTTGAAGCGTATAAAGAATATAGCTCGTTATAATAATGAAATTAATCTCTTAAGAGCTCTTAGTACATTGTGTGGTGTTCCAAATTATACTAAAATTATTAATGAAAAAGTTTACATATACATATGTTTGTTACTCCTGCACTGAAACGGCTGGGCAGATTTGGATGAAATTTAGTATACAGATAAACTATGATTTACAGTAAAACATAGAAAAAATTTGCAAAAGCTAAACAAGTGTAAAGTCTCCTTAAAAAAAAGAAAGTAGTTTTAAATGTAGGAACACCTCATTAAAATCACTACACTATCTAACTACCCTAAACTCTGAAGGAGTATAGCAATACGTAAATATTATATTTGGATAAACATGTAAATATTTAAAATTAAATAGTCTAAATATTAAAAAAATTGTCCCTTAATTTTTTTTTATATAGAAAATACCTTAAAATGAAACCAATCTGCGACCTTAGCGCAGTAACAACATCTTTGACAATGAAGGTGTTTACGTAATTAATATGGAATTACATATATTGTTTGGTGTCACTAATATTGACCAAGGCTTCGGCGTTATGTTACTTTACAATGTTGTGTGAAATCGAGCGGAATGTGGCATTACCTATAAATAAGTCATTTTTTGTTCGTATGTGACGGATAACCTCTAAAC
This sequence comes from Brenthis hecate, assembly GCA_951806755.1. NCBI lineage: Eukaryota > Metazoa > Arthropoda > Insecta > Lepidoptera > Nymphalidae > Brenthis > Brenthis hecate. Next base: position 7,946,509 of record OX638260.1, read on the forward strand.
TATTTAATAGACTATCAAAAGCTACATATCCTTTGAAATATCTGTTATTTAACATTAGTATTTCCAGTGACCATGGTTGCTGTAAAGCATTTGAAACGTCGGGAAATAAAAATCAAAATTAAACAAAAACATCCGAAAAGATAGTTTTAACGTTTTGTAAAGATTTTTCTAAGATGAGATAAATAAAAATGTCTATATGTTGACCCAGATATCCAGCTATCATCATACCAAATTTTATCAAAATCTATCCAATGGTTATAAAATGTAAAAAGCTTCTATTGTTAATTTAAAAAAAAACGATACATCACATTAGTATGCTAAAGATTTTGATAAAAAAAAAATAATTTTATAAAAGATAATAAGGAATGAAGTGATTGTCTCCAGGCTATTTCATGATGATAGAGAATTATTGGAACTTCCATTTTTACTTACAAAAAAATAACATTCTTAGTCCCGTTCAGATTCTTTCTCAGGACTGAGACTTTCGAGGTCATCCCTTCAGTAAAAAATGTAATAATTTAACACCAAATATTCTTATAAAATTGAATCTAATTAACATTTTATTGTATAGAAAATTTCATTCAAGATCTAAAAAAAGAACCCGCGACCTTCACATTTCAGCTATCTGACCACATTGCAGAACCATCAAAAATGTGCTAAAATAAATATCTCAAAAAATGATCACTCTTCGAAGCGATGGCCGCGCGTCGGCGGAAACAGATGTTTGTAATGACTTGTATAGTAAAGTATGAATAGGTATAAGTACTATGATATTATCATCACTACGTTATAAAGGCTGAGGACTTCTTATTAAATATCAAATAAAGTAAATTTAATCTAGACATATTAAATTACAATGTTGATTGAGTGACTCTTCAACTCACTGAATAACAGACAGTGTGACAAACCATACGAGCTCCAAAATGTGTGTTTGTGCACTGTTAAAAATGTATATCTGTTAACGCAGCTCTAAGCCACTAATGAAAGAAAAAAAAATGTATTATTATCTTATAAAAAAATCTATTTAAACAAATAAAAAAAATCTAATATAAAAATTATAAAAAATGTGTTGGAAGTACATTTTTAAAACAGTTTTGTAATAAATCAGCTGTAGTAATTTTATAAAACATCAAAGTTGTAAAAATAATATAAAATCTCTTTCTAAATAATAAATAATTTATAAATCACAAATAATTTTAACAGAGTAGAAAAAAATCTAATTTTTTTCTGATGTATTTACGGTTTAATTGTCCTGAAAAATCTTAGTCTCCATCGTGATGTTTGTTGTAAAGCATTCGAAACGTTGGCAATCAAAAATCCAAATATAACCGTGAAAAAATCCCAAAAAAAATAAACTCTACTATCATAAAGAGGAAATATTTGTATTTTTGTATGTTTGTAACGAATAAACTCAAAAACTAATGGATCGATTTAGATGAAATTTGGTAAGAAGAAAGTTGAGACCCTGGGAAGGACATAGGATATTTTTTAACCGAAAATCATCCCTTAAGGGGGTGAAAATGGGCATAAAAGTTTGTATTGGGAACCAAGCTAGGGACGAACCCGATCGAAGTGAGGGTGAGTCGCTAGTTTTATATATAAATAAGCCAATTAAATATAAATAAATTGCACGAGCGAAGTTGCAGGTAAAATATAACAATAGATAATAGTCTAAGGGATGACGTAACGGTTCATTACCAATACTAAAATTATATTTTTAGCGCGCTCTTAAATAATACTTATGTACAAGTATGGAGATAATTAACGTGAGTTTAAACGACTTATTGTGTTATTATCAAGGCTTCTTAGAAATTATTTTGATAAAGCTTAAAATACGCATGTTTGTGTGTACAGTCCTGAGATAATGGACGATTGTCATAATTACTACATAAATGTATGTATGTATGTATGTATTCAGCCCTTTTTAACGTCCCACTGCTGGGCACGAGCCTCTCTTCAATACGAGGGGGATCAGGCTATCCACCACTCTGACTAAGTACAGCTTGGCGGACTTTACAAGTATTTCGAAAACTTGCTAGGTTCTCTCAGACATGCAGGTTTCCTCACGATGTTTTCCTTCACCATAAGGCAGATGATAATTATGTTAGAAATCATCCGTAAATATCAGAGGTGGGCCTGGGCCTGGGCTTAAAACTTGCTTCACTCGGTTGCCCAAGCAAACGACTACTGGACTACAACTGCCTACACAGTTTCTTAGGAAAAGCTAAAAACCAATAAAACTCTTTAGTATGACTAATGCTAGAAATAAGTAAGAAGATTTCGTCAAAATTCTACAGAAAAGTTTAAGGAACACAAAGTAAACCTAAAGAAACCCATGATACAACATTAGTAGAGGCAAATATGTAAGAAATGGTTATATATCATTCATAGAGAGGTTCGAGTAAAAATGAAATACATAACTACAGCTAATTATTGTGTAATTAATGACCGCCATCAGACTGTTTAACAACGTGCAATTATATTACAATTATTACATATACGCATTATTTCGTTACTGTTTTAATAGTTCTGAACTTTGTACGAGTTGCTGCAGGTATGTTATTAGTCGTAAGTAAAAAGTATTTTTAATGTTAACATAAATTTTTAAACTTCAATATTTGAAAATTTCTCTCACTTACTTTGTGTTGATAATTTTATATTTGTTAACATTTTAAATTAAGTATTAGTAAAAGAAAACCCGAAAAATCGGGTTAGTCTATATAAAGACAAAGCTTTATTTATCTTTCGATCTAAATACATAAAACCAAGTAATTATCGAATATTGCCACAATAAAGCATTGCACGGTTACGATTAGTAACAAAACCATTTACTCATAAATACTACATAAATTAGAAATACATATTATCTCTATTATTTGATACAAATATTATTTTCAATTATCTCCGCTTGCATTACGGTGAAAACACCTTAAGGAGACCTCAAGGAAAACTGCATGTCTGAGAGAACCTAACTAGTTTTAGAAAGATGTGAAGTTCGCCCGCACTTGGCCAGCGTGGTGGACTATGGCCTGATCCCCCTCGTATTGAAGGGAGGCCAAACCCCAGCAGTGGGACGTTATAAATTGGAAAATTAAACGATGTTGTATCTATACCATAATTTTCTCATTTAAAAATATTTACCTACATTCAATATTTAATTGCAATACGAGGAAAAATCAAAATTGCAAAACTCAGCACTATTGTTTAGAAGAAAATGTGATGACAGAGGCTGTGTAAGCAGGTTTATAATAACTTTTTTCATTTGTTATGTCCGATGAGAAAAATAGTCATTGTTGCAGTCCTTTACTTAATTATAGCAATTTTAGCATCCCTGACAGTAAAATTGTGTTTTGGAAATTATCTAGACTACATGGGTATAGAGTTAGACGTCATTCAAAGTAAGCGAAAATGACGGAGTTCACATGAGGTTTAAAGTTTAAACAACCCTTGTGTTTTAGTATATTTTCCTTAAATAATTGAAATATTACTATTACTTAGATGATTCATATTTTAAAAGATATTGTAAAAGACATTTATTTAAGTCATATATGCAAAAAAAATTAGCTTATGTAATCCAAAGTTGATTATATTTAGAGATCTAAAAAAATATTTAAAAGCTTCACTTTAAATAGAGAATGCAGCCTGCTCATTTTCTTCGAGCTTTTTAAAAATGAATCTTTTATAGATTTTATTTATCTATTTATACCTAACTAGTTTTAAACGTTCATTTGGAGACCAAGTTTTATATTAGAAAAAAAGATAAAATAAAAATAAAATTCAGAGATAGTATTTAGTAGTCGGGCAATACAAATATTTAGCCCTATAAGAGAACAGAACCTATGACCGTCAAATTATTATGCAGACACTGGAGCAAATCTGATGTCAAATTCAAATAAATTCTTCCTCAAAATACGGAAATGGAGTAGACCTTGTCACACCGCCTTGGGTCCACGTAGAATACTAGATTTCTAACGATTTCCTTAAACTATGAAATTTATTAACCTTAGGTGTCTGTTTAGAATTATAATCAGCACTTGATTCCAGTGTCGCGTATAACTAAACCCTCCACAGAAACACATTTTCTTTATTGAAGTGAAACTTCTTTAGAATCGTTGTGATTTGAAACTCGATGAAACGGAAATGCGACACGAGAAGAGCCAAACATTTAATTATATTAGGATTAAGCCGGCGAGAGAATGAGATAGAATACATTGCCATGTTGCCATGGTAACCATTAGTGTTATCTGACAAATATACCTATAATATTATATTCTTTCCGTATATAATATGTTATAAATATATGATTGTAATATGCCTAATATGCCTTATTTAATTATTGATTTATTTAAATTTAATTCCGATATTTTCCAAACAAGTTTTACTTCAACCGCGCGTAAAGAGTACACGAAGCATTTTTTTTATTTTTTTAATCTGTTGGTTAATGCGCTTGAGTGGTTAATATCCATACATATAGGTATAATAAGTAATTACATTTAAATTAAGTTTTGATCAGCTAATTCGTAGTTAAAATTAATAATCGCATAATTTTATACTAAACACATTTGCTAAAGTTCTTATTGATTTTTAATTTCCTTACGTCGTACAATTTCAACTCTTTTGGAACTCTACTACTCGAATACCTAGAGTATAGAGGTATAGAATTCTGAAATAATAAAATGAACAAAAATACGACTGTAGCAAGTAATTTTTTTTATGTAAAACCAATATTTCCTTAAAAATGTAGAAATATAAAAAAAGAAAATATTTTCCTATAGCTATTCTACATATAAGAACTAAACAAAAACCAATTTATAAAAACCCGCATAGCTATATTAAAAAAAAACAGGTATTATTTCTTAATTATTTCACGTGTAAAAACTATGCTAATTTACACGAATCATGTCGAATTGGCTGTAACATTAATACTTTGATTATTTAAATAATTAAAAAAAAAAAACATTCAGAGTTACCTAAGGTTTTTTTTTAATTTAAATAATTAAAAAAGCATTCACAGATAACTCTATACCTGAACGTAGCAACAACAAAAAAATATTTAACTTTCTTATAAAGCACGTTAATAAAGGGCAGCTACTAATTAAGTGGCCAAGGTGTGGGAGATTATCATCTCATCGAGATACAACGTAGTTAATATGTTCTTTTCTTTATTTTTAGACCAGTATTTATTGTTGCTATATCTGTTAGAATAAAACTAAACTCATTTTTTATGTTATGTGCATGGTTTTATAATTTAGTGTTTTCATTTTGTTGCTAAAAGTTAACGTTCTGTTTATTTTAAATATTCTATAAAAATATTTAAAAAAAAGTGTGTGTGTACTTATGTACGCACGTAAGAAGTTATACTTCTTTGGCGTAGCAGAACAAAAATAGGTAAAGATTTTATCACAACTCTCTGTTTATAAAAGGAATGCAACTAACTTCATCATGTCGCGTTTTGGCTGTCGGTGTGCGCGCGCATCCTAAAATCTCATATTTTTTCCAAACGTGCCAAAAAAAGTATAACTTCAAAAAAGCTTTTATCATCTCCAAGTCCCATCTTTAGATCATCGTCATCACGTGTAATGGAAAGTATCATCATACGAACACATAGGTACAAACCCAATTTCAGCTCTCCTACTATTTAGCATCAGGCAGTTCCATTCCCAATACCACGGTTTCATCATCATATCAGCTCGATGGTACCAAAATTGTCGCCAAAATTACATAAGTACCAAAAAAGTGGTCGAAAAATGGTCGGAAAATTTTGAAACGGACAACTTGAAGACGAACATTGCAAGTCAATAAAAAGCTTGTAATAAAATGTGAGATAAAAATAAAATGAAATTGTGATAAGAAATATGTAATATATTTGTGTTTAATTATCTTTTTTACTTTATGTAATTAAGTATAATCTTAATTAAATGCAACCTTCGTAACTTTAAAAATTGTAACATTTATTGTTAAATTTCCATAAAACTAGATATTTATCTAAAGCTATGTCCAATATTATTAAAATATTTTAATGCTTTTGAAATCATTTAAAGCAGTATGAGTGTTAGTTAGTAAATTTCCACTTTTTCTTAGTTGCACCACGTTGTATTTAATTTTTAATTAATGTTTAGTAATAATATAATTTAGTTTTACTTCCCATTGGCAAAGTCGCAGATTTGTACTGATAACGTACATCCTGAAGTTAAAATACTTCCGGTATAGAGCTTATTTTAAAGTTACAACCATAAAAGCTCATATAAATCCCATCAAGTACAGTATCATTTACAAAATATCTAATATGACGTTATTATAATATATTAAATGATTTATCCCACTTATTAAATATAAATAATAATAATATAAATATGTTGGAACATTAACACAGCACCATCTAGTTCCATGGTAAGCTACGAGGCTTGTGTTATGGATACCAGATAGTTGATACACTACACATACATCACTTTAAATACATACATATTATAAATATAAACACCCATGACTGGAGTATAAACATTCGTGCTTATCACACAAATGAATGCCCCCCGCGGGACTCGAACCTGCGACCGCTTACACAGCAAGTCAGGTCACTACAAACTGAGCCAAACGTGTCGTCAAATATATATAGTTTAAATGGTATCCTTAACGATATTGTATTAGCTAAATTACTTGAAGAAATTATTTATAAGTAGACTTGCGGTGTGCCACAGGCTGCTATCAAGCCGCAAACATGGCGACGCACTAAACGGGAAGTGTCGTTTTTAATTTATCATTAATTTGAAAATGACAAAATTATATTGTTTAATATAATCTGTCATTATACCAGGAATATGTATAACTTATTATTTGATAAGAATCTACAAGGGATAGCTGTTATATTTAAAAGAAAAAAATGGCAGTTCTCGTCTGAGATGAACATTTAAGACACATGAGAAAATACTGAAAAATAAATAGATCTAGTTAATCTCTTTGGTAGGGTTTTTGTGTAAGGTTTAGGTCTTAATGGGTTTCGTTGTAGATACTTAGGTGCTCACTTACTATTTGAGAAATTAAATAATTTTTTATGTTGGTACATATCTGTCGATTTTTTTATTATATTATACACATATATTCAAAAAAAAACTATAACAAATGAATTATAACCAAACAACTTATTGCAATAACGTGCAAACTTCCATATTTACAATAAAAAGACATCTTTTTAATGTCACCGAAAGTAAACATCGTTATGCGGGAAGTTAGATGCGGTTAGGGTTGCCTACAAAATAAAAAAAAAAATACCCTAGAGACATAACTATAAATACTAACACATATCTTAAATATTACTATTATAAACGAGCGGCTCACCCTCACTTCGCTTGGATTCGCCTTTAGAAAAACAAATCTATCCCATGGGAACCATAACATTTTTCTGCAATAAAAAATATAGCTTATGTGCTATTCCAGACTATAGTCTATCTCTGTGTAAAATTTTATCTAGATACGTTCAGCCGTTCTGGCGTGATTGAGTTACAAACATCCATCCAAACATCTATAATTTTACATTTATAATATTAAGTAAGATAAGACAATTACCTATCTAACGTAACTATTTCTTCAATGTATTTGTTTTTTTTTTTATTGAACTAAGCCTTTTGTAACATATTTTTATGCATTTGTCAGTCTGCCTTTGACAACTTTCTCTCTCTCTCTCTCTCTCTCTCTCTCTTATATATTTCGTGTTATTGAAAATAAATCTGTATAAAAGTCTGTATATGTGTGCATTTCTTTCTCCTTCACAATATAGCGGCTGGACAGATTTGAATGTAATTTAGTACGCAGATAGTCTATGACCTGGATACATAGGGTACTGTTACCTAGGGACGTACTTACGTTTGGCTCAGTTTATAGTGACTTTACTTCCTGTGCCACGGGTCGTCGGTTCGAGTTCCGCTGGGGGCATTCGTTTATGTGATGTGCACGAATATTTGTATTCCATTCATGGGTGTTTATATTTATAATATGTATTATGTATATATTTAAAGTTATAAATGTGTAGTGTATCAAGTATCTGGTACCTATCCATAACACAAGCCTTGTAGCTTACCATGGAACTAGATGGTGCTGTGTGTTAATGTTACAACATATTTATTTATTTACTCGATCAAAGCGAGTGTAAGTCGTGAGTGGTTAAATAAAATATATAGAAGCTAATTATCAATTTAGTATTGTCATTGTACTTTACGTCAATGAAATAAAATTCAAACTACGTACTGTTTAACATAAATTAATATAATTTACTTGTACCTATTTACTATAAGGTCGATACTTTTAAGTTTAGTTCAAACATATACCTAATATTTTTGAAGCCAAAACTTCTATAGGCAGGTTTGGATTGGGAGTAAATTCGTGTAAGTCGTCGTCGACATGGTCACGTGACGTGTTAACGCTAACACTCCAGAGTGCCGATAGATGTCAAAACCAAATAAATGTGAACAGTTCTAATTTACAAATTTTCATTTAAAATCAAATAATTAATTGGAATATCCAAAAATAACTGTTTGTTTATAGTTTTAAATTTTCACTTCTGTCGGCAGTCCTCGTGACTGCTTTTTTTATTATGCATTATTATAACAAAAAAAAACAATTTCCGCGAGTATTTTTAAAGATGATAAAAGGCAAATGATTTATTAATCATAATATAAATTTACTCTACTATCTATTATTACTAAATAATTAAAAAAAAAACCTAATTAATTATTGAAAATTTGAACAATTCTATTTCTTTTTCTTTGTAAAAACTAAAAAGATAACTTGTTATTTCTATCTTTTTTGAAATGGAAACCCTAACACGGACCGTTTGGGCCGTTATCTAACCGTGAAAAAATGCCGCACCCGCCTACCGCTTACGGTATTCAGAAAGAGATAGCTATTAACTTTCGCACGAGTAAAAAAGAGACAGCTATATTTTAGAGCTACGTCCTCAAGGTTTGGAGGTTTCATATTAATTGCGTCTATGAAGTCTTTGGTTGTTTGACCTTTAAGTCAATTAGATTCTAATTGTTTTAAAAATGGATGTCCGAATTAACAAGTGAATATATTTTGTATTGTTATTTCGTATTTGAATAGTTTATTAATGAAATTTATTAATATTTAAGTAGGTGACTTCATTGTGTTTTAATATATAGGTATTCTAGTATAAAAGTTCACATAAAAATATTTAAAAAGCTTAAAAGCTCAACAAGTAAGCTATTTTAAAGGTGAATAATTTAAATAAAAAACAAAAACGAATATAAGCCAAAAATTAACCCCTGTAAAATAACCATCAAATTATAGCGCCATCTAGCGTTAAAAAGTGGTATCCCCATTCAACGCCATCTACCGGTGAATAGATTCAAGTGCCGTAAGCTCAGTAATTAGCATGCCGTATTAAGCACTTGTAACGGCTCATTGGTTCAAATCCTGGGTCGAGCAAGCGTGTTTAACTTATAAACGTGCAAAATGATTGCTTTTTAGTCTATTGGTTCGGTTGAACAGGGCCTTTCACGTCGATTAATCGATTAGAGGGACAACGGTTTGTAAAACGTAAATTCATTAATTATTTACCTATGCTTTATTTTTAATAAGAAATATGCTGGTTAGCTATTAATATATTTGATAATTATTAACTTATAAAATATTGTATTTTTATGTTTTAAAATATTTTTTTGTTAACTCGTTCTATTTATTTAATACTAGGCTGCTTCCCCATACAACTTTTACACCCCCATTTTCACCCTCTTAGGGGTTAATTTTCGGAGTAAAAACTATCCTATGTCCTTCCCAAGGTCTCAAACTATCTTCTTACTAAATTTCATCTAAATCGGTTCAGTACTTTCGGAGCTAATTCGATACAAACAAACAAAAAAACAAATTTTTCCTCTTTATAATATTAGAATAGACGACTAACCCTCGCTCCGCTCGAGTGCGTCCTAGGTACCTAGCAGTTATAGTTCGAATATAATTAAATATATTCATTGAAATGGAAATGGAATTAGCTATGATTATAGCTTTAACTGTGACCTGTACAATAATAAAAGTTTTATCAAAATTCATATAGACGTTCTCTAGTAATGTGTAACTAACCATACTAATAAACAAATATTCTAAAAGTAATTAATGAGCTAGTTGATGAAACTAGAACTGGTTGAAGGTTCTATCAATTGAAAAACATCACGATGGATGTACATTTTTAACTCTATTATACCTTCGTGTGAATTTATCTTTTGGCCGACTTTAAAAACAGAGGATGACGAATTTTAACCATATTTTTAACTACACTTCAATATACTTAGAACATAGACATACACATAATTATGTACATATATCGTCATTTTCCAGCGCACACGGTTTTGAAATACAATATGACGTTTATCAGAACCTTGAGCACTAAGGCCCAATTAAATTGATAGCGCACAGCGGATTAAGATTGTGTCTAAATTATCTTTCGGCAGCCATTTTGTTGAGCGTCGCTTATCTAAAATATTATAGTGCATTGTTAGTCATAGCTTAATAGATCTGTGATAGACGTAAATTACCTACTTGTTGTTAATTATTGTGTACCTAGCGTTGGAGATACGTTTCTAAACTCTTTATAATACCAATATTTCATAGAAATCCATGAGTTTGATGTGCTGAGATATAAAGACTTGAAAAAATAATAAAAACCGACTTCCGGGCACTAAAATGTAAAAAATAACTAAACGGGGTTTTTTCATTTAGAATAGATACCTGATCAGATATTTTCGAAGTCAGTACCATACCATACCATACCCTTTGAAACAAATATTTTTCAAATCGGTTCAGGCGTCTTCGACTAATCGGTGAACATACATAAAAAAAAAAGATTCCGACGAATTGAGAACCTCCTCCTTTTTGGAAGTCGGTTAAAAAGTAGCATAAAATATCACTTGTGAGAACATATTTTAACCTATAAAATCACCTACATCGACGTCAAGATTGTTTTAAAAGTACAGGTTACTTTCCCGTACTTACCAAAATTCTAAATTATTTGACTCTACCTCTTCAGGTAAATCCAATTCAATCCTTATAGATTGTTGATATTTTCTTTAAATTTAAATATTTATAACTCTTCATTCATTGAGAGAAGAGAGAAGAGAAGAGAAGAATAAGAAGAAAGAGGTTGCAACTTATTCGTTAAAGAAGAATCATGATTCACTTTAAATTGGCGAAGACTTGACGTGACAAAACAAAAAATAGCATTAACAGCACCAAAAGAGCCTACTTTCGTAGGACAGTAATAATCTCATTAGATATGGAATTGCTATAATAAATGCGTAAGCGAGGATGATGAATATTTGAAAGTCTTTACGTAAAAACTACTGAATAGATTTTGATGAAACTTTTTAGTAATACAGCTTATACATTAGAGTATACGTAAATGAAATACACGGGCGGAGTTTCGAGAAAACACTAGTTGTATGGTAGACATTATTTTAACTACATACAAGTATAATAAGTTCTATGATTGATTGATCGTGAGCTATACCTACGTAATATCTGTATGTACGTTACACTATACAATGTAATGGGGCCAAAGACATTTGATATCTTTTATATGTCAAGTTAATATTTTTTTAAATTTCATTTTAAATAATTCAGTTTAAATAATAGTGCATTTGCGAAGGGCTGCATAGGTTTTTATGAAACTTTTCTATTAAATAGACGATAAAGCCATCATTCCGAAAATCTTCCCATAACATTAAATATTACCTGTTTTTGCATCAGACGTTAGTTTACAGAGATACATTTATTTAGAACAAAAATAAAAACAAATCTATCCCACGGGAACCGTACATTTTTCCGAGATAAAAAGTAGTCTATGTGTTATTCTGATGTATGAGCTATATTATTGTGAGGTTTCATTAAAATCCATTCAGTAGCTTTTGCGTGAGAGAGTAACAAACATCCATACACCTATATATCCTTACAAACTTTCGCATTTATCTATAATATTAGTAGGACTAAATAGTCAGTTAAAAACTAAAAAAGAGTGTTTTATTCGTAAAGTATAAATTTCATTTGAGTGAGAGATAGAAACGATAAATTGACAGTGAGATGACGAAATCTCATTTAATGCTACTTATCTATTAGCGTTTACGCACTCAGCGATTACAGTGCCAGTGTCAGCTAGGTCATTGCTAGAAGGGCGGTCTGGCTCAGGCATTGAAAGGTCGATTCTATTCTGTGGTAACACATTTGAAATATAAAATTTAGTATAGATTTCTCAGAGATGAGATATTTTCCCGCAGTAAAAAGTATCCTATATTTTGACCCGGATAACCAGCTTTCATGAAACCAAATTTCATCAAAATCCCTCCAGTGGTTTTTCCGTGATGAGGTAACAGACAGATAAACAGACAGACAGACAAAAATTTTAAAAACTATAGATTCGGACTCTATATCGATAATAATGTCTATTTCAATTAGATTTTCCAAAAAATATTTAATGTACAGATTCGACTTAGTTACAATTTTATTATATGTATAGATTACGATCACCGACGTTTCTTGAGTATGACGATAATATCTATATTATGGATTGTAAAGAAATTTAGCTATTTGCTAAGTGCTTGCTTTTAGAAGCTCAGCCCTTTTTTAACGTCGTACTGCTGGGCACTACCTCTCTTCCATACGAGGGGGATCGAGTTATAGTCCACCACGCTGGCCAAGTGCGGATTGGCGGATTGCACATGTGTTTTGAAAATTTGTCAGGTTCTCTCAGGCATGAAGATTTCTTCACGATGTTTTTCTTCGCCGTAAGACAAGTGGTAATCATGTTGGAAATGTTTCTCGCACGTAAAAATATCATAGGTCCGAGGTGACACTTGCTTTTATATTTATATATGATATTTTCTCGCAGTAAAAAGTATAATAAATGTTGACCCAGATAACCTATAGATTCGGCCCTTGTATCGATAATAATGTCTATTTCAATAAGATTTTCCAAAATATATTTAATGTACAGATTCGACTCAGTTAGAATTTTATTATATGTATAGATATAAGCGACACCTTTCTGGTTAATTTTATAACTAACATATACATATATAATTTAGGGGCAAACTATATTTGTGTACCAAATCTGATCCAAATCCGTCTAACTATTCCAACGTAAATGTAACAATCATACACACATACAATTTTTCGCGTTCATATCAATAGAGTGATTAACAAATAGTTTATATATATATATATATATATATTTTAAAGTCGGTTAAAACAATACGAATGCACACTGTCATTGGAAAGGTGCGGACATAGCATAAGAGTAACCAGAGCGTGTAGTGTCGCTGAAACGGACAAACCTTGGCACTAGTTAACACATTTGTACTGCATGTGGTAATGTGGTTTAAATTAGAATATACATATATCTACAAGTTACATACGTACAAGAAAAAAAGACATACAAACTTTGTAAAGACACAAAATTTAAAGACATTTAAAAAAATAACACTCTCCACCTTTAGTAGTAGAGGATATTTTTTTGAAGTTTAATGTCACCATTTTTGAAGTAAATCCTAATTATTAAAAAAAATAATAAACTGCATTATTAGAAATAATTAAATACTAGAAAAAGCATTTAACTAGAAGTCGAATGAACAACCAAGTAGTTAAACTTAATACTTTAAATTCGGTCAACTCAAAATCATCATTCAAATCCAGCCATTTCAGCATATACAAGTAACAAACATACAAACATTCACATTTAATGGTCCGATAATACATAATTACCCAGAGAACCTTCTTCGATTTGGTCGGTTTACAATATCATTTTAAATTCAACATTCTACGTAGATATGTAGGCTATGGTCGGAAGCAGACCCTGACTTTGAACAAGATGAAATTACACGCCAGAAGGTCTAATTTTCAAGTAATTTGCTGTATCGATACACCCGTATGTTAATTAATATCTCCGTAATAACATACTTGTGTTCCGTTCGTAGCTTGTGAAACGCGAAATGGTTATTTGAAAAATTTTCTTCACTTTCATAAACAAGTCGCGTTTGGTTGAGATTAATCTGTGATTTTTATTTGTGGTACAGGGCCAGATATTACGTATATATGTATGTATGTATGTATATATATCCATACTAATATTAAAAATGTGTAAGCGTGTTCGTTTGTTTGTTTTTTATTTGTTTGTTTGTCCTTTTTCACGTCGCAACGGATCGACAGATTGGCGTGTTTTTGTGTGTAGATAGTTGGGACGGCTGGATAGTAATATAGGCTACTTTTTACCGCGGGAGATTATCTAATTCCCACGGGCAAATACGTTATAATACTCGTACAACCCAATAAATTATTTATGATCAGAATTACTTGAAACTTGGTATTAATGCTCTTCAATACAATTAAATAAATACGTGTTTTAGCATTTTTCTAAATTCATCCCATAATAGGGTAAAAAAAAAGAGATGAGTTTTAGCGCGACCAGAGCTGCGGGTTCTGCTAGTAGTAGGTACATATATGTACATAAGTAAGTACCGATAAATAATAAACCGAATAAAATATCAACCTTGCGCGCCGACCTGTACCGTGCTATCTGCTGCGCTATAGCTTTATCTTATCAGCGGGGTTGCCATATTTGCAGTGACACCCGGAAAATTGCCATATTAGTTACCTATATATACAGATAATATTAATACTAATATTTCCTTATGGCTTAAGAGCCTGTGAACGCCAGACCTTCGTCATTTTATAAAAGCTGAAAGTTTGTCAGCGCATGCTCCCTACACAGATAAGAACGATGGACCATTATGAAGTTCAGTCTATGGTGGCTTTGGCAGGTACACGGTATTAAAGGTGTATAAATTACCGATCTAAATTCGTCAAATAATAAAGTGTGATTTTTTGGTATTACCTTCAGAATATTATTAAAAATCACGTCATTCAATGCCAGATACATGTGATAGTTTTATTTATCATTTAAATTTAATTATAATTAATAATCTTTATCGTAGGTATACTTTTTTTAAATATACAGCATACAGATTAAATATTCATATTTTTTGGTTAGGTATAAATTTTTAACTAGCGACTCACCCTCGCTTCGCTAGGGTTCGTCTCTAGGTTGATTCCCCATACAAACTTTCATCCCCATTTTCATCCCCTTAAGGAATGATTTCCGGGATAAAAAGTATTCTATGTCCTTCCCAAGGTCTCAAACTATCTTACCAAATTTCATCTAAATCGGTTCAGTAGATCCAAAGATTACCCCCTACAACGTCACAAACTCACAAACTTTACCTCTTTATAATATTAGTATGGAATATAGATTAATAATTTCTTTCTAAGTAAGCGTTCTTTGTGCATGTATAAAAATCGCTGGTACTCTTTCTATCCATCTACACTTACAAAGTTATACATAGCAAATAATTTAAGCTATATAGTTATAATTTAACGTAGTTAAACTCAAAAATAAGTTAGAATTTGAGTAACTTATGGCCACCCTACTCATATAAAGTATGCAATTTCGGTGTAGACAAAACTGCATACAAAACTGCACTCAAAGCTTATCAACTGATAACTAGTTAGTATCTACACTAACAGTGACTCTAATCTTCACCGCGATAAAAGTGTAATATTATTTAAATACTTATGTACTTAGATTATGCATATACCTACATATGTATCATATAGCTTTTACGAATTGCCAGCGGTTTATATACGAGTTTATAACTGCCTCATTTCTAAGAGTGATCTATGATACCTATAAATTTCCTCAATAAATAGGCTATAAAATGCAAAAAGAATTTTCCAAATCGGACTGGTAGATCCAGTGATGAAAGCATTCAAACTCTTCAGATTACCATTAGGATTGATTAGAAATATTTTGTTTCATTTGGAACTTACTTCTGCTTATAAGTTTATTCGATATATTTATATTATAACTAGCAGAACCCGCGGATTCGCTCGCGCTAAAACTATCTAAAAAGGTAGTTTCATACAAACTTTCATCTCCTATTTTAACTTCTTATAGAATGAATTTCGAAAAATGCTAAAACGCGTATTTATTTGATTTTATTGAAGAACAATAATGCCAAGTTTCAAGTAATTCTGATCATAAATATTTTTTTGGATTGTATTATAACGTGTTTTCCCGTGGGAATGAGATTATCTCCCGCGGTAAAAAGTAGCCTATGTCACTTCCCAGTCCTCCAACTATCTCCACACAAAAAATCACGTAAATCCGCTAAGCCGTTTCGATGTGAAAGAAAGACAAACAAACACACTTTCACATTTATAATATTAGTATGGATTTGGCAACAGGATAATAATGACCTTTTCATTACATGGGACTGCAAAGGTATGTACCTATACCTGCACAGTTCAGTAGATTTATTTAATCGTTAGAATCAAAAAAAAAAATGTTCTATATTCAAACTAAAAATAAAAGTTTGACCTAAACTAAGGTGATATCTTGAAATAAGAAGAATTTCGAGAGGCAAATGTCCAATCACTATTTGACAAGGGTACGCTCTAAAACAAAAATGAATTGTTACATACATTGTTACATGAAATGCAAAGAAAAATTATACCGTAAATATTTTCAAATGTAATAAAATTCAAATACCATATTCTAGACGCATAATTTCAGCATCTCATTCACAAAACAAACAAATGGACGGACAAAAAAACGAGGATCGGATTCAATACATACGAAATGAGAATAAAATGCATTGGCGTAATGTAGGTTAGCGTCTTATTTGAAGCAAAGCTCAAAATATATAAAAGCTATAAATGTTAGTAGGTACTTTAATAGATATAATTAACGAGTCAATCTCGGTTCGCTCAAGACTTAACTACCCTGTTCGTCTTTACTATACCAGTATCTCAATATTCCATCTTACTGAATATCAGCTGTTTCGAGTAGAAGAAAATCAGAGAAGTCTGTATCAAGTAGCCCAAAAGTAGCAAAAGTAGCATAATCTACTTCTCTATTTAAAATCACGAGGAAGGACAAGCAGTTTTACAAAATGTTAGAAGTAAAGTAAGAAATATTATTAAGTTTTAAATATTTCTAATCATTATTTTTGTATCAGAACCACTATGTTTTATTTATTTTCTTTTAACGAAGCGCATTCGTTGAAAAGCTTGTTATTTTAATTTTTATGACAATAAATATCTTGAATATCAAATATCCGTTTTGATCTGTCTGAATTTAAAATATACGAGTAATGTTATTAACCGACTTCCAAAAAGGAGGAAGTTCTCAATTATTTAGTAATTTTTATTAAGTACTTTCCCTATATTAAACCAGGTTTTATTTTATAACTAGCATTGCCCGCGGCTCCGCCCGCGTTCAGATGACTAAAAACCGAATTCTTAGGTTTTACATATTAGTATACTCTTATATTGCAGTTTTTGTATTTTTTCTCAGAAATGAGATATATATATCCGCTGTAAAAAGTATCCAATATGTTGATCCGGATAATCAGCTAAAATCCGTCCGGTAGTTTTCTGTGATGCGGTAACAGACAGACATACAGACAGACAGACAGATGGACAAAAATTCTAAAAACTATAGATTCAGCCCCTGTATCGATAATAATGTCTATTTCAATAAGATTTTCCAGAAAATATTAAATGTACAGATTTGACTCAGAATTTTATCATGCATATGTATTACGCACTAAATACTAGCGTGTAGTTAGTAAAAATAAGCCATCGAATCTATTTAGTGACGGGACATATAACTAATTCTAAACAAATATTCGTATTAAAGTATTGTGGACGGATTACACTGCCTGTTTTCTTGTTAGTAAGCCTTTGGCCCACAAAAGGTTTCATGTAGGGCTTCGTCTACACTCAAATGCAATTTTAAGTGCTGAATTCAATTAGTACTGGCTTTTTTCAATTAGTATTGAATACGTTATGATTTAAAAGGATTGATTACGTGTATATATTATGTATAAACGAATATTTGACTAACATTAATCAAGGATAAGATTGTTCTGAAAATATAATATCGTCATCGTCCTTCTGGTTTTTTTCCTATTTCACTGAAGTCATATTGGAAGAAATAAATTATATGTAAATGTTAGTTTTTCTGACATAAAAAATGTTTTTTTTTTCATTCTACATTTCAATTTGGTTGTAAGATACCATGATACTACACAAATCTGATGATGGGCCCCGAAATCTACCCATAAAAAATTCTTAGCTACACTAAACTACCCCTATTGCTACCCCTTGAGACTTTGACAGAATGGCATATAATTGTTTACGAATACAAGTCAAAAAATATATGATATGCTACACTACACATTTAAAATGATGAATTCATTCTAATTTTATAGTATAAACAGGCGAAGCCAAAAAAGTCGGCGTTGAGTGCGTTTGTTAAATGAATCAGCAATTGTTAATCTTCAGATTTGAATAATGAAATATGATTCGTTAAATCTTAGGATTCAAATATGCATCTAAGATACCTACCACCTTTAAGAGTAGATATAGTAAGTTCCGTGTACTTGTTTAAAAATGATTATATATTCTTCAAAATGAACTTATCTAAGAGAGATTTTAAACTTGTTACGTATATTAAAATATCGCTTAGCTTTCCTGAGTGGAGACGCAGCTTTCGGTCCATGAACCCGCCAGTGGGTAACTGGGCCAAGCTTCAGCAATTCGGTAATAAAGGACAAGTGAATCATAATGAATGTATTCAGATGATTGTGTGCATGAATTAAGGCATTTGGCTCATTTAAAACCAGACTGGTAAGTAAATATCTGCTTATTCGTAGAGAGTTTTTACTAATCATTGTAGGCCATATTTTAATTGTTAATTAGGTATATGAACTTTCTAATGCCCTGATCAGTTGAGTTTTATATTTATAAAAGAAAATAAAAACGAACCTGCTATTGAAAGCTGCTGCTGCTGAAAGCTGTTGGTGAGTTATATTAAGTTTTAGTTAATCCATACAGATTAAAATTATGTAAAAATTAAACAAATAAAGTATAAGATTAAATAAAACTTTAAAAACATACTTTACCTATTAATTTAAAGTTTTTGTTTTCTAAAATATAAAGATTTTTGGAAAATTTAGCCTCTATATACCTAATATTAGCGGCTTACCTTCGCTTCGCTCGGGTTCGCCTCTAGAAAAAAAAACAAATGTATCCCACGGGAACCGTACATTTATTTTAGACTTTAAACTATTTCTGTGCCAAATTTTATCCAGATCCGTTTAGCTGTTCTGGCGTGATTGAGTAACAAACATCCAAACAACAAAAAAAATCATGAAAACTATCACATTTATTATGCTAGTACCATTCAAACCTTAATTAAGATTAGTAACTAATTACGAAGTAATAGTCAAAACAATTAATAAAGGATAAGATACTTGACGTAGGTATATTTTTGCATAAAATGGGAATCGAATCTGTGTTCCACAAACGTGACATTTGTTTATATAGCTAATTTCCACTAACCTAAAAATATAAAAAGCTAACCAAATGATACATTACAAACCAAAAGGTAAAACAAAATGTTTCATAACTTTAAATTGCATTGCTTAAACTCCCGGAAATAACTTGTTAAAACGAAATTTGTTTTATACAATTTTCAAATGCAATTTTGAAACTCAGTTAAGTTAAAACTTAAGTTAGCGAAGTAACACCTAGATTGGGGAAAAAAGTCTAGAAAAATGTCTGTACCTAGGGGGGTAAAATGAACTTTCTTAAAACTAAAAGTCGGACCTACGAAATTACTTCCCTCGGCCAGAGCAATAAAACTCTTTAGAAAACGTGTGGTCTCAGTGTGAGCTGGATTATTTGCATATGTTCATTAAGTGATACTAATTTTACCTATTTTTGCAGAATACTTAATATTAAAACTTATATAAGGTAATATTTTCATAATACCTACTTTTTGAGTTGACTTGATTTGGTAATAATAATTAAATGTGTATTTTTTAACAAAATGTAAAAGATTTTTGAAATTATACTTCTTTTCTCATGTTTGGAAAAAATTATGAGAGTAAAATTTGTATTACGCGCGCGCACAGCGACAGCCAAAAAGCGACATGGTGAAGTTAGCTGAAAGTGACATGATGAAGTTAGCTGATAACTGTCTCTCGGGTTCCACTGTAAACTCATAATTATATTCAAAGTAGTTTCTCAAATATTCATAAATTATCTAATATAACACATATTTTATATCAGTGGAGATAAAAAATATTTATTTTTATTAATTTATCATTCCTTATTCAACCATAGAGTTGTGACATACGGGACACTTCTTACGTGCGTACGTACACACTCACTTTCTTTTTTGTAATTTTTTTTTCCAATTTAGCTTAAAGCTACAAAGTTTATATTAATTTCTAAAATTATAAATATTTTATTATAAATTGTTTTAATTAATTTTAAATAATTGTTAAAGTTTAGTTAATGTTTGGAACTTAATTGTTTCGAACGTTGTGTACACGAAAGATTTTTTTGTCAATCTATACGGTCATAGTTGACCTATATTTTTTTTAAATAAGCAAAATTTCTGCTGTCATCTTTTAAGCAAATTTGAAATTTTCTTTTTATTCAGAAATCTAAATATATTCATTATATGTATAACGACAATATACACATAAATCTGCAAACACGATAATAATACCATGTAATGTATTATATAGTATATAATGTTATATAATCAGTTGGAAAGTTCCAAGACCCCGCTACAAAAGTGACCACGCCCGAGGGAGATAAGACGGGGGTCCGGCACCGGGTAATTGGGACTTTTTCTTTGGACTTTAGCCTTTTGTTTTGCAAAGTGACTCTTTCTTGTCTCGGCACAATCGATTGAAGCTCTTTTGATTTGAAAATTTTTATGCCGCTGTTAATGAATTCTGCTTAATTGACAATTTCTTACAATCTTTAAATATGTACCATCTTTTTGTAGTATATTCTTGATTTGATTTAAATGTTTTAAATATTTTTAGTAAACTTCAAACATGACTAGAACACCTTTGGTGAACGAAAAATGGGTTCTACGCAAAAATAAAACGATAGCTAAAACTTTAAAGAAGTATATCAGTGACTGATGACATCTGTAGCGCGTCAAGTAAAATTGAGTACGCAAAAATACTGAACAGATTTAAATAAAAAAATATATTTTATTACATATACGTATAGTAATTCCTAAATTTAGCTTTTAAAATTAAACAATAGACATAAAACAAACGCACTAACTGTCTGTTGTTTTATGTTCAAAGCTAGCCAAAATCATCATATATTATGATAAATTAGCGACTCACCCTCGCTTCGCTCGGGTTCGTCCCTACTTACTTACTTATAAATTTCTCAGAGATGAGATATTTTCCTGCAGTAAAAAGTATCCTACAATATATATGACCCGGATAACCAGCTATCACCATACCAAATTTCATAAAAATTCCTCCAGTGATTTTCCGTGATACGGTAACAAACAGACAGACAGGCAGACAGACAAAAACTAGAAAAACTAAAGATTCGACCTCTGTATCGATAATAATGTCTATTTCAATAAGATTTTCAAAAAAATATTTAATAAACAGATTCGGCTTAGTTACAATTTTTTTATTTGTATAGACAAGTACCTATAGCCACGGGATTATACTATCTTACGTATAAAAATTTACTCGATATTTGTGAACCAACTCCCCTTTGTACCGCAAATGCAAATCCAATTTAGTTTTATAATATAGGGATAATAGGAGTATTTAAATGCAAAATTCGTATTCGACAGTCGCGACCTTGATTACACGACAGATATAATGGGTCACCTATTGTATAAATAGCACTAAAAATGTGTTAGTCAATTTATTTTTAATGACTTGTTAAAGAAACTCTTTGCATAAGTACTTTTACTGGTGCTTGTGAAACTGATAATGACGTTATTTATACATTTATAAAAAAAATGTTTTGTATAGATATATGTACATGTGTAATATAAAAAAAAAGTATATTTAATATATTTTATTTTCGTGAATGTTTCAGAGATACTTACCCGTAATTATATTTTTTTTATAAAAAGGTACATTGACTTCAAAATCACTTATTTTCAGTCACTAAAACTTTACCTATATTTAAAAAACAAATGGTTCTCATAGACACTAGCGATTCATCCTCGCTTTACTTCGGATTCGTCCTAGAAACAAAAATCTATCCCGCGGGAACCGTACATTTTTCCGGGATAAAAAGTAACCTATGTGCTATTTCAGACTATAATCTATCTCTGTGCCTAATTTCGTCCAGATCCGTTCAGCCGTTCTGGCGTGAATGAGTAACATACATCTATCCATCCTCACAAACTTTCATATTTATAAGATTAAGTATGTAAAAGTTTTGATTTTTCTTAAAATAAATTTGAAAGTGAACAAACTAATTTTATAAAAATGTAAGTCTGTCTATTTGTAGCCTTAAACTGAACCATAGCTTTCCTTTATCTTCGCCTCGTTTTCTATACAAGTGGAATTGCAGAAATAAAACACAAAAAACTGTTTATAATGTTCAGATTTGCAAGCCAGCTTTATATCATTTTGTATAATCTTACTTTTACAATTTATCAATATACCCATATTGATAAATTGTAAAAGTACGGTTTTTTACTATAAGTTGCAATTACATACATTAAAAAATTATTATGATGTCATGGAACAAAACTACGTAGGTATGTACCTACCTATGAGTTTACAAAAACTAGCGGCTCACTCTCGCTTCGCTCTGATTAGTCCCTAGCTTAATTCCCCGTACAAACTTTCATCCCCATTTTCACCTCTTTAAGGGATGATTTCCGGGATAAAAAGTATTCTATGTCCTTCCCAGGGTCTCACACTATCTTCTTATCATATTTCATCTAAATCGGTTTAGTACATCTAGAGATTACCCCCTACAAACTCACAAACTCACCATCTCACAAACTCACCAACTTTACCTCTTTATAATATTAGTATAGATTGCAATAGTGCTTACTTTACATGACAGTTGCCAAAGCACACAATCCTTACACTATTATAAAGAAGTAAAGCATGTTTTTTTCAAGAGGTTAATCTCGAGCTGTAAAATAGCTTTTTAAAAGTTCTTTTACTAATAACAAGCTACAAAATCTTTTATTAGCATAATTTAATTTTAACCGGTGTAAACGAATGAGTCTCGGGCAAATACTCTAGTATTTGCCCGAGACTTCATTCGTTTCTAATATTATCTTACTAATATTATAAATATGAAAGTTTAGATGTTTGAATGTTTGTATGGTTGTTACTCAATCATGCCAGAACGGCTGAACAGATCTGGATGAAACTTGCCATAGATATAGTCAGGACTATAATCTATACTGATGTACGGTTGCACATAGACTAGGTACTTCATATCCCGAAAAAATGTACGGTTCCCGTGGGATAGGTTTGCTTTTTTTTTTCTAGAGACAAATGCGAGCGAAGCTAGCCGCTAGTAAAATAATATAAGTTAAATAAAATAATTTAGTAGGATCAAACGATATCATGCAGCTTAATCATATATTATCAAGATCTTATTTCATCATGGGAAGTAGTTTAATGATAAAAAAAGTTAGAACCTAGGTTAAATTGCATCATAAGAGGAAACGCTCATTGCAATGACTCAATATGGCATTAAAATTTGAATTTCTATTCAATGTAAATCATCTATTTCGAAAGAATTGATTTTGTATTTACAAGAATATCATTATCTCTAGCTAAAGAAAATTGTTCTGGGCTCGTGTCAAAGCTTAGATTCTTGGGAATATTATGTTATTCTATACTAAAGTGCTGCCATGGCTTCTTCGAAGACAGATCTAAAATTTCTTATTAGAGAAAAAATCTTTAAGCAACCAAATATCGGACAAATTGTATAGTAATGCATGTGTTACGAACAGATGAACAGATTAACTAACTCATTTCTATTTAAATAGTAGAAGATTCATCTAAAATATATGGTGAATTGATTCAAAATTGAAACTTTACAAGATATTTCCAGTATCACTATCAGTTCGAATGTAATAACAAAAAACAAGTGCTCAAATAATCCGAGCAGAGGGAGATAGAGCACGCACGTTTCGTAAACACCGCCGAAACTCAAGAGCTAACAATGTGTAAACAAACATACGTACACCTGTAGATATGGTGTTACGTCCTTTATGTTTAAATTATTTTATTTTCAGTAGTCTTACAAGTAGGTAGTTATGACGCTTTTATAGACTAGACGGCTCGCTCTCTCTGCTCGGGTTCGTCCCTAGTTATGCTTTAACGTTTAGTATAGATTTCTCAGAGATGAGATATTTTCACGCAGTAGAAAAGTGTTCTATATGTTGACCCGGGTAACCAGCTATCATCATAGCAAATTTCATCAAAATCTGTCTAGTGGTTTTCCCGTGATGCGTTCCCAGACAGACAGACGAAAAATATAAAAACTATAGGTAGATTCAGCCTCTGTATCGATAATAATGACTATTTCAATAAGAATTCCAAAAAAAATATTTCATGTACAGATTCGACTCAGAATTTTATTATATGTATAGATATAGATATTCAAGCAGTGGCAGTATATTCCTATAGTGCCATGAATAATAATTAAGGAAAAGTTTAATTTTTGTTTTTTTTTTCTTGTAGGATAGTGATTGAAAATCATAAATGAAATCTTTCTAAATTTTATGGAGGTAGAAGGTTATAAAATTCCGTATAGGAATTTTACATTTGTGTCCGCTTTAAAACTTTAACATACGCTTTGTTCGAAACAACTAGTTAATGGCGACCCTTGATTTATATGGGGCTACGTTGTATAGAAAGCTCAAGCTCGCTCTGTTAAATAACAACCGATTAAAGATTTTTACTAAACCGTTAAAGAAAAATGATTTTCATAATATTTTATTTCAATAATATTATAATACCTACTTTGAATTAAAAAGAAAATCTACTATTTTTTAAACGACATAATTTTGATGCATTTTTTTTAAATCAGACTAAGAAACAGACAAACAATAGAATGCTATATTTTTAGCTTCTACTCCCATTAGTTACGCTCAAACAAATCTTTTCTAATGAAGCTTTACAATAAGATAGCTCATACATCAGAATAACACATATAATACTTTTTATCCCGGAAAAATGTACGGTTCCCGTGGGACAAATTTGTTTTTGTTTTTCTAGAGTTTAAAATACATATAATTATTATTATATCATAAGAAATAGAGCTATCTATGTATTAAATCCTTTGTAACGTCCCACTGCTGGGCACGGGCCTCCATTCAATTTGAGGGGGGTCGGGCCATACTCCACCACGCTGGCCAAGTGCAAGACTGAGCATGTCTCTCGATTTGTTAGGTTCTCGTCTAATCGAGAACTTGTTAGGTTCTCTCAGATATCCAGGTTTCCTTACGATGTTTTCCTTCACCGTAAGACAAATAGTAATCACCAATCAATAATTGTATTAGAAATAATTTGCACATGAAAATATCAGAGGCGCGAGAACCGGGATTTGAACCCGCTTCACTCGGTTTACCATTACCAAGCGAGCGCGTTACCACTTAGCTACAACTGTCTGGTATGTAAGTATATTTATGTTACAACTATGAATATTTTGCTAATTTTTTACATAATATAATTCATTTTGTTTGTCAATACATTTTTTATAGTGATGTGACATCATTTTTCAATAATTATTTCATATTATATTTCAGCATAAACATATTCTATTTATTTATAAATACATCTACTTTACATGAAACCTTAAGGCTCTTATTAACTAGGGCTTAAAGCTCATAATGCACAATCTGGGCCTATTAGGTATTCTCTTTAATCTTTGAACTACAATATTGAAATTAACAAGGCACCTATCCCTATATTGGCAATATCAAACAAAGATAGTCCCCATAAAAGTTCCATGATTATTTAATTCTGTGAGAGATATGGGATTTATTCTTCCTGAGAGGTTACTTTGTTTTAAAAAAACATTGGGTTTGGTTTGTGATATTATTATATTATATCTTTGCCTACCTTTGTTCAACCCTCTCTCATTAAGAGAATGTTCCGGAGGGAATGTAATAGGCTGATAGTGTTTAGACAATGGAGTAAGGGACCGGAATTGTCATAGGCTCGAAGTTTTTGTAAAAAAAAAATATGTTTGTGTCATTATTATTTTTAAATGAACATCGCAAGAGCTATACTTGACCGTTAAATCAAGAAATGTGTTTCTACCCGCGAATGCCACTCCACTCTCGTTTCATTTGGTTCGAGTTTTACATCACTGATTGTTAATGTGGCCCTTATAAATAAAAATTGTTAGTAAATATTATAGGTATACAAGTTTGATTATGGCAGATAGAATAATGAAAATTATTAAGATTTCGTGTAATGAAATATTCTTAAAAAAAAATGAATGTCACATACAAACATACATACAAATTTGAAATACACGACCTCTTCTAAAATAAGAAACAGATAGACAGCGCCTTTTTAACTGTAAAAACTGAAAACATTTTTAATCAAACTTTTTTTATTGAAAAATTATATACTTTTTTATATTTTTTAAATTGGAACTAAAACTTTGTACGGGAGTTAATAATATTGTAAAATTGTAATCTATGACTCAATAACTGACGGTTGCACGAGCAGCTGGTAAGTACAAGGTCATAGATACATTATTGACCCCATGTTCTAGTTATTCCCATTATGTCCATAAATAACAAAAAAAAAACATGAATATTTGAGTATGAAAAGAAAAGTTTTTTTTATTATTAAAAAAAAATAAAACCAGATATTATCGTTACTAAGTATTAATAGCTTTTTTGCAACTTCGAATATTTTAGGTATAGATTTAATATAACATAACGTATTTATTAGTATATTTTTTAATTTTAACTTCATTATAAATTAATTTCCATAACAAAAATAAGCCATCGATACAGGCAAAGCCAGGGCAATAAAATAGTATATTAATAAGCTACTGCCATAAAAGCAGGCTTTGTAGATTTTCTTTAAATATGAGCTTTATCGTCAGTTAACAAAAACAAAAAAAAATATAAAAAGATACTGAGTTCATTGTGTGCGTGCACACACACAGTCAGCTAAATACGTTATCAATGATAGGACACCCTTGCAGTTTTTCGCCTAGGTTTGTAACGAGCCTAGGCAATAGGGTGCCTAGATAAGATAGTGGTAGCAAAAAATATTTCATATTCTTGAAGTTTTTTTGTAGAAAATTTCAAGACAAATTCGTCTTGTCTAAATGCCCTCAATTATTTGTTTATTAAATAAATCTAAGTAATTATTTAATAAAACAAACTGTGAAGAGATTAATTGTACTTATTGATAAGTAAAAGGTATTGAATTCAAGTGAACCGATAATGTTTTTATTAACTTTTAGTTAATTTAAAAAAAATCTTGTTCTTCGTTACAAAAGTATAACAAAAATAATTAATTATATTCTTCTAATGAAAGTAAGTTCTACAATAAAATTAATTAAGAAATACTAATCAAACAAATACATAAATAAATAAAAACTGTTTAAACTATTTAAAGAAATAACATTGAACGGGAAAAAAGGCACTAATATTTTTTCTGCTGTCCATATTAAAACCGAACCCTCTCTACCAACGATTTGTTTTAGAGGTCATCGCCCTCATTCTGTCCCCCTCCCACGCGGCGTTACGCATATATTTCTTCCCTCTCGCACACTGGGGAAACGCCTACGGAAAGTAGAGGCTTTTGATTTTTTTCTCAAATAACCGGAAGTTGGGTTTTCGGAGACATTTTGTTTTAAAAAATATAAGCCGGAATCATAAAATGATTGAAGGGTACAAGGGTTTGTTTAAATTATTTAATGAATTGTATCAATTAAAAAAAATATATAAAATAGTTTTAAAATATAACGAACGAAATGACTTCTTTGACGTTCACCCTTCTTGCGTTAAAGTTTATAAAAGTGTTAAGGGTATATAATTATTTTTTTTAATATTATTTTTATATAAGTACAGTTAAGTATATGACATTTTAAAAAAATAAAATAATGTATAATATAGTAAAACAATCTCAATTCATTTTAAATTATTTATCTATATAATGAAATTTAGATTTTGTATATAATACCTTTTAACAAACTTTAATGGTTATAAAACTAAATTGCTTTTTTTTTTATAAAAAAAAGAATACAAATAGTAACATCCGTTTACAAAATTGGAATACAATTTTATTTACATGAAGAACTTGTTGTGTTGTTTTCTTTAAACGTGAACAGCTAGCAAATTCTATATTTATCTCATGTTTTTCTCAAAGTTAATAAATGTTCTGAACTTATAAGTTTTTAAAGCCACTGTATCGTTATTATGAACTAGCGATAACCCTTAACTAAGCTCAGCCAGTGAATTGAACATAGCCCATTGAATGAAAGACGTAAGTTTCTCGTAACTCCTTATAACTGACAAACAAGACAATAAAATAATCATAATAATATATTTTATATTTAAAAAAACGTACAATAATAAGTCATTTATCAATATTGTCTTTAAAAAAATAAAAATATAATAAAAAAAACAGTTATAACCCGTTCAAACTTCGTACCGACTAAAACTTTATTCTAAAAGATTGACGTAGGTCAGTGACCCAGCCGTCATTCATTCCAATTTCAAACTTGGAATTCCGCGCGAAGAAGCCACGCACACACTTACACGCACACGGATTGAACATTAATTTGTATTTGTATTTATGTGGGGCACGCACACATGCGTATATATATGGGTCGGCGAACACACACAAAGAATGGTTTATGAGGTCTTTTAGATAGTACATATTTATTTTTAATTACAATCATAATTTATGTTAACAGTCAACGCTTTGACAGTTTGTCGTTTAGCTCTATCAGCTTCCATGCCTCAAATCATATGTCTTAATCTCCTATAATTATAAGAAATTTAAAATTTTAAAATAATATATTTACATAGTGTATAAAATCTATATATATATATATATATATATATATATATATATATATATATATATATATATATATATATATAAAACAATTTATAACTGAAGAACGGCTGGACCGATTTCTATGATCTTCGATTTCATGTATTTGTCTCCGCAACGAACAGCAGAATAACTATTAATAAATCAGAAAAAAAATTAAATACTGTTTAAATTTTAAATCTATCTATCTAAAACGTACCTAGGGACGAATCCAAGTGATGCGAGGGCGAGCCGCTAGTAATATATAAATATATCCATATAAATTATTACTTACAACTTAACAAAAAATTAAATTTCAACGATACAATTTTTTAACAATCTGCAATATATAATAAACCAACTTACAAGTATATTTAATGTTATATATAAATAGTTATCCCGCAAACCCCATTTTATATAAGTGGCAAATGTGACATATTTATGAACATAAATAAAATTATCTAAAATGTTTTATGTGGCCCTACTTCATTGAGCCTGATTTATGGCTCTATTTAATGTAACAAAGAAAACGAGTTTCTAAAGATTAGATGCTCGAACGCAAACAAGTGTGATTTCTGTCGAATTCTATTAAAGATTTCATTCGCTCGACTACACCAAATCTGTATACCCTTTTAAGATTTTGAAACATAAAGCATTATTCCCGCCTTTTTGGGGTCTTCAAATATGGGCTTAGATGACGTAAATAAACCCGCCTATTAAATTATTGGTATAAAATAAGAATAAACGTGCACATAAAACCTTTTGTTATTCTAAACTTCAAAATAAAACTATAAATATGTACTACTAGTACCTACTTCTTATTTTAAATTTGAGATTAGAATAACAAACGTGGTCCCGCCCTAAAAGTAAGTTTAAAATTAGAACAAAAACTCTCTCTTTTATATTTAAAATTAGAACAACCAAAAACGGTCCCGCCTTTTGAATTTAGAATTTAAAAAGCGAGAGCTTAAAACGAATCGAACGTCTCAATGCACGCACACACGCAGCGGACAGACGTCTGTAACGCAACGTGCGTCAGCTTGGGGTAGGTTCAGGACGGAATTGGGGTGGCTCGCCGAATGTTAGGCTAGGTCCGGAACGATATAATAGGGGAATGAAGAGTTGGCCGGTGCACTCTTTTGTCTCTATATTTTTTTTGTTTACGCATTTTCATTGAGAGTTTTTTTTTGCATTTGTGCATTAAGCGTGATTATGTCAATCCTTTCGTTATATAAATAGGTTCAGCATAAAATACGCCATTGTATGAACTCGACCACAATGCTAATCTTGACATTCGCGCCGTGACTCATAATGGTTTTGTAATGTCAATAACATTTTACAAAGCAGACACTTTTATTTGGTCTTGTGCTAAAGCGAGTCGATGTTATTAAAGTTCGTAAACTTTAATATACATATATGAACTCATGCCTATTTCTAATTGCAATGTACTCGTGACCACAGACTTCCAACTGTTACGATCTCAATTTAGCAATCAAGAAGTTTACTTGGTCGACCAACTTAAATAGGCCAAGTCAAGTATATTAGAGAAATCCGATTCACCTAGTAGTAATTTGTTTGCATGTGCAGAACTTACAGCGATAAAACTAACGAGTAAGTGGCCGTATGACTTCGGATATCGAAAAGCATGAGAAAGAAAACATACCAATTAAAAAGAAACTTGGAGTTACGAGCATAACTATTAAAAGCTTCCGATCGTAAAATTTACGGAGCAACTGAGATGTTTACAAGTATTATTACTCAAACTACTCTTTGTCGGACGTTTCCATTTTTAGTTCGTATTCAGATGTTGCTCTCTTTACATTTATTCAAGTAGCGGTACTGTATAAAAAGTAGCCATTAACAGCTTGAACTGGTGTAAGCGGAACAAGGTTAGACCTTTAGGCGTTAGATGGCATTGGTTTATGATTAATGCTATACGAAATAAATAACCTGCTTCAAATCTATTACTCTTATAATTTAAAGGTGACTCATATAGACTAACATTTATTATTTATAGACATTAAATCACTAGGTAACTAAAAACTGACCGTATTATAAAATGAATTTACAAATACAAATTATCTGCAATCTAAATAAACGGTATACACGTCGGTCCGGTTAGGAAAACTGACATCATATCCCTATTCCCACAGCTATGCGACCAACATCGAGTGAACGATCTTTTGGCCGAAGACGAAAAAAAAAAATTAAAAAAAAAAACGCATCGGCCAATGCACGACGAGAGCAGTACGCGGTGCGACTGCGTTCGCTCGCAAAAAACTCGGGGTTAACGACCTCGCCGCATGTCCTTCGAGCTTACGCTTATGTGTAAGTGCGTATACACACACAGACACAATTTCGTATTAACGCGCTAGTGTGAGTGGGATGCCTTCGAGTGCGTTAACTCGCACGCAAAAAACGCTAGTGTTACGCATTTTACTCTTAATTCTTTCTGCGGACAAAAATACAAAATTTCCCATAATTTCGTTAGCGATTACGTTTTTTTTTAACTGAAATTACTATAGTGTATGTAGTTTAATAACACTTTGAGACATGCATCGTTTCGCTCACGTCTGCGTTTGATAGATAGCTTCATAAAAACTAGCTATTTTTAATTTAACGACAATATCTATAATGATATAGTCATGTGGCGTTTCCATTACTTTTTTAATTTAAGAAAGGAAGTTATAAAAATACGTTGATAAGATCCCGTCGGCAAATTGTTTGTGATACTTTGCTCAAAATAATGAGATTTGATTCGAAAATAGATAGATTTTTTATATCATAGTGTGTTATACTTATGTTTTACTTAACATCCTTGGCAGACTTGAGAGGAAGCTTCAATGTACTTGATCAATGTTCTTAACGATTGATTTACTAAAAATAATACTTATTATGAAATAGGTACTCTTCAGCGACGCGGTGCGTTAATATGGAAATTTTATATAGGTATATATGTGAAAATGTTATTTATTTAACTCGTACATAGAAGAAATTAACTAAAATAATTAATAGTATTAGAAAAACTACTAAAAAATTAAAAGAATACGAAAACGACTTTTTCTTAAAAAAATGTATCTCAGTAGATGTCCGCTTTAGCTGATGCAGTCAAACAACTCAATGTGGTTAAAATTTCAATACTGCTCTTAATACCGGTGAACTAGAGTTCAATTCTTGAGTTAGAGCAGTTCTTTAACTGGCCTTAATAATATTCTGCAAATGCAAATATGAAAATGTTATTGTTAAAATACATGTTTTGTATGTACGTGACGAAGCGCAAAAAATGCCTTTTTTTTATAAATTAGTTAAAATAAAATAAAAATACCTACTGCATTATCCATAACTAGCGATTCACCCTCGCTTTGCTTCGGCTTCGTCCCAAGACAAAAACAAATCTATCTCACAGGAACCGTATATTTTCTCGGGATGCTATATAACCTATAACCTTTCTCAACAAATGGGCTATCTAATGCAAAAAGAAATTTTCAAATCGGATTAGTAGTTTCTAAGATTAGCGCGTTCAAACAAACAAATAAACAGACTGCCTCTTTATAATATTAGTATAGATTTTTATGCAAAGGAAAGTTATTTTAGTCTATAGTATTTCAGAAATCGTTCCATTTCACGTGTTAATTAGGATAAAGACTTACATATTGTATATACACCACAAACATGGATAACAAATAAAGGTGTGCGCATACATGGGCGCGGTCTATGTGCTATTGCTTCCGATAACGTTACGATAACGTCACTTTTATATACTGTCGAATGTATATTGGAGTCTTATATAGTCATTTTTCTGCAATTTAGAGTTCAATTTCTCGGGAATATTTGAACAGACTATTGTATACTTATAGGTTATATTTTTTTCTTATCATTTAAATATAATATAGATAGACTTACATATTGTATATACATAGGTACGATGAGTTGTTGTGAGTTGCACTTATTATAACGTGATTTCCCTTAGGAATGAGATTCCAACTATCTCCACACAAAAAATCACACCAATCCGTCACTCTGTTTTGACGTGAAAGAAGGACAAACAGACACACTTCACATTTATAATATTAGTATGGATGTGTCCCAGAATATTTTGCAATAGATGTATTGTAAGATGTCCAATAAAACTCTTCAATTATTAGGATTAAAGCAGCTTATGTCCGCAGACACTTAACAAACGAGGTCAATATAATACTATGTGATAGGACAAATTTAGAATCAATGGTATTTATAATAATAATAAGGACATTCCATATTAATATGAAAATGTGTGTTTGTTTGTTTGTCCTTCTTAGTTTAAAACAGAGTGACGGATTGGCGTATTTTTTTGTGTGAAGATAGTTAGAGGGCTGGAGAGTGACATAGGGTACTTTTTACCGCGAGATATTATCTCATTCCAACGGGAAAACACGTTATAATACAACCCACAACAACTCATCATACCTAAGTTATATATATATATATATATATATATATATATATATATATATATATATATATATATATATATATATATATATATATATATATATATATAATCTATCTACTCCATACTAACGTTTATACTAAATCATAATAAACAAACGTTACAAAATATTTGTAACATAACTTGTGATAAAAGTTGTTTATTATTTATTACATACGTACCTACCTATTCAAATTCAATTAACTTAAGTTTTCTAGAAGCTAAATTGAAAACAGGAAAACATTATTCACGTGTCTGTATATTTTAATTAATAATAAATGGCTATTGTTTGTATATTTTTATGTAAAATCAAGTTTTTTTAAAAGCGGAAAAATTATAATTATTACGAATTAATTACAATTGTTCCTCTAGTCAAATAATTATTGATATATTAATTGTCTTATAGAACTTAACATGACTCATTAAAAAAGTAAAGTAAATAAATTAAATTAAAAATTAAAAAAAAACCCCGACCATCATGGACCGATTTTGATCGAACATAGCTAAGAACACTCCCGACTAATTCATCTTTCAAACAAAAAAAAAAACAAAATCAAAATCGGTTCATCCGTTAGGGAGCTATGATGCCACAGACACACACACACACACACACACGTCAAACTTATAACACCCCGTCGCTTTTGCGTCGGAGGTTCATAGATATACAATAGTGTGACGCTTACCTTATACTAATTACTTAGAATATAGCGCACGCACATTAAGATAGTAAACCTTTTTAATTTCAATAAAAATTTTGTATGCACCTATAATTTGTTTATTTTGAAATAATGTAAATTATATGATGCTAGTTGATCTAAATAAATGAAGAATTATTATAAACACATATCAAATACAAATAAAAATTGATAAATTGAAAATTTAATTTTATTATAGGTACCTACTTGTCTTAACTATTACATGACATGAGTATTAGGTGTATTTAATAAAAGTTAGCTAATCACTCACACGTTTATTATATTGATGATTTGAAATCCTTAATCTTTATCATATTAAAAAAACAAAGATTTAAAAAAATGTATAAATAATAAAAACAATTTTTTTATAATACTAGGAACTCACTCTCGCTTCGCTCAGGTTCGTCCCTCGGTACCTTTTAAGGGATAGTATAGATTTCTCAGAGACGAGATATTTTCCCGCAGTAAAAAATACCCTAAACGTTAACCCGGATAACTATCACTATACCACTAACTAGATGATAACTACCCGGATAACCGTCTATTATCTCAGATTTTCTTGTGATGCGTTCCCAGACAGATAGACAAAAATTCTAAAAACTATAGATTCGGCCTTTGTATCCATGTATATAAGATGATCCAAAAACATATTTAATGTACAGATTTGACTCAGAATTTTATTATATGTACCTATAGATGATAAAGATTTGGGATAGTCTAAAGAAATCTAGCGCTGAATACTAAGGAAACATCTAAAACGTAGAAAAATGATCGTACGTGAAAATATATACTAATTGTTTTATTTTTATAACCAAACATTTTGAAAACCTATTTTGGTATCAAACATTTGTAGCGATAATACAATAACCGTAAAAAGTGTTATTAGGTACTATAATAAATTTAGTAAGTAAGGCACGTTTGACAGGAAATTGAATCATGCGTCTGAAATGCTTTGTTCTGATAAGAAAAATAAATATTTTAATTTTTAAATAATTTAATTTAAATAAGGTTGTAACTACACTGTGTGAATGTTAATCTATTTTTCTATTTTATTAGTAAAGTATTATTTTATATCACATTATTCGTGATGAGAATAAAATTAAAGAGAGAAAATTGTGATATTATGTTCTTTTACTAAAAAAAAAAATTACGCCTTTCCGTCACACAGTCGTTTTTTACTAGTAGGATGTCTAATGTCTACAATATATAAATAAATGTTGTTTCCCGATCGGTCGAATATTTGTATTAAAATACTTAATCTATCCAGATAAATAAAATTGTAGTGTCTGTTTGTAATGTTAAAATAACAGATTTTTACTAAATACATATGAAAGTATGTAGGTATGTATATAACGGCACTATTAAGAATAAATCATTTTTAAAATTTTTGTCTGCCTGTTGTTTGTTCCGGCTAATCTTCGAAACGGCTGGACCGATTTTCACAGGACTTTCACTGACAGGTAGCTGAAGTGATAGGGAGTAATTAAGGCTCCTTTTATTTTATGAAAAGAATCAGGGTTCCGCAAAAAACCCCGTGAAATTGTATATACAAAGCGTACCTAGGAACGCAAACGAGCGAAGCAAATGTAATATAGTCATACGTATAATAAAAAAATCCTATCTTCTCTTTCCTACTCTCTATACATATTTTTAATATATTTTTTTATTATATATTATCACATCAAAGATGGCGTCATTCAGTTTTATCTACTGATAAATTTTCACTTCCACGTTCTAGCTATACGTGGGCATAAACAACTGAATACGATTGGTTCAACCCTGAAGCAATTTGTGCGTTATCTATAGGTATGACACACATTTATTTATGGCGATTTATTATAGTTTATTTTAGATATTTTTTCAGCTACAAAATATATTAAATATTTAATAATATAAATGATACATTTTATTTTTAAGACTTCAATTTGAAAAAACCTTTTTGTATAGAGTTTGTTAGTATTTTCATATAGATAATTCAATATTTCGTTACCTATTTTTTTTAAAGCAAATGTGCCAAAGTCATCTTAGCAGGTACCTACAACTATATAACTTTTTTATTTATTTGATGTTATATAATTAATAATAACTCAAATAACTAATAATTATAAATATTTATTGTTTAACTGATATTATGACAATAATATATTATTTAATAAAATGGATATTTATTTAAAATAAAAAAGGTCTCGCTTTAAAATAAAACGTTTGAAACATACAATGTCTTTATAAAGGTATCTTAGAAAAGAAAGATAAAAAAAGAAAATAAAAGGTTAATAGGTAAGTTATAACTAAATAGGTATAAATTAAAA
This sequence comes from Brenthis hecate, assembly GCA_951806755.1. NCBI lineage: Eukaryota > Metazoa > Arthropoda > Insecta > Lepidoptera > Nymphalidae > Brenthis > Brenthis hecate. The sequence continues at coordinate 7,982,936 of OX638260.1, forward strand.
CTTATTTGTTTAATTCATAGAACTTTTTGTGCTATTATTACATTACTTTGTGTAAACAATGAACACAATAAAGTATTAATTATTATTTTTATCTATATACTCATAATAGCGACTCACCCTCGCTTTGCTCGGGTTCGTTCCTAGGTTGATTTCCTAAACAAACTTTCATCCCCATTTTCACCCCCTTAATGGATGATTTCCATGATAAAAACTCACACCTTATATCCTTCCCAGGGTCTCAAACTACCTTCTTTCCAAATTTCATCTAAATCGGGTCAATAGTTCCAGAGATTACCACTATAATATTAGTATTAGATTTTACATTGCTGAGTGTAATTCTAAAATTAAATATTGTTTTTGAACTTTTATTTCTTGCTCTATAAACAAGTGAGAGCAATATCTAGAAAATCAACCAAAATTAATTATTTAACGTTAAAATTATAAGTTAGTTCCGTTTATATTTATTATAAAAGCTACCTTTTGGCAAATTTTATTTCTAACAATAAAATATATGTTACTCCAGGTTATGATCTATCTGTGTGTTGAATTTAATCCAAAGCTGTCCAGCCAATAACAGAAATGATAACATTAACACAATTACATTAAACTTTATCGTATTGAGGTATAAAGTGATTCTTCAATTCACTCTCACTGCTATTGGCGTCTCGCCAACAAGATTTGTGACTCATGTTATGTCTGTTTGTTCGTTTACAATTGAAATTATAATTGCATATTACTTTATTCGTATGATAAACATTTTTATGTAATCATAATTTGACGACAAGTTTGGCTCAGTTTGTAGTGACCCTACTTGCTGTGCCAGCAGTCGCGGGTTCGAGTCCCGCTGGGGGCATTCATTTGTGTGATGAGCACGAATGTATGTAGGTACTCCAGTCATGGGTGTTTATATTTATAATATATATGTATTTAAAGCTATATATGTGTAGTGTATCAACTATCTGGTTTCCATAACACAAGCCCCGTAGCTTACTATGGAACTAGATGGTGCTGTGTGTTGATGTCCCAACATATTTATTTATTTATTTATAATGTAGATATTTTAAATAAAACTATATTTTCGAATTATTTCGCGGATTTATTTTGAGTTTTGGTTCCCGACGTTTCGAATGTGTGAAAAAAAGATAGTTTTATTTAAAATGTCAAATATTCGCGTAAATCTAAGAAAGTATTAGGTTCTGAGCAGTTTTGAGGAGAAATATGAAGATCAAATCTATTAAAGTAGCTAAATATATGTATTCATTACACAATTATTTGTACTAGAGTTATTAAGAAAGTGTTGATTTATAAGTTCTAACCTTGTTTCAAAGGAAATGATACTATTTAAATAAAAATATCTGAACATTTCACCAATGAAGAAAACAATAATTGTTTTGGATTTGTCATACGATTTAAAATGAAGATTTCGTTCTAAAATGCCCTATTTTATTATTATAATTTATTTCAACTATTTATTCAGTATTTACATCTTATCCATAAAATGCAACGATTTTTTAAAAATATTAAAGTATTAAAAAGTATTTATTATCTATAATATTATATGAAATTGATCTACAGACATTTTTTTTTATATTTTAATATTAAATCTATGTAAAATATATTTGCATGCACGTATATTTTAAGGAGTTGGGTTGGGAATTCACTCTCAGTGTCACAGTTGGAAGCGAGCCAAGATCTAACCATTAACGATTGTTAATGTCTCATTGATTTATATGGACTTGACTATACAGACATATTTATATTTAAGATATAAAAACATTAGAATTAACTTATATTATTATATCTTTTTAAATAATTTAAATAAATAAAAATCTAATAAACAAACAATTATTTCTCAATTTGTTTTGAACTTATCTATTGTAGAGTCGAGCTTATATTATAATAAAATCGAAAAACACTCTATAATTAATTGCATAATAATAATACCCAAAACCCATTGTCCGTACAAAAGGAAAATTCTCTACATAATAGACCTAATTGGTTTCTATTCGTCGCTGGCTGAAAAAAAAAATATTTTCCTGCTTAAACAATGATGGCGGATCCTTTGTTTGCAAAAAAATACCAGCCCCGAAGAGAATACGGGGAAAAACAAAGCTGGAACAAAAAATCGTGGCCGAAAAACGTAAAAACTCTTACGTGTCCGAATCATCAAATGAAAAAAAATAAAAGGTCATTGTGTACATCAAGTCAGTGGAATTGACAAGCCCCGCCCGCGCACGCTATTGGAGGGCCGGTTCGAAATTTGTGCAAAAACCCCAACCTAGTTCCGCCTTCTAAAATGTTTTTAACGAACCAAAATGGCCGACCGCTCTATTTGTTTATACACTAGACCCTCATTGTTTCGCCTTGAATTAAATAACTATCGAAATTCGTTGGAATTTTTAATTTTTAATCTATATTACGTTTGCTATACATCGTGTCGTGTTAAGATGATGAATTGAGTTATTGTATAGAGTTGGGGTTATAGTGTTGGATAGTTTTTATGAAATATTAAAATGGTTGAAACGCTTTAATTCTTTTTACTAGTGATGGCCTAACAGATTTGGTTTTGTTTATTTTTTCATGATAATATTTTTCCAATTAATGTAAGATTATTTTTATAAAGCCTCAATTATTAGCTTATGATAAATGATAATTTAATGATAAGTTTGATAAACTTTTAAAAAAATACTATTTAGTTGTTATTAACCAATGAATTATAATATTACCAAAATATATCTAATAATTCAAGTATGACAATTATTTGGATAGTAGTTAGGTATTAAATTTTATGTAACAACTAGGTACACAATTTTTTTAATAACTATAATATACCTATTGAATATTTTATAATTTAAATTTTAAAAAGTAAAAATAATATTTTTAAACGACATACAGATAGGTATATTATTTTTATTAATATTAGTAGAATTAGTAGAATATTATATAAAAATTAAGTTAAGTAAATAAAAATTATAGTAGATAGGGCTCTTTTTCTTTAAGTACCGGTGAAATTAAAATTCTAATCAATTAATATTATGAATCTGAAAGCATGTTTGTTTGTTTGTCTTTTATTCATGCAGCTACAAAACAGTGATTAAAATGTATGAAACGATTATTAAAATATATATTTAAAATATCTTTTACAGAAATAATAAACGGACCGATAAAGCTACGTAGTAAGTGATTCAGATCCCAGTACATTAATATAGATTATAAGATTAAATTAATCTGATGCAAAAAAAAAATATATTGTTGATATTCAACTTTTAGTTAAAGTTTGAGTCCTAAACACTGTATGTAATTAATCAGAAGCATGTTTTTAACTTTTAAAAAAAATAAATTAAAAAGATGATTGTCAATGACAAAATGTCCTACCAACATACATATTAAATAAAAAGCTCAAGCTTAGAAAATTAACTACCTATCAGAATTTTATACCATGTAAATTGGTCAGTGTTATTCAAGTTACAATTGATATAATATGTAGCTTTAATATAATAATAAAAAAACAACTAGTTCATAGGGTTCCGTACCCGAAGGGTGACAACGGAACTTTATTACTATGCCTCCGTCTGTCAGACGGCTGTATCTCATGAACCGTAATAGGTAAAGAGTAAAATTTTCAGAGTTATTTCTATTGCAGCTATAACAACAAATAATAAAAATAAAAAAAATGAAATACAAGAAACATTTTTTTAACGATCGAACGATCATCGAATTAAATATAGGTACCTACTACATACATACATACATAGAGTAAAACTCATATTCATTAAAACTACAGGTACGGAACCCTTCGTATGCGAATTCGACTCGCACTTGACCGATTTTTTATAAAAGGGACTGTCTATTTCGGAAATAGAAATAACTAAACATAGTTTAATAGGATTATACTAATAATATAAGTTACTATGTCAAAACTTAATTTAATAGTTTTAAAGTCCACATTCACGTCGTAGTAGACTACCGGGGGACCTTTGACCGTCTCTATGTAGAGTTGATTTACTAACATTGGATATGGTATATGTTTGTTGTGGGAAGTTTATTCTTATTTCTCTTATAAAATAGTGGTTAATGTTATATTTTTTTATTACTTACGACTAAAGTTCAATCTACAGATCAATATTAGTAAGTCAATTTCAAACTAAAATGCGAATTATTGTATTTTTATCTTAATTAATAATAAATTATTTATTTTAAGTTACCCTATAACGGTTCAAACTTCATAATTAAATAAAAGCTGTCTATATATTCAAAGTACTACATTGCCTATATGGCATTAAATAAAACGAATAACTGCCTTATCCATTACTTCGTAGATGATCGTTACGTCTTTGGTTTGGGTCGTCGATTCGTCCACTCTATCGATCGTCTCACACCCGACCCGGCTTTGTCTCTTAAAAACCGACAGTTTTATAAGCAACTGATATCTCTGCTTCAATATTTACTTATAAAAGTAGCGAAGTATTTACGAAATGTCTTGTTGTTTATATAGGTATATATAATAAAATTGTAACTTATCGTTGTCTGTACATGGAAGATATTTGAGAAAATCTATTAGGTATTGGGCGGTCTTTAGTAATTCAATAGAATTCAAAACAATTTTTAGATTTTTGTCTGTTTGTCTGTGCGTTTATGCGCACTAATCTGAGAAACGGTTTTGACTAATGTATTGTGGTAAGCTCCACTTAACATTTACTATTTGTTTTATTTCAATCGGTTCATAAATAAAAAAGATATGTCAATTTAAGGAATCACTTAGACGAAGCCGAGCGAAGCGAGGAGAGTCGCTAGTATGTTCATAAGTTTAAAAAGGCTCGATCATAAATTGCATACTGCATGCTTTCATACCATAAAACACAACATAAAAATATTAAAAATGACAGTGTAAATAAAAGAAATAAACCGTTTAGTTTTTTGAATTTTCAGTTGTTACATAACTTTTATGATAAAAAATATGCTTTTAATTTACCCGAAATGTAATCAAAACAAGAAAAATATTTTACAAACAAATAGTAATAAAGTAAAATAAATATCTCACTCCAAGGTGTTTACAATATAGAATTATTGAGATCGGTCATCGCCCCGTCCAGACAGAAAGCTGGATAGTTTATTAGAGATAGATATAAAACTTATATTCCATGCTCCCTAATTGACATGACGTTTTAAAAGTTTATTTTAGATTATATTTATATATTTTAAATGATGAAATATATCAAAATATAGGTCAACTAGTTTGCGGCCGCGACTTCACTTATATTATACGATGATGAAATATAATATATACACAAACTAACACATCATCATCATGAATAATGTATTATTTCAAATAAATATTTTTTATAATATAATTAAATTTAATAGATACATATTAAAAAATAATATACACAATGTCAATTATTGTAGCACAATAACGATTTTATTCTGCGTAGGTCGGAGGTTTGATTCCAGTTCAGTCAAAACATTAGTAGGCGTTGACTCTCACTTTCTTATTTCTACGTCTCGTAGAAAGTGGATCTACATTCTATTACTAGAATGTAGGATAAACCATTGTTATATTATAACTTTATATTAAACAATCTAAAATCAAAAGCATTGTAACGTAAAAATATTTCTATAGAACATCGACTACGAGGTGAGAGTATTTGCAAATATTACCGTATACTCTAAGTTTTCGCAACTTTCGAGTTGTGAAGAGTAAGGAAACCCAAGTTACCAATTTTGGCTTCACCGCCCCATATTTATTAAAGATAAACTTTGTAGGTAGACTGGTTTTAGTTTAGTTATAACGTCTTTTTTTAACTTGATAATTTTAAATTAAAAATGCATAATCGAATAAAAGAGTCTTATTATAAGAGATAAAAAAAAAACAACAAAAACTATAGATTAAAAATATACGTTTGTATCAAACAAAAGTATAAATTTAATCTGCAATTAAATTATATAGATTAAAAAACAAACATAAAACATAATTATTGTTAACGATATTTTTTATCTATTCCTCAAACGTCACTTTATAGTCCATTCACTTACAATGTCTCAGTTCAATGATCTCACGTCAAGTTAATGACTTATAACTTAATATTTAGAAAACAACTTTTAATATACTCCTCATAAGATCTATTTATTCCATTCAAAGAAGTCTAAAGCTATCAAAAGTTCGATTCTCTTGACTCATAAAAAACAGATTACAAAATGACTAATAAAATATAAAAATATAAACAATGGCGTGTAAATAAAACGATTTCATTGATTTATTGGAATATCTAAATAAATGAATTTATTATGAACTGTCAAAACATATTTTTTTATCTGTATGAAATATATTTTTTATTATTTTTAATATAATGTAGCCGGCATTGAAGTCACTAAGTTTTATGGTGAACATAATTAATTGCTGAAAGTTCTTCGTCGCCTACAGAATCTATTCAAATCCCACGTATTAAGCATTCCCATATAGATTTATTTGAGACATCCCCTACAAATAAACAGTATTTCATAACGATAACATAAATTGGTCCAATAAAATTTAAACGAAAGGGCTCTGACTCTACATTATTTATACATAAGACGAGATATAACAAAAAATGACGATTGAGAAAGAAACGCCAAAGTTGTCAAACTGCCCGCACTGACGTAGAACCTGCCCTGCCTCAACCGCCTCGGTCGTTCACCGAACACTTATTTCGTTTTTTACCCGCATACAAACTAAATGCACGTATATACGTAATAAGTGCGTTCATATAAATATAAGGATGTGTCTCCATTGAAAACAGATAGATAGCGATAAGCTTGGGCTATTTTAAGATTGCAAATATAATCGCATTTCGTTTGGCGCTAAAAATGAGCGAGAAATTTAAATAAAAATATAGGCATTGTGCTTTATATATTAAACCTAAATTACTTTATTACATATATTATTGTAAATTATTACAGAAAAATCACATTATTATCCATTATATATACAAAAATTGAAAACAAAAGCTCCACCAGTAAAATGACGGAAAATATATCTCGAGATCGCGCAGTCTGATTACATTTCAGTGGAGAGTTAGGTCAGAATATATAAAACATAACTTTCGTATCTGACGTACGAGTACAAACTGGTTCGTAACAGGATTCTTCTCAGTAGCGTTGGTATTCTTCGACTTAGAATCTATGTAAAAAGTCGACCATTTAGACGTTCTTTTTAATTTCGGCTTATGTGGTACCAGCCCTGTATAGATTTTCTCACGATTAGATGCTTTTTTTGTGGGATGTAACTTTAATACATGAGCTTGAAATGAATTCAATCGTCATTTATTTTTAGTTTTACGGTTAACGAATATGTATTTAGTCTTGATTTTCATGTCTACGCTTATATTTTAATGCTTTGTGTAAATAAGTTATTATGTATGAAATTATTTTTAGTTTTTTACTTATAGAATTGTTTTATATATATATATATATATATATATATATATATATATATATATATATATATATATATATATATATATATATATATATATATATATATATTTTGAGTGCTTCTCGATGTTTATATTTTTATTGATGTGTTTGTTTGTGACGATACTTATACTATTAATAGCTGATAGAGTGTTATGGATCTTCAAAATAAATCTACTACTTGCTTCTATTAGTTAAATGATTCCAAATTACAATATAAGCTCAATACATACGAAACAAAGACGAATATCCAATTATAACAATATTATATTTATTTATTAACACATGTTTCCTTAAAAACTGTTCTGTTAATGAAAATGTATATTTTCTATACAAATAATTAGGTCTAGTTATTGCCATTACAAAAATAAAACACTCACTCACATATAAAAAATTATTTAACGTGTCGCTCGATTAAAAAGGGAGCATAGATAAAACAAGATGGTGGCAACAAATTGCGTTCAACGACAAGCGTTCTTTTTTCTTTTAGCGGATGAGTTGCATCAATATTAATTTTATTGCATAGAATTTATTTTACGATAACCTGATATTCAACTTGGGGCTACTTTGATTTTAATCTGCGCTCGAAATTGTTGGTTACCTGCAATGGTTAACGATTTTAGATTTGTTATTTTATAATTGCTGATGTTGGTATTACTTGATTTTTAAAAAAACATGTTCTATTTGTACAGTAATAATTGTTGATGATGGAAAAGTTTAGATAACTATTTCAGGCATAGATGAAATTTGAAATAGAACACGCACACACTTCCTATACGTTTAATATGGTTTATATTTAAGTATAATATGTATGTATATAAAGTTATATATGTGTAGTGTATCAACTATCTGGTATCCATAACACAAGCCCCGTAGTTTACCATGGAACTAGATGGTGCTGTGTGTTAATGTCTCAACATATTTATTATTATAATTTATCAATATTTAATTAAAGATTAAAATTAATCTTTAACAGCCAGTTAAGAATTTTCATTATTCATTAATTACCATTTAAAGTGATACATAGCTTCAGTTTTTAGATGCATAGTAAAAGTTACGACAATTTTGTATTTTTCAAAACTTGTTTTTGAATAACTATCTCAGTCATACTTTGTTTAAAATGACAAGCAAATATTATAGAAACAACACAACACACATACGGAAGCAAACATTTTAAAAACAAAATTCATTACCATTGTGTTTTGAATTCTTTCGAATATTGACTAATCCATATATAATCTATGAATCTTAATTATTAAGATTACAAAATATACTATTAATATATAATAATCTATAGGTACTATATTAAAAATGTGAAAGTTTGTGAGTATGGATGTATGTTTGTTACTCTTTAACGCCAGAACGGCTGAAGGGATCTGAGTGAAATTTGGCACAGAGTTAGATTATAGTCTGGAATAGCACATAGGCTATTTTTTATCCCGAAAAAATGTACGGTTCCCGTGGGATAGGTTTGTTTTTGTTTTCCTAGAAGCGAACCCGAGCGAAGCGAGGGTGAGCCGCTAGTTATTCATATATAATACTTATGTTTGTATGTATGAAGAAGATAATTTCTTGTTATAGCGTTTGTCTTACTACTACGTTACTTTTTTCTTTTTTTATATTTCTCTGATATTTGTTGATTGGTCAGTTAAAATTTATTTACTAAAAATATTTTTTTAAAGGACCTAACATAGGTCTTTTTAGCTTAATATAAAACATAAAACCTTCTCAATTTTCTTAAAGCAGCTGCTTATTCTAGAGAAGTCGATGCTTATAAATTTCAAGTTTGTTTCAATCAAGATCAATATAAAGGTGTTTTGTTCAATATTCATAAAAACATCTTTCAGTTTTGCAAATTATGGAATAATTTTAAAAACTCTTGGCAAATTTAAATTTTCTTTCGTTTTATTTTCAGTAAAATATATTCTCAATTACACTTAGAGTACTACAATATGTAGACATCACGGTCAGGTGCCGAAAAATCTATCTATCAATATTTACACAAAAAATCGCTTAACACAAGTATCAAACCCACGACCTGCACCATAACATTAAATATCCAGACATCCTCTGAGCTACAGTACCTACACAGCACATTTACGTAATACCCAATAATCACAAAACATGCAGACAATAAGACACGTTGAAAAACATAAAAAAGGACGGAAAAGGAATGAAATGAGGTCATTCAATTTCGGGCCGGGCGAAAGTGTGATGTTTTTTTTATATTATTTGCCAGTTGCTTTCGTCTGGAGGCCGCGGTCACTGCGTACTTATTGTTGCCTGTTAGGCTGCACTTATACTAAAGTTTACTGGTTAAGTTTAAGAGCATTTAAATTTTATGTTATAACTAACTATATTGTTTAATAGAACGATCATACTTTTCTTAGATAGATTGTAATTATTTTTGTTTTTAATTTTTGTTCGCAATACGCTCGGACATTATAAAGTGTAAACGATATGAACAATTGAAATTATTACAAGATTCTATAAAATGTTGCACTTATAATCGCTAATTCATGGTTTTAATTATGGACGATTTTTATTAGGTAAATTGTATGAAATTTCAAATGTATTTGAGTAAATTTAATAATTTTTATATCAAAATTAAAAGTTATAAAAAATCTATCCCACGGGAATCGCAAATTTTACCGGAATAGTCTATATGCTATTCTAGACTATAATCTATCTCTGTGCTAAATTTCATTCAGATCCGTTCAGCCGTTCTGGCGTGATTGAGTAACAAACATCCATCCATCCAAACTTTCGCATTTATATATGTACTAGTAAGATATAAATAAACTGTTTATTTTTCGTATATAAATAACAAAACTCATCAGTGGGAAGTCGATGGGTACACAGCCTAACGGGATGTTAGCAAGCAGATGTTTTCGCAAATTGAGTTATGACTCACTCTTCACTCATACCCTGTCCTTTTTCCACGAATCATTTTGATTTCGTTGGACGAGTACATTTTTAAATTGTATGCACTAAATTATGCTAATTGCCATTTTTGTTTTAAATTTATTTTTAATATTAAATTAAGTTTTATAAATATCATTAGTAGGCAGAGAATCTTTTCGGTCGAAGAATGTGAAGTTTTTTTTTAAGATTTACGCAAATATTTGAAATTTTAAATAAAACTATCTTTTCGGATTATTTCGCGGTTTTATTTTTAATTTTGGTTCCTGACGTTTCGAATGCTTTACAGCAAACATGGTCACGGGAGATCCTTAGGTTTTAGACGTCTCAAAGGCATTATATGCTTGTTACAGACAGTGTCTACCCACCAATTTACAAAATGATTTCAAAAATGGCACCAAAATAGGTACCTTATAAAATTGTGCACGTTTAGGAACTCCTGTTTAGAGCGATATCAGTTAATGTAGAGTCTACCAAGACATAGGATTTATATTTTCCACTTCAGATAATTTAAGGGAATCACCCAACATGCTCGCACTACTCTACTAAATCTGTGGGCAACAGTATAGTATGTGACATTGTTTCTCTATTAACCCGAGAAAATAATTTAATATAAGTCATATTAAGTCGGTAGTCAAAGTAAGATTTATAAAAATTACTAGATTTTGTAACACTTTATTACTTCAATTATTGTAAAGAAATAAATTAACATATTTAATTCCTTTTAATTAACATTTTAATGTGATTTTGCAATTTTTCTATATAGTCTGGCGCAACTTTTAAAGTCATTTAAATCTTACTAATACCTATCATAAATGTTAAAGTTTAGATGTTTGGATGGATGTTTGTTATTCAATCACGCCAGAACCGCTGAACAGATCTGGATGAAATTAGGCACAGAGATAGATTATAGTCTGGAATAGCACAAAGGCTACTTTTTATCCCGGAAAAATGTGCGGTTCCCGTGGGATAGATTTTTGTTTTTCTAGAGGGAAACCCGAGCGAAACGACGGTGAGCCGCTAGTTTAGCATATTTTATATTTTAAATTGCAAAGAATAAAATCAATAATTATTTAGTGAAAAGGTATTTTTATTAATAATAAGGAATGTTTATTTCTGTATTGGTGGTAGAGCGTATACGTTCAAGTATATTGTAACGAAACCAAATTGATAGAGTAAGGTACCTACTACATTAAAAAAATAACCTATTTTAAACTACTATACATATCCTATAGAATAGTTGTCTCTGTTCCAATCAATTGTTCATACAAACAAACACACGATATTATATGATATTAGTAAGGATAAAGCTTTCAACTATCTAGTATGCAAGATTTGATTTTCACAAACAAACAGGTGGACAAGAAACGCCCACTAGGTGATTGCATTGCGATACTGTACCGGAATAGTACAGTGGCTTATAGTGTAACATTGACCGTTGCGGACTGAGGTTTGACTTGACCTGTTTAGTCTGAGATCAGCGAGATCAAAGCTAGTTTAGTAATTTATATATAGATATATCATATCTCATACGTTGAGATATGAAAATTTTTCTTTTATATACTCTTTGCTTTTCTATAGCTTTTTCTTTCCTAATATTGGTAAACTGCCGGATAAATAGTAAATAATCATTATTTACATTTTTAGCTTATCTATATTATCTTTTAGTATAAAAATATAAGTATTTTATATAAAATATATATAGATTACTTCAAACTAGAACAAATCAAACCGGATAGATCTGGTATAGAAACGTAGGAATTATTTGATTGCAACACGCAGACCGGAATAGCATCGTAACATTGACCGTTCCTTCTCAGGTTCGACTTGACCTTTCACTATATTATCTGTGGTTAGAATATGAATAATGAAATATTATATATTTAATCTATGACATTTTAAACAGATTAAAAATAAATGTAGATTATAAAACCTCTCAAATACTATTATGTTGTGTTGTTCCAAGGAATTAAATTTGAATTCAAATTCAAAACGTTTCAAAATGTTATGACAACGACCGAAATTATTTACAAAAGCACTAAATTCACTTTGTTTCGTCTCAACTCAAAAGTGTTATTGTAATAAAGTACTTATCTTAAATTATATTAAAAGGGTAATGACACAACTTTCTGCACTTGACATTTCAAAGCTTCCTCAACGCTCAAGATTTTTTTTGTAGTTCGACTTATAATTATATGTCATAATGATACACAGAGTACGAATAAGAGTAAATGTCACTTTTATAAATATGTATCGCTGCCAAAATTGTAATACCGTCGATATTTATTGAATATTTTAATATTATTTCAACCTTTCTGTCATATATAATATATTTGTTGTATATATTTATTATTGTAGCCATTATACAGCGTATCTAACAGATTTTTGCAAAATTATTAAGTTTTTATTCATTAGCTGAAATAACAACATATCTCCGTTAGTAAAATATAATTGGACATCGTAAATTAATAGAAAAGTTTAGTTAGTAAAAATATTTTATAAAACAATAAATAGAGTAAATGAACGAAAGCATATAAAAATAATTTTTATTGCCGTCTTAATCAGGCGTCGTAAATATGTATACGTTTGCTTGATGAGCTTTCAAATGTAGCCAATAGTAGTTCATTATAAATTAATTGGACATATCTAAATAACAATTGTTTTATATTAATGAACCAATTTTATAATAATTAAGCATTTAACTAAAATTATAGTTAAAATCTAAGTTAAACATGGCTAAAGCCAAGTATAATCTCGATAGAATTTACAAATCCCGTCCCGATATTGAGACACGAGCGACATTTACTAAGCAAGATGGCCGCCGTAGTAACATTGACAGTTGTGTAAGTTCGCCTTGGCCGAGCGCGCGCGCAAGGACTCGCGCCAATGAGGGCGCGAACTTGCACTTTGAATTTGGAATGCATTTTTTTAAATTATTTTTTTTTTAATTTTATCTTTATGCCAGTATTTTCTACATAACATTTTTAAATGTTAATATATTTTTTTTATTTTTAAATACATAGTTTCAATATGTATGAATGTTAATGTTAATTTAAATAATGTAAACATTATAAATGTATAATTTAGTTTAATATTTAAAGAGTTTCTTTGAATAAAAATGTATTAGTATGAAATTTATGAGTAAAAGCTTTATACCTACATAAATATTTTGGCAATTCCACTTAACAGTGCTACATTTAGATTGAAATTGCAAGTGTGATTTTATCAAATATCCTGAATGCATTCATGACCTGCTTTCAATTTATTAATATAATTCAAGGACGACAAACCGACAGATTTTATCAGTTTTAATATACGTATATAATGCAGAGAACTTTTTTCATTGGAATATTTATAAGAATTATCGTTGTAAAATATTTAATTTGGTAGTAGAATTATAATAATGTAAAAGTATTACTTATTTTTATAGTACCTAAAAAAATGTGTTTTTAATATTTCTAACGCAATAATTAAAGATTTTGTCTCTAAGATATTTGGGGCGCCAAAAACTTTCCGTCGGCTGGTTTTTAGCCTACGACCCCGCGTAGCCTCGTAGCGACATTAAGAAACTTCTATTAAAACTTAATAAAAGTTAATATTTCATATAACTCGATATAAATTAATATAAAATAAATATAAATAATATTAAATTATGCAGTAATAAATAAATTTAATTAATAAAAAAAATCGGTTAAAAAAAACTCTAATTCAATTTGAATCGAAAAGTTTATAATAGCGCTATGATAACAAAAATAAAATTGAATATTTAAATGTGAATTAGAAATCTAGAATGGCATTTTCTCTATGCCGTCATTGGCCTTCGATCAAAATATAGGTTGCAATTTATTAACGCACACACGCGTTCACACGCACACGAGTATGGTAAAGTCATAGAAAAAAGAGCGAGACAGATAAACGGTAAAGAGTATAGGAGGGGATATTGTGGGGGGAGGGGGAGGAAAACACAAAAAATGTGCGTGAACCCTACACACACACGCGTCTCTCAAGGAGAGCCCAAGTTTAAGACTATCAAAAAGTACTAACGTAATTTCTTTGTTTTCGCTCCGTTTAAATTGAATTGCTGTACTTACATGCGTCAGAGGTGGCCTGTTCCTCCTCGGTCCAGTTTGACACTTCGGTGGTAATTTTTGAAAAAAAAAATTTAATAACAACGAAAAAGTTCCGATGTGCCGTCGGTCACCTGGGCATCAACACTCGGGCCGTACTTCGGCTACACTGTCACTCAAAACAATGTAACACATCACGTTTGTCACTTACACAAAATATCTATTATCTTAAAAAATATAGTTCGGGGTCCTAAGTTTCCATTTGATATGTGTGCATCGCAGCGTAATTTCGTTACGAAAAAATACACTAAATCCCAAAAATATTTACTTTAAGTGCACTACGCGTTGATATGAATATATTTTTTTATTTTATAAAATATAGTCTGTTTTTTTAAATATTAAATTTACTTTTTTTGAATGAGGGTTGTTTTTTGGAGGTTTTTAGCGGTTGTCGCGTGTGGTCCTGAATGGGAGCGGAAATGCGACTCTCTACTGATTGTGCATAGGCGGCACTGCACCGACGGCGCACACTGTACTAGACCGCGTGCGTACTTAGCCATTACCTTGTATTTACTGCGACCGAGAATGCTGAGCTATGCGCTCTTGATACTTGATGCACCGATGAAAATATTACTAATATTAAATTTTAATTTTTTTATTTTCGTTATACAACTCATTTATATTAATTTGTTGGTTGTAAATAGCGTAATGAATTATGTTTTTTGTATTTACAAAGTAAAATATAAAGTTTTGTAATTTTTTAATGAAACAACGAATATTTTATTAAAAGAACTTCGAAATGCTGTTAATAAAAACATTGATATTTATATCAAGACCCTATCTTCTAGCATTCAATAGATTTTAAGCTTATATGTTCATTTAAAGCAACATTCTGAATGTGTACAAAAATGTTTACGTTATCAGATACATAAATAAAAGTTCGTTATACGCATCAAGACTCTCGATCGCGCTATACGGCACACATGCGCAGAATGCACCGTCGTTGATGCAATATATCTTTGTGTGAGAGCCCGCGCTTGTATTCGAACCTTGGCCATTTGAGTTATACTCGCTTATCTTACCTCCTGTACGAACCAAAACACTTTTAAATTTAGCCGCATATCTATTAAAGTAGTAAAACTGCGTAAAATTTCGAAAAAATCCGAAACTTCAAAATAGAAAGATTCATGCTAGTGTGCAAAGTATTTGTGCTTGTGTGCACTTTTTTATCGTTTTTTTCTCAGAGTGTGGGTGCGTTCGATTGTGTAGTCGCCGTCTGTGTGTGGGTTACTAGTGCATACAGAGCGTCGTAGTGAGCGTAGTTCTTATAAGAAATGGTTCCGTGAAAAATTTTGTGGGAATCCGTATAGATGGCGCTGGGACTGATTCAAATAGCACCATCAAAAATTATTTTTGGCTGACGTAAGGGGAAACCGCCTCTATTAACTTAGATTTAGAAGTTTAAATTGTTTGTTGATTACTTTAAAAAAAAATTCGAGTCTAGCATGACTATACTCATTTTCCAATCGCGATGGGAAGCCATTTTATTTCGTGACGCGTTGAAGGTTATTAGAGATAATCGTTAGTTTGTTAATAGCGCTTAATAATAATGATTGTAACAGGATGTGATCAAAACCGACTTGCTTTATTTAATTACGCTTGGTTAATTTTACTGTAGCTTTACGTAAGGGTTTAACCTTTCTTATAATTAAAAAAGTACTTTCTAATGTTTTTTTTTCTGTTATATAGAAGTCTAATAATGAATTTACATTGACTTCGTATCTGGCGTTTGTATAGATGGCTATTTGTTTGTTATTACAGTATTTCGTTCAGTGATGTTGTAACTTATATAGTAATATTAATGCCTGTCAAAGCAAAATGCTCCGCCGATTTTGATGAAACTTTGCAGGTTTAATATTTTTTATTTATATCGGCATTTTTACTTTGAATGTGTAATTTTAAGATAAGTTATATGTGTACATATATCTAATTTTATTGTGTAGAAAAAGGTTCTTATGTTGAACATAACGTAGAGTGGCGCGTGACTGATTCACGTCGCTACGAAACCAGAGATAGCGGATTTAATTCCGGCGCGAGGTAAATTTTGCATCAGTAAAACAGATGCTCGTCTTCGCTCAATTAAGATACATAACATACTTAACACACAGTGCTTTATTACCCCTGAAAACCCATGAAATAGCAAATGTCTACGTTTTTTTTAAAGTAGCCCTAAAAAAGGGAAAGTTTGATACTAAGTAGGTAATATAAGAATAAATGAATAAAAGTATTTACTTTAATCAAGGAAGGAATCTATGACAATAAAATCAAAGCATTGTAATAAAGTATATATCTAATAATAATGTTTATCGACTTAATACACATAACAATATATATACTACCTTTCCACTGCGGCTTCGTTTACACTTTTTGACAGATAAAAATAACGATTTTGCTTTCACGAAGTAAATATAGTCTATACTACTTTCATCTAAATCCCCTATCCATCGGCTAAAGTCCCGCTAAAATCGGTTCAATTATTTCAGAGTTTAGCAGTTACAAACAAACAGGTAGCTATTTGATACAAATAAACAATTATACAATACTAGCGACCCACCGTCACTTCGCTCGGATGCGGTCCCTGGGAACGTTTAAAGATATAAATAGCGTTAGTCATGTAAATTTAATATATTTTTTCGGGATTTTTTTAATGTTCTAATAGTTATTCTGCTCAGGACGGAGACCCAACCAACAAATCAAAAAACATATAGATTATTAATACCTTTAAAAACAAATAAAAAAACACTTAGGTATACTGGAAATATTTTGAAATATAAAGTTTAATCATAAATCCATACTAATATTATAAATGTGAAAGTGTGTTTGTTTGTTCGTTTGTTTGTCTTTCTTTCACGTCGAAACGGAGTGACGGATTAACGTGATTTTTTGTGTGGAGATAGTTGGAGGGCTGGATAGTGACATAGAAAACACGTCATAATACAACCCAAATAAATACGTATTTTAGCATTTTTTCGAATTTCATCCCAAAATAGGGTAAAATAGGGGATAAAAGTTTGTATGAAACCTACTTTTTTAGAGTTTTCCTGTAATTTTAGCGCGAGCGAAGCCTCGGGTTCTGCTAGTAATAAATAATTATATTAATAAGACGTGTTTTAGACTGCCTCCAACTCCCAGTAGCAAGCAGTACCGAGAGGTGCTAGTCGAACTTAATGACAGCTAATGTGACAATATTCTCACTTAACTACAATGTTAGTCTGACAAATATGCATTTAACTAGTTTGTCTTTCGCAATACACTGTTTGTCTCACTTAAAGGACTCACGACCTATGAACGCGTCATGTTTATTGCTCCACTGAGTATGTCGCGAGTTTGATTCCAGAGTCAATGTTTTTATCTATTTGGCGTGTTATAAGCTTTTTATAGTTGTTATTAGTAGCAAATAGTGCGTTTTTAGTGCCTTTTATATATATTTGAAAATTCAACAAATTCAATTCTTGCATAGGTAATAGGTATGTATAAATTAATTTCGTGTTTCTCCGAAACGGATCTAACGATTTGGATCAAATTTTGTATTTAGATAAGGTTTCTGCTTTTTTAGTTTATCTATATAGGTCACATTCTGGCAGATTGTAAAATAATACCATAATATATATATATATATATATATATTATAGTATGTATGGGTAAATGTCAGTCTTTTATATCTTCTTTGTACGATAAAAGAACCCACGACCTTCGATGTAGGCAGCACTATTTATACTGTATGTCACAATATGCAACGATAGTGAGTCAAACCTACAAACTTATTATATTAATTTGTAACAAGTGTAAGACTTGTTATCTCTTCAGGCAATTTTTTATCAACCTACCATGCAAACGGGACCGCGGTTAAAAACTTGTAGTATTATATTTAGAAAATATGTCTTTCGATTTGCTCTTTTGTCACGTAGTAAGAAGCTACAGATCAATGCTATAACTTGCATTGAGGATTCAAGGACCGGAGAATGAAATAGCCTAATTTTTCTCTTAAAAATTTGTTATTTTCCATAGGGTATTTATTAATATATTGCGAAAATTGACTACGAAAATTATAGAAATTGTTTTATGTAATACACCTATCTTAATCTAAGGAAAAGCAAAAAATATATTACTTCATCAGATCCGTATTAAATGTTAATTTCTTGATTAGTATCCTTCTTATATTATAAACTAAGTTTGTAAGGATGTGTTTAGATGGATGCTTGTTACATTTTCAGGTAAAAACTATTGAACGGATTTTGATGAAACTCTACAATAATATGGCTTTACATCAGAGTAATACATAGGCTAAATTTTATAAATATATAGTTATGTATATATAAACTACAAAGGGCGAAAGAAAGTGCTACTAATCAATAAATACGAAAATATGTTAGTTTGTAAATATTTTATGAAGTAGAAGTAAAGATAAATGACACTTGGACACATTGCTAGCTTTTCTGGGTGTTTCAGGGTATTGGGATCAAAGCTAGAGTAACAACTTGCATCCTACACCAGAGAAAGTATTATTGTACAATACTGCATGGGATATTTATAGGTGAAGTGATAAAAATAAACCGTACCAATTTTCATATTTTATATTAATACCAAAATAGCTTAAAAACCTCCATTGAAATCTGTCAAGCTTTTAAAATAGAAAGTTAAAAATTCTTACCTGTTTCTATTACTATTAAACCCAAAGTTGTCAAAGTCATCGTAATAAAAAATAAACTGCGTTGAATTTAGTACCACTGCCGTATTTAAAGAAAAAATATTTTAAGTATAACTTTCTTCTAATAGAATTTTATTATTTTTCTAGCCGAATGCCCGGTCAAACAAATTTCCATTCCTTATTTAGCGCCTCTAGGGGATGAACTTTAAATAACCATTCCTCAGTGCTCACCTTCGATATATAAGGAACCTTGTGCGAAATTTCATGCTTCCAGAATCTTGAATTTATGCTGTGCGTTGTATATCAGTCAGCGTTAAGAGTTTTGATGTTAAATAGATGTTATATTACAAAAATATCAACTACCTTACTTACCCTCTACCCAAAATATATTCTAACTAGCAAAACCCGCGGCTTCGCTCGAGCTAAAACTAAAAAAAAACTCTGAAAGGGTAGTTTTCATACAAACTTTCATCCCCTGTTTTACCCCCTTATGTGATGAATTTCGAAAAATGCTAAAATACGTCTTTCTTTAATTGTATTGAAGAGCATTAATACGAAGTTTCAAGTAATTGTGATTATGATTTTTTGGGCTGTATTATAGCGTGTTTTCCCGTGGATAAAAGATAATCTCCCGCGGTAAAAAGTAGCCTATATCAATATCCAGCCCTCCAACTATCTCTACAGGATAAACAAACACACTTTCATATTTATAATATTGTTAAGAATGGATAATATCATGTACAAGGAACACCATGTGTACTAAACTTTCATCAAATCCATACGTCCCTTTCAATGTGAAGGAGTAACAAACATAACTACATACTACACAAATTTTCGTATTTATAATAGTAGCCTAATTAAAGCAGGTGACGTTGGGCTCTATCACTAGTTAATTTACATTCTTTGTATGAAATTGTTTCATTTTCATTTTAGGGTGTCGCTGACAAGGGCTCACGGTTCAGTGGCTACGTGGGTCGTACGTCTGGAGGTGACGTCTTCGAATCCGGCACTCAATGACAGATAAAATGGATGTAAAAAGTTGGGTTATCGAAATGAGTAAAGTTTGGTAACAATAATTTTATGTGCCATTATTTATAAAATTGGATGGCATAGCTGAAAAGGTACACGGTCTTAAAAATCACTTTTTAACAAGTACATATCTAAAAAAATTCTAAGTCTTGGTATCAGGATACTCATACATCCTAGGGTTCTCCCAACAATTCCTAGTTCGAGGCTGGTTATTCATAATTATATTATTAATTTGTTTTCATATAAAATCTTGGCAGAAAAGGTTTTAATTCAAATAATACACTGAGAAACTTATTAAACATATTATATAGTTTTTAGAAATCTACACTAATATTACAAAGAGGTAAAGTTTGTAAATTTGTGAGTTTGTTTGTAATGGATAAGCTAAAATTCCGCTGAACAAATTTAAATGATATTTGGTATGAAGATAGTTAGAGACCCTGGAAAGGACAAAAGATAGTTTTTATCTCGGAAATCATCTCTTAAGGGGATGAAAAGAGCGATGAACGTTTATTATATTGGGAATCAATCATTTCTCAAGTAAGCCATATAAAACTCATTATACCTATATATACCAATATATAGTCTATCTATTCCATACTAACAGTCAAAATGTACCTAGGGAAGAACCCGAGCGAAGCGTGGATGAATCGCTAGTTTTAGATATATTCGGTACCTACAGTGAAAACAGTTTCGCATATAAAAACGTTTAAACGTCACTAACAGTAAGCAATAGGCCCAATAACGTATGGAATAATCCAATCAAAATAAATAGATAAAAAGAGCAATGTCGGCAATTTTGAGAGAAATCGTGTTTGGGATCACGCGCCGTGTACACTCCGCCTCTGCCTGCGCTCGCTTGCCAAATAAATTGGACACTTTTGTTTTCATTTTATAGGCAAAGTTGGAAATTTTGAAGTTTATATGCATATCAGATCGACTCTGTTGGATGGTGGTCGCCTGTTCTATTTCTAGTTGAGGTAAATTAGCTATGATGGAAGTATTTTTATTTCTTTGTTAATATTATTGTTAGAGAACAGAATAGAAGCGGAACAATGATTATAAACCTAGTGACACATCCTGACATACTCATTTTCTTAATATATACCTACAGGGAGTTTTGTAAATTTGCTGGGATTGAAAAAGTAGTCCATATTGTCACTCTTCGACCTATCCGACTTATCTCTTTACAAAAAAGGTTTATTACTCAATTACTGTAAAATTTACAATCTCACTTTCTGATTTGTAATAATTAATAATAAGATTTCCTTTGCGAGGAAACTACCATTTTGTTATTTGTCCTTAGTTTTTGCGTTTAAGAAGGTTCGTGTTATATGGTAATTTCAATCGAATCAACCTTAGTTTTAAATTTTCTTATTATCTTTACTAATAGATTATAATTTGCATATTTAACTCTTAACTGTTATAGTACTCCTTAAGTTATTAAACTATATATCACTAAATATTCTTTTATAATAAAGCAAAATATCTTTTAACTGTGACGACACGTTTGGCTCAGTTTGTTGTGACCCTACTTGCTGTGCCAGCGGTCGCGGGTTCGTGTCCCGCTGGAGGAATTCATTTATGTGATGAGCATGAATGTTTGTACTCCAGTCATGAGTGTTTATATTTATTTATAACCGACTTTCTAACTCCGGGCTGTTACTGAGCCTTACTAGATAGAAAGATTTAATAACATAACTTGGTTCGACCCGGGACTCGAACTCAGGACCTCCATATATGTTTCCGTACATGCTAGCCACAATACCACTGAGACAGTTAAATACTACTTTAATAATGCCTCTTATAACAAGACTATTAGAACCATATTTTATTCATTGATTTTAGCTGCAAAATAGTTTATAAAAATACCGTTTTAAATGTGACCGAATTTTTAATTTTAGTTCAAATAAAATTCCCAAAATAACTACCTATTACAATAATAAACTATTCCGTATAGGTGTACTTTTATTTTGGTAGAGTGTGTAGTTCATGCAGAAATTGTCGGTAGGTACCTGTGCGTATTTTTATCGGTTTATTGTAATCTACGAAGTATCGGCCGTCAGTGGATTTTTAGCCTTTTACAGCTGAAGTGCTTTTAAAAATAAAAATGAACTATGTAAATGAAAATGTTTGTTTGTATGTGTAAATATTTTTTGAACTCCGCTTGTTAAAGTTTGTTATATTATTTAACTAGTGGCTTGCCCCGGATTTTTTACATGTGCAGTTTATATTAAATTGTGATAAAAAGAAAATTTATTAAAATCTTAACTAAATTAGAAAGGAAAAAAATATGATTTTTTCTTTCATTGGAAGTGAATTATTTTTTTTTAGCTTTAGCTAATTAGGTCTATAAAATAATACAATGTTTTTTGGTGCCATTTTTGGTATTTTTGAAAATTATTGCATAAATTTGTGGGCAGCTGCTGTCTGTAACAAATATTTAATGATCTTTGAGACGTCTAAAACCTTAGTCTCTCCCGTGACCATGATTGCTGTAAAGCCATCGAAACGTCTGGAACAAAAAAATCTAAATAAATCCGCTAAAAACTCCGAAGAGATAGTTTTATTTAAAATGTCAAATATTCGCGTAAATCTAAGAAAGTATTATAAGAAACATTTTTTTTAAATTGGATACAAAGTTAAAAATAAAAAGAACAGGATATCAAAATGATAATATGTAAAATATTACATGTATTTTGATACGGTAACACATAATTTAACTAAAAAGAGAGTAGAATTTCTATAGATACTAAATATACATATCGCAGGATGTAAGCCTGAAACCTTATCCACCAATTAATTACAGGAAATCTTACGTGTACGTGAAGGTTTATTTAATATATAATATACATATATAAAATCGTTTGTATGTCTTTTTATTGTCACGCTGTCAGATTTCGATGAGAATTTGATGACTTATAACTGCAGTCGTTATATTGTATTTTTAGTTCGCTGTTTTTTTTTAATAAAAAAATAATTTGTTTTTGACATAGTCCTTTCTATAAAACAAGCGTGATAAAAGTTAAAGTAAACTAAGCATTGCAATAATCATAACTTAATAATAAAAAGCACATGATGAAAACACTTAATTAGGGAACAATCAAGAACGGAAGACAATGAAGCAAGGAAAAATCGTTACGTTTAAAATTTAAAATATATCCAATAAACCGTTTCGAAACAGCTGTAATACTGCCGAGAAGCTCATCACTTTGTGCACAAACCTCATACTAGGCGTTAGAAGCGCTAAGAACTTAAATGCACTCGCAAAAAAGTAGAGCAAATTCCTTTTATAGAAGCCGCCATGACACTTTTTTTGTCGCCGACCTAAGATGGCGCGTCATCTAAAACAAAAGAAGTATCGACCCCACCCACTCGCACGAAAAAAAAACGGAAAAAGTTTAAACTAAAATTCGAGCTAAATAAATTTAAAACAGTGCTGGGAAAATCAACAATGGGATAACAAAAATAAAAATCCTGGAGTCGGGCACACAGTACATAATCCCGCAAAGCGGGCATGCAAAGTCGTATAACAGTGGCACAGTTACCGGGAAAGGCATCAGGCGACCACTTGTTGCTATTCCCAACTCTCGCCTCCACGACGCTGGTAAACTTCGGCTATTCACCCCTACTTGCTCCAATTATCCGCACTCACTACGATCCCGGGATCGGAATTTAAATTCCAAAACGTGTTTGTCTTACTTATTTTTACTAACTTAATTTCTATATTAGCGCTATTTTAAAGCACAATCACTACGCGAAGCCTATTAAAGCGAACTTACGGAACTTTTTAAGGAACTGCGATATACAATCGTCCACTTTCTAAAACTTTTTTTCTATACGGATATACATCTACAAAATATATGATCGATTGGGAGCACCTATTTCAATCAATTCTCACAGCACTTCACCGTCTTAAAACTCGCAAGACACTTAGACCGCACTTACAAGAAACGTTACGTGGTGGATATTAGTGATGATTTTGTTGTCGTTATACCGGAACAGTTGTTGTTTTTTGGATGGTATTTTTTTAGTCGCGGAATTTTAGGAACAAATGATTAGTCGAATATTTAGAATTTAGCTTGTGATTGCGGAGCGGAGAAGTTGCATTAGTGCACGCCGGCCTGGTTGCAACAGGTTGTTTGGCGAAGGCACGGGTACACGCATGCGCTCTGCGCGCCCGATGCACCGCGCCACAGTGGCAGCGAGTGCTATTCTATTTAAACTTTATATTTGCGTCACATGTTTTTCAGTGTAAAAATCCATGAGATTCATGGGTTTCAAATACTTTTATATGGCCGTAAAAAAGTTTTGAGAGTGCATAAATGTAAAGTCTTTTACTGTAGTAATTTGATTGTCTTGGAAGATTTCTTAGTTTCTTATTTAGAAAATATTATAACAAACGGATGAACGTATAATTTTACATATTTTTTAAAATATTTTTTTTAAGCAAAAACATTGTAAATAAGCTTTTCGAATGCTTTATTTTTATTAGCAGTTTTAAATCTTATTTCAGGAGAACACCCTAGAAGAAACGCGGCTACTGTGGAACAAACCGTGCTTGCTCTGGCCCTCCATAGCCGCATGTAGAATTAGGTACAGCCTTTATCTCTGAATACCCATAGACGGCATACGAACTGATACTGATAGCGATGCAGGGTAGTAGCGTTTGTAGAACAATGTCGATATATAATGGTGATATCTATAGTTTTAAATTTTGATTGTTTCTATTGTTATTTTGTAATATTAAAAAAAACATCTTAAAGGTATGAAGGATAGGACGAGATTTCACTTGAAAGTTTAATTCGATTTACGTTGTTAATGTCTACATATCCGGTTAAACATTTAATAAAATTTGGAAACAAGCTCCATGCACTTCCTGTCGTCGAGCCGAAATCTGACGTTTGTAAAGACTAAGAAAACGTATCATAATGCTATTGCATACATATTATATTTACATATAATAACCTTATTGGTAATATTACATCTTTGACTCTATAATATATGTATATGGTCATAGTTATGCTTAGAAAAATATATGTTTTTATTATATAACAATACAATTTTGTATTAGTATTTTTGGATTTACATTTCGCGGGAATCGAACCCAGTATTATAGAGGTGTTTGCTATCAGACTTTTAGATTAAACTACTGGTGAAACAATTTAAGTGATTATAAAGCTACTATTTGGATAAAACGTGAGCTATTTATATCTAAGATCAATAATCCTAGATTATATTGTAGGACTGGAACAACTACAAATAAGATAGTTTTTACTAATAGTAAAACTTATTGAATACGTTTTTTTAAATTTGAAATTCATTTTGTTTTTTTTTTTACGAAAGTTTATTTGTGTGTATGTCATTTATTCTTTTACACCGAAACGGCTGGATAGATTTTTAAAACCTTTAGTACACAGACCTGGATAGATATGGCCTGGAATAACAGAAAGTAGTACCTACTCTTAGATTAGGGAAGGTAAGTCGCTTCTTAATTTTTTTTTTATTAAATGAGCTCAGAAATAGTTTGATGAAAATTTTCAAAATAATTATAGCTCTATTATAAACTAAGCGTCGTGTACAAACATATGAACAGCTGGAGTAACTTTTTCTATGCAGTAGATTGCGGATTCGAGTCTGGACGATGTTTAAAAGTATCGATTACAGTCTGGGTATATACGGCTATATAGGTATATCTCTAACGAGACCCTTAAATACCCCAATAAAGCCCTTAAATCAGCAGTTTTTTATTTACATTAGAATTTCAGAAAATACTTCAATTAATTTTATAATTTCTATGATTTAAAAATTTAAATGATTTATAATAAAAAAAAGGACGCTAATACGTTAATATAATGAAACTAAAAATTGGTATTTCAATCATTACATAAAAGTTATTCATGCATAAAAATATAATTAACAAATAAAAACATATATAGTTACATACATATATTTAAATTTAAACTTAAAAAAATGTACACGGACTTTATTTATTCCACATATTCTCGTATTGTGGGTGTGGAATATATCTTGATATATGAAGAACCTCCTTAGGAAAAAGGGTCATGGAAATCGATTCACAATTGGCCAATAGGAAAAAAATATACATTCGAATTAAGTGCTCCCTTCTTTTGTAGTAGGTAAGTATTTACGGCTTAAGGTTTAGTATAGATTTCTCAGAGATTAGATATTTTCCCGCAGTAAAAATCATCCTATATGTTAACCCTGATAACCAGCTATCATCTTACCAAATTTCATCAAAATCTGTCCAGTGGTTTTCTCAAGATGCGCTCACAGACAGACAGACAGACAAACAAAAATTCTAAAAACTAAAAATTCGGCCTCTGTATCGATCATAATGACTATTT
This sequence comes from Brenthis hecate, assembly GCA_951806755.1. Classification (NCBI taxonomy): domain Eukaryota; kingdom Metazoa; phylum Arthropoda; class Insecta; order Lepidoptera; family Nymphalidae; genus Brenthis; species Brenthis hecate. The sequence continues at coordinate 8,009,479 of OX638260.1, forward strand.
TAATAAGATTTTCCAAAAAAATATTTGATGTACAGATTCGACTAAGGTAGAATTTTTTTAATATGTATTTTATTAATATATAAGGACTGTAAGATTTTTACAAAAAAAATTGAAGTAGTTCTGAGTTCAAGAAACATTATCTTAAATCTCATAAAAGCGGAGAGTTTGGGTCTATTTTATCTCTCTATTCATTAAAATTAAATGTAAATTATTCCTTATAATAACGAAATTCGTAAAGTAACATGGACTGCCGAACTCTAAATGGCCTCTATCGAGTTATCTGCGTCCTTTAGAACATCCGTATTGGATTAGAGCTTGGTCCTTCGTCAAATTAACTATGAATTTATACACAATGCTAAATGTTTGATTTTATTTTATATATATTTATTTAATATACATAATTTGAACTGAAAACTAAGTTAAAGTTAAGTCTTGTATTTAAGTTTCATAACCTCGGTAAGTTTTTTGTTTAAAGAAATCGTTAGAGTTGGTCGTATAGATGTATCAATCGATCTATATAATTACCATCACCAAATATGCAGTTTAAAGAAAATAAAAGATCCACATTTCATCATAACATAAAAATGACATACATAGAACAATGCACTTTCAACATTAAACTTGAAGTCATTTCGAGAGCTACGTAGTCAAATTTGAAAGCCTCAGTACGATAGTAAAACTCAAAATGATGACGAAAAGGCCGTAGAAAATGAATATTAATATCCGACGAGTATCAAACGCTCGAAATTATAAAGTCTATGCGATACAAGTCTACAAAATTTCATATTTTCAGACATTTTAAGTAGAACTAGTGTCCTTATTCTCAGTGCAGGACGGACTTGGGCTTCGCATACGAGGCACTGCAAAACGAAATCAATCTCAAACAAAGTTTGAACTCTCCAAAATGTTTAGTGGCAACTTTGCGTAATAACCCTTTCCTTCATATTATGACTCGTAAGGTATAGGCACGCGATGGAAGTTAGCGGAGGAGACCAGCGGTTTTTAAATTAAACATGCTAATATATTTTTAAAATTTATAAACATTATTTTAATTATCTGTCCTAAAATTATTTAAATTGACGTACAAACAAACATATAGAGTGAATGAAAAAATATACGTAAAAGAAAAAGTGATGTTATAGTTCTTTTCTATATACACACAAATATATTTTTTGATCCTTCATAATATTTATGATTTAACCAGCGTTTTACCCACGCTTCGATCGGCTTTCGTACCTAGATGCCTAGTAGGTACTTAGTCTAGATCATAGTTTATGTGTATACTAAATTCATCTAGGCGTTTCAGTAGTATCTCACTTCAGTAGTAGCAGTTCTCAGTAGTTTAATATTAATATAATATCTCATTTCGCTGACCAGATCACAAAAATTTACCAACTACCTAGCTAAACTAAAACACGCCGCCAGCAAGTACTATACACGCAAATCCTAAAACTCTCGTACAAACAGAGCAAACAAAATTTCATACAAGTACGAAGAGTAGAGTATGGAGTATGATATTAACTCGCGAACATCCGACGTCAGGTTTAATTTGAAAATTTCATGACCAAATACATGTCTAGGAAACTCTCAACTTCTAAGCGTAATAACCTTTTTTTAAACTTAGTTTCGAATGAAACTACATATCAAGCATACAGCGCAAAAACGGCCTAACTCACCCTTTTAAAAACAATTTACAATGGTAAAACGTTTAGTCTATACATATAATAAAATTCTAACTATGCCGACTCTGTAGATTAGATATTTTTTGAAAACTCTTATTGAAATAGATATTATTATCGATACAGAGGGCGAATCTATAGTTTTTGGAATTTTTGTCTGTCTGTTTGTCTGTCTGTTACCGCATCACAGAAAAACCACTGAAGGGATTTTGATGAAATTTGGTATGATGATAGCTGGTTATACGGGTCAACATATAGGGTACTTTTTATTGAGGGAAAACATATGAGATGTTTTCCCTCAATAAAAAGTACCCTCTGAGAAATCTATACTAAACGTTAAAACGTAAGTAGGGACGAACCTGAGCGGAGTGAGGGTGAGACGCTAGTCTTATGTATAAATTTTAGTATAAAAAACCGCTACAAGTATTATATTTACATTTTAAATGTTTCACCTGTTAGTTTATTAGAATTTTACATTATACTATATAATGTGCGATTTTTCCATTATAATTGTTTTTGAGATAGGTCTCTTTTCCACTGACAGTTATATACGTAATTAAAGTTTTCTTAGTCTTACCTAAGCGTAGTGTAATCGGTGACACAAAGGTTTTAGCAGCTGT